>JAGXEW010000071.1:992705-1035205 GCA_030684275.1 Acipenser oxyrinchus oxyrinchus
CATATTTTTAAAGACAAGGTGATTCTCTATTCAGAGATACCAGGGGGTTTAGTAAGGAAGGGGTCTGAGTGAGGAAACACAGGCAATACAATCCCCAGCCCTAGTCTTGCTGGAAACCATTTCCTGTTGCTATAAAAACATTTTTAAAGCTGCCCCATAATTAATATTTAATCCCATGGTAAGTACACTGCAGCCGTTTCTCTAAAGTGCAATAAAACCTAAATCCCTCCCTTTCTTTCTTTCTTTCTTTCTTTCTTTCTTTCTTTCTTTCTGGTTTGAGTTTCCATTTCGACGTTGGTGAATTAGTCCAAGGAGAACCAAGAGAGGTCCTAGATGTTTTGGGGAGGCGGGGGTGGGGGGTGGGGTAGGGCATCAGCCCCCTATTTGAAAAGCTCTCTCGCTTTCCGCTTTATTTCTTAAAGACAATCCCATCTCCGCTCTTAAATATTTAATGCTGGTGCAACAGAGGGAAGCAAGGAGGGGAGTTAAAAGCCAGGCCAGCGATAAAACAGCAAACTCAGGCCGTCGATATCTGTGATTCTGAGCTGCTGTGTGGTAATAAAGAGGTCTGGTAAAGCATAGGGAAGCACTGTAAAGCACAGACAGGTCTGGTAAAGCATAGGGAAGCATTGTAAAGAACAGAGAGGTCTGGTAAAGCATAGGGAAGCATTGTAAAGCACAGAGAGGTCTGGTAAAGCATAGGGAAGCATTGTAAAGCACAGAGAGGTCTGGTAAAGCATAGGGAAGCATTGTAAAGCACAGAGAGATCTGGTAAAGCATAGGGAAGCATTGTAAAGCACAGAGAGGTCTGGTAAAGCATAGGGAAGCATTGTAAAGCAGAGTGTGGTAATGCATAGGGAAGTATTGCATAACCATGGGGAATGGCACAGTGGCAAAAGTTTGCCGTGCAAATCTAGCAGGACAAACTTTTTCTGAGGGTCAGCGCTCTCAGTGATAGGGGGCTGCAGGCTCTCACTGGATCGCGTGTGGAATTTCTTTCCTGTTCTGTGTTTGCGATTCCTCCCCCAGTGCAGTCCAGCCCCCCTGCTGAGTCTTTCTGCTCCGATAACAGTCATCCCGTCCCGGAAGACATAAAAAAATAAAAAACACGAAAACGTCAAAGAGATGAGAGCCTCCCGGCACTGCGGCGCTAAACACTGTCACCTCAGGTTTGCAAAGACTGCCAGAGAGGGGAGTGCAAGCTCTGATACTGAAACTGAGGATTAGGAGAGGGGGGAGTGACATAGAGAAGCATTGTAAAGCACAGAGAGGTGTGGTAAAGCATAGGGAAGCATTGTAAAGCACAGAGAGGTCTGGTAAAGCATAGGGAAGCATTGTAAAGCACAGAGAGGTATGGTAAAGCATAGGAAAGCATTGTAAAGCACAGAGAGGTCTGGTAAAGCATAGGGAAGCATTGTAAAGCACAGAGAGGTCTGGTAAAGCATAGGGAAGCATTGTAAAGCACAGGAGAGATACAGAAAGCTTATAAATACTATGGTAGATTAACCCTTATGAAAGCTTCCCACAGTAAAAGCATAGCAAAGTGAACTAACCTTTATAAAGAGAGGGGGGAGAGAGAGGAAAGGAGCCTGGAGAGACAGGGAGCCTGGGAGTGCCGAGGACTCTCAGGCAGTGTCAGGAGCTGCTTAGCAAAGTAAACAGTGAGATTGAGGAAGCATGTCAGACAGCAGGGAGAAGGGAGTGAGAGCCAGCCAGACAGAACAGGAGCAAGGACTGTGTCACTGTGAGTTAGCACTGGAGCGAGGAGACAGGAGAGAGGGGGGAGAGGAGAGAGGAGAGAGGGAGAGAGAGGGGAGAGAGAGAGGGGAGAGGAGAGAGGAGAGAGGAGAGAGGGGAGAGGAGAGAGGAGAGAGAGGGGAGAGAAGAGACAGGAGAGAGGGGCAGAGGAGAGATAGGAGAGAGGGGGAGAGAGGAGAGAGGAGAGGAGAGAAGAGAGAGGAAAGGAGGAGAAGGGGAGAGAAGGAGATAGAGGAGAGGAGAGAGAGAGAGAGGAAAGAGGAGAGAGGAGAGACAGGGGAGAGAGGAGAGAGAGGACAGAGGAGAGAGATAAAGGAAGAGAGAGGAGTTGGAGAGAGAAGTGAGAGGAGAAAGAGAGCAGAGAGGAGAGGGGAGTGGAGAGAGGAGACAGAGGAGTAGAGAGGAGAGAGAGGATGGAGGAGAGGGGGGAGTAGGGATAGGAAGGAGAGAAAGAGAGAGATATTTAATGTTTAATTTTTTCTCCTGGCAGAGACACGAGTTCTTTAACCATAATTCAATCTGCACAGTTTCATTAGTGTAATTTCTAAGCAGCACTAACTCTGCAGTTTGTGTGGAATTAGCCTGGCCCTGTCTCACTGCTGAGACACAGCACCCTCCAGGGTCCACTTGATTAAAAAGCAATTGCCACTTCACTGCCCAATTACTGTGCTGGGGTCAGCAGAAACTGCTGTGACAATATGATTAAAAACAGAACAAAAACACCGGGAAGTACAGAGCACAATTATTTTTCCCTTCAAAGAATACTTTAAAGAACCTCATATAAGCTATCCTGTGCTGTACCCTGCTCCCCTGTACTGTACCCTGCTCCCTGTGCTGTACCCTGCTCCCCTGTGCTGTACCCTGCTCCCCTGTACTGTAGCCTGCTCCTCTGTGCTGTACCCTGCTCCCCTGTGCTGTACCCTGCTCCCCTGTACTGTACCCTGCTCCCCTGCGCTGTACCCTGCTCCCCTGTACTGTAGCCTTCTCCTCTGTGCTGTACCCTGCTCCCCTCTACTGTACCCTGCTCCCCTGTGCTGTACCCTGCTATAATATAATAATAATAATAATAATAATAATAATAATAATAATAATAATAATAATAATAATAATAATTAAAATATATATATATATATATATATATATGGGGGGGGACATAGAAAGATATAAAGATATTTCAGGTCCTGCAGTAAAATCTGCACATCAATAAGTGAATATATAACTGGATAGATGAGTAGGTGTGCTTGTGTGGGTGCGTGGGTGCGTGGGTGCATAGGGGCGTGGCTGCGTGGGGGCGTGGCTGCGTGGGGCGTGGGGCATGGCTGTGTGGGGCGTGGCTGCGTGGGTGCATCTGTGCGTGGGGCGTGGCTGTGTGGGGGCGTCGGTGCGTGGGGTGTGGCTGTGGGGCGTGGCTGTGTGGGGCGTCGTGCGTGGGGTGTGGCTGTGTGGGGGCGTGGCTGTGTGGGGGCGTGGGGCGTGGCTGCGTGGGGCGTCAGTGAGTGGGGCGTGGCTGCGTGGGTGCGTCAGTGCGTGGGGCGTGGCTGTGTGATGGCGTGGGGCGTGGGGCGTGGGGCGTGGGTGCGTTGGGTGTGTGGGTCCACACTGCAGTCAGGAGGCTCACAGCCTTCACCAACTCACTTCAATGCTGTGAGAAGAATCACTGATGCATAATAAACCTGGAGGAAATAAAACATTGAGATAAGGGCTGTGTGGTCTGCAAAAATCTGAGAGAGATAAACCAAGACAGACCTGGTCAGCACAGTCATTGCTCCTTCTTCTTCTTGAAGTGTGATCACACAGTCAGGGGAGCGCAGGGGTCCCCGAGGGTCTCCCCTGGTAAAGGCACGGCCGCGTGGTGTGCAGGGGGGAGTCACACAGTCAGGGGAGCTCAGGGGGTCCCGAGGGTCTCCAGCTAGATTTCCACTGGGTATTCGTCACACTGCTTATCTGTTTTTTTTCTAATGAATTGTTATCAGTCCCTCGGACTGAGTTGGTAAGATGTTACAGATTCATTTCAACAGTCCCGTAAGGCGTAGAGTTCCTGGCATGGTGGAAGTGGTGATGAACGCGCGGGACGACAGCCTGATAATTGGGTTTAAACACTGAGAGTTTACTTAGCAGAGCTGATAATCACTTCACACCTCCGTTCACTTGTTATTAGCTGTCACTGAAGTCCGCTTTGTAGCATCGAAAGTAAATAAATTGGAGAAGACAATTGGTAAGAAATAATACATTGTGTTTAGCAGCGGCTTGGAATCAAACGTATCAAAACTACAAACACATTATCACTGAGAGAGGAGGGAGAGGAGAGAGAGAGGGAGAGAGGGAGGGAGAGAGGGAGGGGAGAGGGGAGAGGGAGGGAGAGAGAGAGAGGGGAGAGGAGAGAGAGGGAGGAGAGGAGGAGGAGAGAGAGAGGAGAGAGAGGAGAGAGGAGGAGAGGAGAGAGGAGAGGAGAGAGAGAGAGGGAGAGGAGAGAGAGGAGAGGGAGAGGAGAGAGAGAGGGAGAGAGGAGAGGGGAGAGGAGGAGAGGAGAGAGGAGAGAGGAGAGAGAGGAGGAGGGAGAGGAGGAGAGAGAGAGGGGAGAGAGAGAGAGAGGAGGAGAGAGGAGGAGAGGGAGAGAGAGGAGAGAGGAGAGAGGAGGGAGAGGAGAGAGAGGGAGAGAGAGAGAGGGAGAGGAGAGAGAGGGAGAGGGAGAGGAGGGAGAGGAGAGAGGGAGAGAGAGGAGAGGGAGAGGAGAGGAGGGAGAGAGAGAGGGAGAGAGAGAGAGGGAGAGGAGAGAGAGGGGAGAGGAGGGAGAGAGAGGGAGAGGAGAGAGAGAGGAGAGAGGGAGGAGAGGAGAGGAGAGAGGAGGAGAGGAGAGAGAGGAGAGAGGAGAGGAGAGAGGGGAGAGAGAGAGAGAGAGGGAGAGGAGGAGAGGAGAGAGAGAGAAGAGAGGAGAGAGGAGAGAGAGGGAGGAGAGAGAGGAGAGAGAGAGAGGAGAGGAGAGAGAGGAGAGAGGAGGAGGAGGAGAGAGAGAGAGGAGAGAGAGAGGAGAGAGGAGCAGAGAGAGGAGCAGAGAGCCAGCAGGAGAGAGAGCAGAGGATCAGCGAGCAGATCAGGAGAACAGGAAGCTAGCACTGAGAGCACAGAGTACAGAGCAGCTCCCAGGAAGCTTGAGCTGCAGTCAAATCCCCGACCTGACCAGCCCAGCTCCCAGCTCAGCTCACAGCTCACACTGCACAGCCACAGCTCACAGCTCACAGCTCACAGCTCAGCTCACAGCTCACAGCGCAGCTCACAGCTGCAGCTCAGCAGCTCACAGCTCAGCTCACAGCTCAGCTCACAGCTCACAGCTCACAGCTCACAGCTCACAGCTCACAGCTCAGCTCACAGCTCACAGCTCACAGCTCAGCTCACAGCTCACAGCTCACAGCTCACAGCTCACAGCTCACAGCTCAGCTCACAGCTCACAGCTCACAGCTCACAGCTCACAGCTCACAGCACAGCTCACAGCTCACAGCTCACAGCTCAGCTCACAGCACAGCTCACAGCTCACAGCTCACAGCTCACAGCTCACAGCTCACAGCTCACAGCTCAGCTCACAGCTCACAGCTCACAGCTCACAGCTCACAGCTCAGCTCACAGCTCAGCTCACAGCTCAGCACAGCTCACAGCTCAGCTCACAGCTCACAGCTCACAGCTCACAGCTCAGCTCACAGCTCACAGCTCACAGCTCACAGCTCACAGCTCACAGCTCAGCTCACAGCTCACAGCTCACAGCTCACAGCTCACAGCTCACAGCTACAGCTCACAGCTCAGCTCACAGCTCACAGCTCAGCTCACAGCTCACAGCTCACAGCTCACAGCTACAGCTCACAGCTCACAGCTCACAGCTCACAGCTCAGCTCACAGCTCACAGCTCACAGCTCACAGCTCAGCTCACAGCTCAGCTCACAGCTCACAGCTCACAGCTCACAGCTCACAGCTCACAGCTCACAGCTCAGCTCACAGCTCACAGCTCAGCTCACAGCTCACAGCTCACAGCTCAGCTCACAGCTCACAGCTCACAGCTCACAGCTCACAGCTCAGCTCACAGCTCAGCTCACAGCTCACAGCTCACAGCTCACAGCTCAGCTCACAGCTCACAGCTCAGCTCACAGCTCACAGCTCACAGCTCACAGCTCACAGCTCACAGCTCACAGCTCACAGCTCACAGCTCACAGCTCAGCTCACAGCTCACAGCTCACAGCTCAGCTCACAGCTCAGCTCACAGCTCAGCTCAGCAGCTCACAGCTCAGCTCACAGCTCAGCTCACAGCTCACAGCTCACAGCTCAGCTCACAGCTCAGCTCACAGCTCACAGCTCAGCTCACAGCTCACAGCTCACAGCTCACAGCTCAGCTCACAGCTCACAGCTCACAGCTCAGCAAACAGCAGGTCTGTTCTGGCATTGGGGAAGCATAGCATAGCATAGCATAGTACTGTGTAATATAACATAGCGTAGCACAGCACAGCACAGCACAGCACAGCACAGCATGGTATAGCATAGCATAGCTATATTGAAGGTGTAATTATATGTTTGAAATAAGGGTTACGAAGGTTCACAATAGCAAGCCACTGGTCTGGCTCAAACCGGTCTTAAGATGGTCGAGTGCGTGGCGGAGCGAGCAGCACCTAGGCTGAGACTGCAGGGGGCGCTAGAGAGGGAGCTGCAGCATAGAAGCACACTGAACTGGAGACTCAAGAGGACGCCCTCCTCTCCAGCCCCAGGTAATATTGCTCAGTTACTCTGAGTGCTGTTTAAACTAGAGGGCCATTATATCGCTCTGATTTGAAGTCAAATAATTGCTCTTATCTGAAATCGTGCTTCTCCGTGGATTGTACGGATTACTTGCTCTTAATGGAATTCACTCTGATAACCAAATATGTTTCAGTTTAACTGCTCTTAGTCGTGATCGCTCTCAAGCGCAGTTATTTACTGTGTGTTTTTTATTGTCTCATTTGAATTTGCTCTTACTACTGATTGTATTGCATTTTATAACTGCTCTTATCTGTGTTGCGATATTTTGTAACAACTGTAAGTCGCCCCGGATAAGGGCGTCTGTTAAGAAATAAATAATAATAATAATAATAATAATAATAATAATAATAATAATAATAATAATAATAATAATAATAATAATATCGCGGCTAGAGGTATAATTCTGTGTGTTTCTGTATTACTAAGACTCTTTGAATGCTAAGCCTGGAATAATGTAAGCTTGATAAATACATTAGATTGACTTCACTCACTGATGTCAAGTATCCTTAATTGGATGGATTCATTAAAAGTACAATTAATAGAATTGCTTCCACATTCCTTACACTAGCACAGCATAGGACTGCATAGCATAGGATTGCATAGCATAGCATAGCATAGGACTGTATAGCACAGGATTGCATAGCATAGCATAGCATAGGACTGTATAGCACAGGATTGCATAGCACAGCATAGCATAGGACTGTATAGCACAGGATTGCATAGCATAGCATAGGACTGTATAGCATAGGATAGCACTGTATAGCACAGGATTGCATAGCATAGCACAGCATAGGACTGTATAGCATAGGATTGCATAGGACTGTATAGCACAGGATTGCATAGCATAGCATAGCATAGGACTGTATAGCACAGGATTGCATAGCATAGCATAGCATAGGACTGCATAGCACAGGATTGCATAGCATAGCATAGCATAGGACTGCATAGCACAGGATTGCATAGGACTGTATAGCACAGGATTGCATAGCATAGCATAGGACTGTATAGCACAGGATTGCATAGCATAGCATAGCATAGGACTGTATAGCACAGGATTGCATAGCATAGCATAGCATAGGACTGTATAGCACAGGATTGCATAGCATAGCATAGGACTGTATAGCACAGGATTGCATAGCATAGCATAGCATAGGACTGTATAGCACAGGATTGCATAGCATAGCATAGCATAGGACTGTATAGCACAGGATTGCATAGCATAGCATAGCATAGGACTGTATAACATAGGATTGCATAGGACTGTATAGCACAGGATTGCATAGCATAGCATAGGACTGTATAGCACAGGATTGCATAGCATAGCATAGCATAGGACTGTATAGCACAGGATTGCATAGCATAGCATAGCATAGGACTGTATAGCACATGATTGCATAGCATAGCATAGGACTGTATAGCACAGGATTGCATAGCATAGCATAGGACTGTATAGCACAGGATTGCATAGCATAGCATAGCATAGGACTGTATAGCACAGGATTGCATAGCATAGCATAGCATAGGACTGTATAGCACAGGATTGCATAGCATAGCATAGGACTGCATAGCACAGGATTGCATAGCATAGCATAGCATAGGACTGTATAGTATAGGATTGCATAGCATAGCACAGGATTGCATAGCATAGCATAGCATAGGACTGTATAGCACAGGATTGCATAGGACTGTATAGCACAGGATTGCATAGCATAGCATAGCATAGGACTGCATAGCACAGGATTGCATAGCATAGCATAGCATAGGACTGCATAGCACAGGATTGCATAGGACTGTATAGCACAGGATTGCATAGCATAGCATAGCATAGGACTGTATAGCACAGGATTGCATAGCATAGCATAGCATAGGACTGTATAGCATAGGATTGCATAGGACTGTATAGCATAGGACTGTATAGCATAGGATTGCATAGCATAGCATAGGACTGTATAGCATAGCATAGCATAGCATAGCATAGCATAGGACTGTATAGCACAGGATTGCATAGCATAGCATAGCATAGGACTGTATAGCACAGGATTGCATAGCATAGCATAGCATAGGACTGTATAGCACAGGATTGCATAGCATAGCATAGCATAGGACTGTATAGCACAGGATTGCATAGCATAGCATAGCATAGGACTGTATAGCATAGGATTGCATAGGACTGTATAGCACAGGATTGCATAGCATAGCATAGCATAGGACTGTATAGCACAGGATTGCATAGCATAGCATAGCATAGGACTGTATAGCACAGGATTGCATAGCATAGCATAGCATAGGACTGTATAGCACAGGATTGCATAGCATAGCATAGCATAGGACTGTATAGCACAGGATTGCATAGCATAGCATAGCATAGGACTGTATAGCACAGGATTGCATAGCATAGCATAGCATAGGACTGTATAGCACAGGATTGCATAGCATAGCATAGCATAGGACTGTATAGCACAGGATTGCATAGCATAGCATAGGACTGTATAGCACAGGATTGCATAGCATAGCATAGGACTGTATAGCACAGGATTGCATAGCATAGCATAGGACTGTATAGCACAGGATTGCATAGCATAGCATAGCATAGGACTGTATAGCACAGGATTGCATAGCATAGCATAGGACTGTATAGCACAGGATTGCATAGCATAGCATAGCATAGGACTGTATAGCATAGGATTGCATAGCATAGCATAGCATAGGACTGTATAGCACAGGATTGCATAGCATAGCATAGGACTGTATAGCACAGGATTGCATAGCATAGCATAGGACTGTATAGCACAGGATTGCATAGCATAGCATAGCATAGGACTGTATAGCACAGGATTGCATAGCATAGCATAGCATAGGACTGTATAGCACAGGATTGCATAGCATAGCATAGGACTGTATAGCACAGGATTGCATAGCATAGCATAGGACTGTATAGCACAGGATTGCATAGCATAGCATAGCATAGGACTGTATAGCACAGGATTGCATAGCATAGCATAGCATAGGACTGTATAGCACAGGATTGCATAGCATAGCATAGGACTGTATAGCACAGGATTGCATAGCATAGCATAGCATAGGACTGTATAGCACAGGATTGCATAGCATAGCATAGGACTGTATAGCACAGGATTGCATAGCATAGCATAGCATAGGACTGTATAGCACAGGATTGCATAGCATAGCATAGGACTGCATAGCACAGGATTGCATAGCATAGCATAGCATAGGACTGTATAGTATAGGATTGCATAGCATAGCATAGGACTGCATAGCACAGGATTGCATAGCATAGCATAGCATAGGACTGTATAGCATAGGATTGCATAGGACTGTATAGCACAGGATTGCATAGCATAGCATAGGACTGTATAGCACAGGATTGCATAGCATAGCATAGCATAGGACTGCATAGCACAGGATTGCATAGCATAGCATAGCATAGGACTGCATAGCACAGGATTGCATAGCATAGCATAGCATAGGACTGTATAGCACAGGATTGCATAGCACAGCATAGGACTGTATAGCACAGGATTGCATAGCATAGCATAGCATAGTACTGTATAGCACAGGATTGCATAGCATAGCATAGGACTGTATAGCACAGGATTGCATAGCATAGCATATGACTGTATAGCACAGGATTGCATAGCATAGCATAGCATAGGACTGTATAGTATATAGTATAGCATAGCATAGCACAGTATAGTATAATAGAGAATGGCATAGCATGTTATGGCATGGTATTGCAGCAGTGTGGAGTAGTGGTTAGGGCTCTGGACTCTTGACCGGAGGGCCGTGGGTTCAATCCCAGGTGGGGGGGACACTGCTGCTGTACCCTTGAGCAAGGTACTTTACCAAGATTGCTCCAGTAAAAACCCAACTGTATAAATGGCTAATTGTATGTAAAAATAATGTGATATCTTGTAACAATTGTAAGTCGCCCTGGATAAGGGCGTCTGCTAAGAAATAAATAATAATAATGTTATAATATAGTATATAGCTAGGGTTCTATTTTTTCACTGCATTTCTCTGTTTAAAAATAGGCAAGATATTTCATGACATAATATTTATTAAAGCAATATATATATATATATATATATATATATATATATATATATATATATATATATATATATATTTGAATTCCGAGCTCAGAGGAAGTGCAGAAGATGTTCAGGTGAGATTCCTGTGAGATTCAGCCAGAATTTGCAGCCGGTTTTCTGTGTAAGCTTTGATAGTTTATCATGGCACAGGCTGTTCTGAAGCAGAGAGGGAGGAGTGAGGACAGAGGCCAGGGTTAGCCCTGTTTATGGGGCTCTTGCTTTTGCACAAAGTAGGAAAATCAATAGAAATGCAATCGCTCAGAATGCACACGCTGTGTAATGCTATCGCCAGCCTGCTCACAGCCTCGTGGCTTCCATTAAACTTCCTAACGTGATGGAAAAAGCATTAGGGAAACCGGACAAAGAAGCTTCAGACGACATGGACTGCCTGCGGCAAATTTATGGGCATATTTATAGACACACAAAAAGCACAGAGAAGATAATGAAGCAGCCCCTTCTCAAAGTTTACTGCTGTGGTATCCCCTGGTAAAAGCACAGCACAGTGTAGTAAAGCACAGAGAAGATAATGAACCAGCCCCTTCTCAAAGTTTACTGCTGTGGTATCCCCTGGTAAAAGCACAGCACAGTGTAGTAAAGCACAGAGAAGATAATGAACCAGCCCCTTCTCAAAGTTTACTGCTGTGGTATCCCCTGGTAAAAGCACAGCACAGTGTAGTAAAGCACAGAGAAGATAATGAACCAGCCCCTTCTCAAAGTTTACTGCTGTGGTATCCCCTGGTAAAAGCACAGCACAGTGTAGTAAAGCACAGAGAAGATAATGAACCAGCCCCTTCTCAAAGTTTACTGCTGTGGTATCCCCTGGTAAAAGCACAGCACAGTGTAGTAAAGCACAGAGAAGATAATGAACCAGCCCCTTCTCAAAGTTTACTGCTGTGGTATCCCCTGGTAAAAGCACAGCACAGTGTAGTAAAGCACAGAGAAGATAATGAACCAGCCCCTTCTCAAAGTTTACTGCTGTGGTATCCCCTGGTAAAAGCACAGCACAGTGTAGTAAAGCACAGAGAAGATAATGAACCAGCCCCTTCTCAAAGTTTACTGCTGTGGTATCCCTCTGGTAAAAGCACAGCACAGTGTAGTAAAGCACAGAGAAGATAATGAACCAGCCCCTTCTCAAAGTTTACTGCTGTGGTATCCCCTGGTAAAAGCACAGCACAGTGTAGTAAAGCACAGAGAAGATAATGAACCAGCCCCTTCTCAAAGTTTACTGCTGTGGTATCTCCCTGGTAAAAGCACAGCACAGTGTAGTAAAGCACAGAGAAGATAATGAACCAGCCCTCTGGTATTGGCACAAGCTAACGATGTGGGCTGATATCAGAAATCAGCCAATCACAGTGCAGCGTTTGCCAGAATTCCAGCACATCATATCCTGTGTACAGAAGAACACCACAGATTAAAAAAGGACCATTCTATTAATTTCAGTCTTTCTTTAATGTGGATTCGATTCACACGAGTTTCAACAGCTGCTTATTTTTAATAAATAATAGCCTCACCACTACACAGCACCTGTAGCCCTTTAGACTAAACCAGAAGTGGATAAAGCTGGCCATGCCTCTCCAGCTCTCTGTTCCAAACACCTCTTCTAAATCATTTCATTGAAACAATTAATTAAACCTCCATTCAGATCCAGAAGTAGTTCATTATCTCATTTTAGCTGTTAAACCTCCTGGAATGGAACGGTCCTGTAGGACTGTCACTGGACACCGCTGGACTGAACCATTCCACGGTGGGTGGGGGGGTATAAAAGTTTGACAAAATAAAAGCATCTTTCATTTTAAAGCTATTCATGAATGCAATCTCAGTTTGGGTGATTTATACTAATTAAGTAATGCATTGTGTGCAGGAGCGAGATAACATCTCTTATACACACCAACGATTAAGTTAGAAAACAACAGCCCTTACTGCATTTAAATCCAGCAAGGCAATGAAGCATTTTGAAGCCTGAAGAGAAGTTAAAGTTAAAGGCGTCCTGTTAATCAAATCATTAGACCAATTAAGTAATCGAGAGTAATCGAGAACTCGTTGTTGGAGCTGACACCCTGGGATCCTTCAAGAAGCTGCTTGATGAGATTCTGGGATCAATAAGCTACTAACAACCAAAACGAGCAAGATGGGCTGAATGGCCTCCTCTCGTTTGGAAACTTTCTTATGTTCTTATCGAAATGCTTCGGTCCTCCAGAACTGAGTTTGACACCCCTGGCCTAGAGACAGACAGAAACTACTTGTGCTGCTCAAACGCCAGATCATTCACAAACGAGAGGAGACACCAAGTTTGCCTGATGCATGCTTACGCAGCTTCTGATTTTGTTTGATACAGTACATATACGTATGGATTACACATTAGCCTGTCAATATGCCATTTATTTCTTTGTTTTAGGGTCGAAAGAGCAGCCCGTGATGGATCTCCAGTCAGATGAAATGATGTGGCCAGACAGAGCCTGCTTAGTGATGCAGAATCTAAATGCAATTGTGATACCAGGCATTGATCATGCAAGTTTAGCATTTTATTTTTTTAAATGATAAATGAATGACTAAATACAGTGTCCACGACATGAGCAAAACATGAAAGGTGTTGTGCAAACTGCTTTTGTGTGTGATAACGTCAGCCTTTGAATCGCATTATATTATTCTCCCAATTGCAAGTCGAGTTTTGTTATTTGTTTATTTAGCAGATGCCTTTATCCAAGGCGACTTACAGAGTCTAGGGTGTGTGAACTATGCATCAGCTGCAGAGTCACTTACAACTATGTCTCACCCGAAAGACAGAGCACAAGGAGGTGAAGTGACTTGCTCAGGGTCACACAATGAGTCAGTGGCTGAGGGGGATTTGAACCGGGACCTCCTAGTTATAAGCCCTTTCTTTAACCACTGGACCACACTGCCTCCTTTGCAGATGAGGTGAAACTAAATGTTGGAATTAATTTTTTTAAAGGTTTTGCCAGATCTATGACTGCGTTTGACACACGTTTGCTTCATTTTGCACTTGTGTTTAATGTTTTGCAAATCGCTCAACTGTTTTGGTAATTGTGATAATAGTATCAGTGACTGTAAACGCAGGCCGTGGCTGATGAGTTTGAAACGGGGCTGTAGAGCTGTGCTGGACCTCTCTGCGCTGTCCTGAGCAGAACAGATCATCAGTTTGTGGAATTGCTAACGAGCGGCAGTATTGATCAGGGCTGTGCAGCCAGGGAGATCCTTAACTAGCTAAATTAAAGGGGTCAGCAAATAGATCGGTCTTTAAGAGCAGTGATGGGATGCAGGGCTGGGGAGAAGGTGTTGACATACACTGAGATACACACTGAGATACACATTATTATTATTATTATTAGTTATTTCTTAGCAGACGCCTTATCCAGGGCGACTTACAATTGTTACAAGATATCACATTATTTTTTTACATACAATTCCCCATTTATACAGTTGGGTTTTTACTGGAGCAATCTAGGTAAAGTACCTTGCTCAAGGGTACAGCAGCAGTGTCCCCCACCTGGGATTGAACCCACGACCCTCCGGTCAAGAGTCCAGAGCCCCTAACCACTACTCCACACTGCTGCCTGTTGAAACACATTGACATACTGACACACAAACACACACACACACACACACACACACACACACACACACACACACACACACACACACACACACACACACACACACACACACACACACACACACACACACACACACACCACAAGCAGTGCGAGTCCAGTGCCTGTGTCTAACTCTGCTTGTGATGCATTGTGGATTGATAGCTCCCATTCCAAAGACAACCTCCCCCCAATTCTACCCATTCATTCAAACTCCATTTGCAAAAGTCCGCTTTGTGAAGATCAAACAAAATAACGAGCCCGTAATTGAACAGGACGCGCAATGGAGCTGATCAATAACTCAGTATTGATAAAGCATTATTGATCAGCTGGCTCGCAGGAATGCTGTGGTATCGTAGTGTCATTTTTATTTCTAAACACATCGCTGCTTGTGAAATCAGCTCTGATGAACAGAAGAAAAATTCCTGAACGAGAGGAGTCCGTTCGGCCCGTCAGCGCTGGTCCGGGTCCCAGCAGCTGATTGATCTCAGAACTTTGTCAAGTCGGATCTTAACAGCCTGGCTCGGTAACCCTTGGCAACCCTTGCTAACTCTTGGCAACACTTGGTAACTCTTGGCAGCCCTTCGTAACCCTTGGCAACCCTTGGTAACCCTTGGCAACCCTTGGTAACTCTTGGTAACCCTTGGTAACTCTTAGTAACCCTTGGCAACCCTTGGTAACTCTTGGTAACCCTTGGTAACTCTTGGTAACCCTTGGTAACTCTTGGTAACCGTTGGCAACCCTTGGTAACCATCCCACACCCTCACCACTCTCTGTTAAAGAAATGTCTTCCACCCTCTGTTTGAAGTCCACTTGATTTCCAGCTGTGTGTCCTCTGGTCCTGGTTTCTGTGCTGAGCTTAAAGCAACGGCTTACGGGTTTGTCAATGCCTTTTAAGATTTCAAGGACTTCAGTCAAGCTGCCCCATCCCACCCTACCTCCACCCCCTCACCCCCGCCCTCTAATTCGTCTGTGTTGTAAGCTAAGCAGCTCATCTTTCAGGACGGTGAGGCACAATGGTGTCTCGATAAGAGCTCCTCTCAGTCTCAGTAAACAGAATCATGAGCTCAGCACAGCTGTTGTTTTATCACAGTTTGCTGTGTTCCTGGATATTGATGAATCTGAGTGGGAGAGAGCATGATTGATGGTGATTGAACACTGAGTAAGAGAGAGAGAGAGGGAGAGAGGAGGGAGAGGAGAGGGAGGAGAGAGAGAGAGAGGAGAGGAGAGGGAGAGGAGAGGGAGGGAGAGAGGAGGAGAGAGGAGAGAGAGGAGAGGAGGGAGAGGAGGAGAGGAGGGAGAGGAGGGAGAGGAGAGAGAGAGAGAGAGGAGAGGAGAGGAGAGGAGAGAGGAGAGGAGAGGAGAGGAGAGGGAGAGGAGAGGAGAGGGAGGAGAGGAGAGAGAGAGAGGAGAGAGGAGAGAGAGGAGAGAGAGAGAGGAGAGAGAGAGGAGAGGAGAGGAGGAGAGGAGGAGAGGAGGGAGAGGAGAGGAGGAGAGGGAGAGAGAGGAGAGGAGAGGAGAGGAGAGAGAGGAGAGAGAGGAGAGAGGAGAGAGGGAGAGGGAGAGGGAGAGGAGAGGGAGAGGGAGAGGGAGAGGAGAGAGGAGAGGAGAGGAGAGGAGAGAGAGAGAGAGGGAAGAGAGGGAAGGGGAGAGGGAGAGGGGAGGAGGGAGAGGAGGAGAGGAGAGGGAGAGGGGAGAGTAGAAGGAGGGAGGAAGGAAAGGAGAGAGGAGGAGAGGAGAGGGAAAGGAAAGGAGAGGGAGGGTAGAGAGGGAGAGGAGAGAGAGGAGGGAGGAGAGAAGATGTCATGCCTGACACACACCGCCCCCCTTAAATCTGCGTGTGTGTGTGGTTGTGTTTGTGCGTGTGGTTCAGTGTGTGTGTGGTTCAGTGTGTGTGCGCATGTGTGTGTGCGTGTGTGTGTGTGTGTGCGTGCGCGTGCGTGTGTGTGAGATGCTGCAAGACGGGAGTGTTCGGGGGTCCCGTGGGGCTGACATGCTGGATTGCTCGCGTGGGCTGGAGGCAGTGACCTCATTAGGAGCCGTCTCGGCCGGGGAGCTGAGAAGGCTGAGGAGGATGATCAAGAGCCGTGCGCTTAAAAAACTGACCCAGGACAGAATCTCTAATACCCAGGAGAGAGAGGAGGGTGGTGAGGAGAGAGTGGAGAGCGGAGAGAGAGAGAGAAAGGGGAGAGAGGAGAGAGAGAAAGGGGAGAGAGGAGAGAGGAGAGCGAGTATAATAAATGAAGTCATTTGCATCGCAGCGTGCCTCCGTCGGCGTCTAATTTTAATACCCTCAAAAAAAAAATTAGCTTTGGGACCCAATATAAAAATAGAAATGCCGGATTGCCCTGTCTACACACAAGTGCTCTCCATTTCCACTCCCCGAACAGATGAAAGCTGCACTGCTGAGTGCTTATCTTATTTTACACACAGATATTTAGAGTGCACAATTATTTCACCCCCAGTTTTCTTCACCTCACCTCAGCAATCCCCCTCACAGCTGCTCTGAAGGTTCAGCGAGCTTCTTCTGATCCCAAAACCGAGCCAGCTTCCTCTTCCACACCCAGCAACCCCGGAGATCAGCGAGTGACCGCCCCTGGAGGATAAGCCCTGCAGGTGTCCGCTCTGAGCTCGCTGGAGGGGACGGGCTGGCAGGGTCCTCTGTAGCGCGACGAGGAGAAACAGTCCCTGGCAGTTTCGCCTCCCTGAACCCGCCAGGTCCAACGCGATGCTCCCTCCAGGACAGAGGGAGATAAGGATGGAGAGTTCAGAGTTGCAGTCCTGACTTAGCTGAGGGACAGCAGCAGTTCTTGAGTGTTTATCTTGATCTGAGAAGGAGAGATAGAGACAGTCCTCAGAAAGCAGTTTTAAGGGGAGGCACGCAGTTTGGTAATTGAGCTGAATTCCAAGGAGGTAAACCCGAGGAAGATTCAAATATGCAATCAGTTAATTATCCTGTGAAAATGCAAAATCACTGGCAGCTGAAGAAAAAACAGAACACATTAATCTTCATGTACTGGGATCCAGGCATCGCTGTCTCCTTCCCAGTGCACCTGGGGGACTGGGGATAGTTGGGGGGGGCTGGCTGGTTGGCAGGGAGCAGAGAAGAGAAAATAATCTCTTTGATGTATAGTAAACTCAACCAAGAAAGTGTTCTTTACAATCGCTGTGTGGTAAAACCATGGTAAAAGCACAGAAAGCCAGCTAAAAAGCTAGGTCAAGTGTGGTAAACCCAAGGTTCAAGCTTAGTGAAGTGTGGTAAAGCAAAGTAAAGTTTACGGGAAATCGTTTAGCTGTAGCTGATTTTAACAATGCACATCCCTCTCTTTCCTCTCACTCCTGCCCCTTCTCTTTCTCTCCCTCTCACCTATCCCTCACCTCCCTCCTTTTTCCACCTGCCTCCCTCTCTCTCTCTCTCTGCCACCCTCCCTCTCCCTCTCTCTCTCTCAATCCCAAATCAGTATCCATCTGCACAGCTCATGCATATGCAATTCCTCCATTACCATAATCATCGCATTTGAACTCTCCCTTCTTAGATTACCATGCATCTCTTTAATCAGGAGGACAGACTTACTATTTCAATGCCAGCGATCAGTATAGACAACCTCAAACTCTGCTTGAGCTTGTAAAGCATAGGGAAGCATTGTAAAGCACAGAGAGGTCTGGTAAAGCATAGGGAAGCATTGTAAAGCACAGAGTGGTCTGGTAAAGCATAGGGAAGCATTGTAAAGCACAGAGAGGTGTGGTAAAGCATAGGGAAGCATTGTAAAGCACAGAGAGGTGTGGTAAAGCATAGGGAAGCATTGTAAAGCACAGAGAGGTGTGGTAAAGCATAGGGAAGCATTGTAAAGCACAGAGAGGTGTGGTAAAGCATAGGGAAGCATTGTGAAGCACAGAATCTTTTATAACGGTTTGCTAATAAAAACGACTTCCATTCTGCCGACAGTCTGCCATGGAAATGCTGTGTGTAATGTTGTGTGCCAGCGGTTCCACGCTGCTGTTGAAGCCCCTGCTGTGATCTGTGATTGCAGACAGAGTGTTTGCATCTGCTGAAGATAGAAAGGAAAGCAGAAAGAAAATAAAATAGATCTGTTTTTCTTTTCACCTTTAAAAGGGAGGAAAAAATACCCAGATCTTACTGGTCTCGGACTGGTTTATGCAATCCCAGACTGGTTTACAGCAAAGGGATTCATTGAGGAGTGTCGACGAGAAGCAGATTACTTGCATACTGGACCAGTTTAACCAGCTTGTCTTCTGAACCAGTACAACCAGCTGAAAACCAGTAAATCACCAGCTCAGCCAGGAACCTGCGCTCAGAACCTGCTCTCCCTGACTGTGTGACTCCCCCTGCACACCACGCTGCCGTGCCTTTACCAGGGGAGACCCTCGGGACCCCTGCGCTCCCCTGCCTGTGTGACTCCCCTGCACACCACGCGCCTCCCCTGCACACCACGCGGCCGTGCCTTTACCAGGGAGACCCTCGGGGACCCCTGCGCTCCCCTGACTGTGTGACTCCCCCTGCACTTCAGGGAGAATATTTAACTCCAAGATTATGAAATTATTTTCCTCTGTCCCTCTCCCTCGGCCCTCTGGGACAAAATGAATAATAAAGCATGCAGAAACGTCTTGAAAATCGGAGAGGAATAAATGTGTTTTTTAATGTAATTAATGTTGAGGATTGGGTGGCAGAGATGTTTAGTTTAACCCCTGGATTGCAGCCAGACAACGCATGGCAGTAATTACCTGCTGAGCGATTGAAAATAATTCTTGCATTAATTATATCCTCCCTCTCTCTCTCTCTCTCTCTCTCTCTCTCTCTCTCTCTCTCTCTCTCTCTCTCTCTCTCTCTCTCACTCAATTTTTTACATGGTAATTTTGTAGTTTTCCCATGCTTTTCCCACAGTTATACATCTGCATTTGCCCTAGTTTATCATGCTTTTTAATATGCTTTACCAGACCTCTCTGTGCTTTACAATGCTTCCCTATGCTTTACCACACCTCTCTGTGCTTTACAATGCTTCCCTATGCTTTACCAGACCTCTCTGTGCTTTACAATGCTTCCCTATGCTTTACCACACCTCTCTGTGCTTTACAATGCTTCCCTATACTTTACCAGACCTCTCTGTGCTTTACAATGCTTCCCTATGCTTTACCAGACTCTCTGTGCTTTACAATGCTTCCCTATGCTTTACCAGACTCTCTGTGCTTTACAATGCTTGCCTATGCTTTACCAGACCTCTCTGTGCTTTACAATGCTTCCCTGTGCTTTACTAGACCTCACACTAGCCCTGCTGCTGCTGCTGCTGCACCCAGTCCTGGGGTTCTGAACTCCCCTCAATGAAGTCTATTATTATTAATATTGAAATGATCAGGAGCCAGGAGTTTGAGCAGGGTTACAAACTCACACTAGCCCTGCTGCTGCACTCGATCCTGGGGTTCAGTGGGAGAGTTTTTAACTAAAGTACGGCTCTTTGGAGAGAACTTTGATCTCTACACATGAAACTGCAGCTCTTTGTGAATGAGCTCTGGCTGACAAAACGAGATAACTGAGCTAATGGCTTCAATGAGGTTATGATTACACATGCCAGTGGATGACTCCTTTCCCAGTCATCAAGTCGCTGTGAAGTATTTATTTTTGACACATGTGTCAGGATAAGTGTCAAGTGATGATCATGCAACAATTGCTACCGGCACAGAGCAGAGGGAGGCTGTTCAGAGGATAAGAGCCTCCATTTCTCTTTTCTTTAATCCTCCCTCTCCCCTCTATCACTCTTCCCTCTCTCCCTCTCCCTCTCCTTCCCTCTCCCTCTCCTCCCTCTCCTTCTCTCTCCTCTCTCACCTCCTCTCCCTCTCTCCTTCTCCTTCCCTCTCCCTCTCCTCCCTCTCCTCCTCTCCCTCTCCTCTCCTCCCTGTCCCTCTCTCCTCTCCTTCTCCTTCCCTCTCTCCCTCTCTCTCTCCTCTCCTCCCTCTCTCCTCTCCCTCTCTCCCTCTCCTCTCCTCTCTTTCATCCTCTCTCTCTCTCTCTCCTCTCTCCTTCCCTCTCTCCTCTCTCTCTCTCCTCTCCTCTCCTTCCCTCTCTCTCCTCTCTCTCTCTCTCTCCCTCTCTCTCCTCTCCTCCCTCTCTCTCCTCTCTCCTCTCTCTCCTCTCTCTCTCTCTCTCTCCTCTCCTCCTCTCCTCTCCTCTCTCTCCCTCTCTCTCTCCTCTCTCTCTCTCTCTCTCTCTCTCTCTCTCTCTCTCTCTCTCTCTCTCTCTCTCTCTCTCTCTCTCTCTCTCTCTCTCTCTCTCTTGTACAGTTTCATAATTGTTCTTCTTTCTGTGTTATTGACATCAGAGTGTGAATGAAATTCTCTCTCCTGGTTATTAATATTTCATGGCTGGATAATGAAAAATTTTCACAATTACATTCACTGGTGGATAGGGAGAGACACTCTCTGCAATTTCCTTCTGTCTGATCAGATAACTGCTTAGAACTCCTCTGCTCAGAGACGCATTCCTCCGATAATCTGGAAAACTGCAAGAAACAGAAAGAAAGAAAGAAAGAAAGAAAGAAAGAAAGACCCTTATAAAGGTTCTTCATGGTATTTTTGCAGTTTCCCCTCCCATGCTTTTCCCTTGGTTATTCTTTGCATTTACTATAGCTTACCCTGGTTTGCCATGTTTTAAATATGCTTTATCTCTGTGCTTTACAATGCTCCCGAATGCTTTACCAGACCTCTCTGTGCTTTACAATGCTTCCCTATGCTTTACCAAACCTCTCTGTGCTTTACAATGCTTCCCTATGCTTTACCAGACCTCTCTGTGCTTTACAATGCTTCCCTATGCTTTACCATACCTCTCTGTGCTTTACAATGCTTCCCTATGCTTTACCAGACCTCTCTGTGCTTTACAATGCTTCCCTATGCTTTACCAGACCTCTCTGTGCTTTACAATGCTTCCCTATGGTTTACCAGACCTCTCTGTGCTTTTCAATGCTTCCCTGTGCTTTACCTTCATAATAAATGTCTCAATGAAGTCCAGACAAGAAACTTGACAAGGCTTACTTTGTGAGCAATAAAATGTCCCTGTCATGTTTAATCAGAGGTGTTATGCTACTGTTATTATGGTGTATTATAACGTATTGTATTTTTTTCTTTTATAGTTTTTGAATTTCTGGGGTTTAGAAAACACACCGAAACACTTAAATCTCCTGGAATTCAGAAATGGCATTAAAATAAAATACAATACAAAACATCACAATACAAGATTACCCAATATTATACAATGCAATTCAATACAAGACCGCTAAATACAATTCTATACTAAGATGCATGCATGCTATTATACAGACATGAGTCTGTCTTGAAATAGTATTGACAGAGGAGGGAGAGAGATATATATATAGAGAGAGAGAGAGATGGATCGGGACTCAGGGACGGGAAACTGATGGGCTGGAGAGAGTGATGAAGACCGAGGAGTGAGTTACTAGACAGATTGAGGGATAGAGAGAAAGAGGGAGGAGAGGGAGAGAGAGAGACAGATCTCAAAGCTGCTCAGCCAACCTGAGACAGGTCATCCATCAAACTGGAGCACAGAGAGAGAGAGAGGGAGAGGGAGGGAGAGGGGGAGGGGAGAGGGAGAAGAAGAAGGAGAAGGAAAGGGAGGATGTGAGGACCCTAATACCTGCTGCGCAGGGTGAGTGAATCTACAGTGTGGGGTGTCAGGATGGGGGACACTAATACCTGCTGCAGCAGGGAGAGTGAATCTACAGTGTGGGGTGTCAGGATGGGGGACCCTAATACCTGCTGCGCAGGGAGAGTGAATCTACAGTGTGGGGGTGTCAGGATGGGGGACCCTAATAGCTGTAAAGTAAAGAAGTTTAAGAAACTTTATTTTTCTTCTGCGTTTAAGTTGAAGTTTATTTGGGGGCTGGTCTTATTTAGCGTCCTTTGCGAGAGAAAGGGTCCCTGTTTAATTTAACACTGTCGGTGAGCTGTCAGGGATCGAGAGGCAGAGAAGGGGCTGCTCAGAGATGAGCAGACGACTCTCCCTGATTTATGACTCTGGGAGAGATCCGGGGGCCGCCCTGGGATCAGATTCTGATGAAAACAAAAACAGCTTCGCACTGAGCGGAGGGGGGCGGGGTTAGGCGATACTGCTAAAACTCAAAGAAAAAAATTCTCGGAAATGAGAACTCTCTGGAAGTGAGGTGGGATCAAGGTTTAAATCTGTGTGTCTTAGATATGTGACCCACATAGTGGATTGTGAAAGAAAGTGAGGAAGTATTATTGAGAGGTCACTGGAAGTGGGGCGATATTATGCTGTGTGTCTTAAATGTGTGACTCACATGCTAATCTGTGTAATAAAATTAATTCAATGAAAGAAAGAATGAGACTTCAGAGGAGAAGAGGGAGATAGAGAGACAAGGGGGAGAGAGGGAGAGAGAGAAGGAGAGGAGAGAGAGAGAGGAGAGAGGAGGGAGAGGGAGGAGGAGAGGAGGGAGAGGAGGAGAGGAGAGGGAGAGGGAGAGGAGGGAGAGGAGGGGAGGAGGAGAGAGAGGGAGGGGAGGGAGAGAGGAGGAGAGAGGAGGGGAGGGAGAGGAGGAGAGAGAGGAGAGGAGGAGAGAGGAGGAGAGAGGAGGAGAGAGGAGAGGGGGAGGAGAGGAGAGGAGGGAGGAGGAGAGGAGGAGAGGAGAGGAGAGAGAGGAGGGAGAGGAGGAGAGAGAGGAGGAGGAGAGGAGGGAGAGAGGAGGAGAGAGGAGAGGAGGGAGGGAGAGGAGAGGAGGGAGAGGAGGAGAGAGAGGAGAGAGGGAGGAGAGAGGAGGAGAGGAGAGGGAGAGGAGGAGAGGAGGGAGGAGAGAGGAGAGGGGGAGGAGAGAGAGAGGGAGAGGGAGAGGGGGGAGAGGGAGAGGAGGAGAGAGGGAGGAGGGAGGAGAGAGGAGGGAGGAGAGGAGGAGGAGAGAGGAGGAGAGAGGAGGAGGAGAGAGGAGAGAGGGAGGGAGAGAGGAGAGGAGGAGAGAGAGGAGGGAGGAGAGAGGAGAGGGAGAAGGAGAGGAGAGGAGAGGAGAGAGGAGAAGAGGAGAGAGAGAGAAGGAGAGAGAGGGAGAGAGAGAAGAGAGAGAGAGAGAGAGAGAGGGGAGAGAGGGAGAGGGAGAGAGAGGGAGGAGGAGAGAGGGAGAGGAGAGAGAGAGAAAGAGGGAGAGAGAGAGATGAAGAGAGAGAAAGAGGGGAGATGGAGAGAGAGAGAGGGGAGAGGAGAGAGAGAGAGGAGGAGAAGAGAGGAGAGAGAGAGGAGAGGAGGATAGAGAAAGAGAGGAGAGGGAGAGGGAGGTAGGAGAGGGGAGAAGGAGAGGGGAGAGGGGAGGGAGAGGAGGAAAGGGGAAAGAGGGAGATAGAGATAGAGACAGAGTCTTATTTTGTTATTTGTTTTCTTGGTCTCCGATGAGCGATTCTCTGACTTCTCAGCACAGGAATTTCAACACAGGGTCTATTCAGAGCTCCCCGACTGGAGGACGAAACGTTGTGAGGTTTCTGACTCCACAGCAGGACCCGACACACACACACACACGGAGAAGAAGAAGGAGGCAAGGGCTCTCTCAAACAACCGCGAGGATGGTGCAAACTGCAGGGCAGTGGCATTGCACTCGGACCGCCAACTGGTTTGGCTCGTTCGAGAAAAACACCATTGCAGGAAAAATACATCCCATCTGGTCTACTGGGAACGCTCCCCGTTTCCGGAAGGCAATTCCATTTTCTCCCAATTAAGAATGTCAAGGAATGAAAGCTGAGAGGCACAGAGTTTGTCCATGTTTCTATTTGCAGCTGCCCTATACTTGTGCTACCATCGCCCCTCAGTATCATTCAGAACCACTGCCATTGTAGTGAACCTGTCTGTCTATCTGCATTGCCACTGAAGATCATTTGGAAAAAAATTTTTTTTTAATGAATTCGATTTTCATTTTTTTTACAATTAAAATGTACGCTCTGTTTTGTTTTCTTGTGATTTTCTCGGTTAATTTAATTTTCATTTAGTTTTCATTCGCCTGGGTCTGGGAATTAAAAAACAGAGAGAGAGAGAGAGAGAGAGAGAGAGAGAGAGAGAGAGAGAGATTATTTTATTATTATTATTATTATTATTATTATTATTATTATTATTATTATTATTATTATTATTATTATTTTATTATTCATTTTATTTCATTTCAAATTCCAAATCGTTACAACAAGTTCACGCGGTTTCGTTTTACTTCAATAAATACCTTTTTTTAAAAAATACCAGCCTTTGACTGAAGACTGAAATATTGTTAAATGCAGACTGAATAATACATGAGAATTTGTCTCCCGTTTGATTCGCCTCGTTAAATAAGATCGGATTGATTGACTGACGGAAACAGAAGAAGAAAAAAATACTATCAGCTACAGAATACAAATATCTGGAAACAATTTTCTTGCATTACTTTTAAAATAATTATATTTCTCTCATAACACATGAAAAAAAATCCACAATATAATAGCCTATATATATATATATATATATATATATATATATATATATATATATATATATATATATATATATATATATATATATATATATACAGTAAAGAGAAAAGGAACACAGAGCCACACACGGTAAAACGCAGGAGACTTTTTAGAAGTGGTTTAAGATGCCTGATTAAAGCACAAAGCGGTCTGGCATTTTCACACACGAGTGTGTTTCTATATCCCTGATTACTGAGCGGAGATTGAAATTCTCACACCCAGAGGTGTTTTCATGCAGGTCGGTATATAAAGGATATCAATGAGCTATATTGAGGTGTTCAGATACATTAGCTGACTGCTGTAATATAGTTAGCTATACAATGAAAGTCTCTAATCAAGTTGAGAGCGCATTTCTCAGGACAAAGTGCAAGAAAAAGTACTTTGAACTCGATCAGAGGAAACCGCCGAACACTTAGAAACAAGTCAGTTATTACATCTAAATTTAAAAAAACCAGACGAAACTCCGGTTTTAACTCACTTAACCTGTCTGGTGTCGAAACTGTTGTGTTGAGGACGTTTGGGATATTTTATAGACAGTCTGAGAGTGAGATCTACATTCTCAGAGAAATAAACCGTTGTGATGTGTGAAATTTGAACTGTCCCCGTCCCTCTGTGTGTGTGCGTGTGTGTGTGTGTGTGTGTGTGTGTGTGTGTGTGTGTGTGTGTGTGTGTGTGTGTGTGTGTGTGTGTGTGTGTGTGTGTGTGTGGGTGTGTGTGTGTGTGTTGTGTGTGTGTGTGTGTTGTGTGTGTGTGTGTTTGTGTGTGTGTGTGTGTGTGTGTGTGTGTGTGTGTTTTTGTGTGTGTGTGTGTGTGTGTGTTGTGTGTGTGTGTGTGTGTGTGTGTGTGTGTTGTGTGTTGTGTGTGTGTGTGTGTGTGTGTGTGTGTGTGTGTGTGTGTGTGTGTGTGTGTGTGTGTGTGTGTGTGTGTGTGTGTGTGTGTGTGTGTGTGTGTGTGTGTGTGTGTGTGTGTGTGTGTGTGTGTGTGTGTGTGTGTGTGTGTGTGTGTGTGTGTGTGTGTGTGTGTGTGTGTGTGTGTGTGTGTGTGTGTGTGTGTGTGTGTGTGTGTGTGTGTGTGTGTGTGTGTGTGTGTGTGTGTGTAGCTACAAGCTACATATATGTGTGAGTCTTACGCTTTACATATTTACACGTTTCAGTTGATGTTTATAACATTGTATTGAAAAAGCCTAAACGTGATGCCCATTGATTACAATGGAGAAAAGAATGCCCATTGAATATAATGGAGAAAAAATAAATCCATAAGGAAGGAGAGCTTGTATCTGAAAATCCCTAACAGAAATCTTAAAACCCTTCACACCGTTTCTGACAAATAAACTAACCTGCAAATACTCCAAACCCTTACCCCCCGATTCTCCTTTTCCGTTGTATAACTAGAATAATAATGCAATAAAAAAATAAAGTCTTTGTTAATTGAACGCGTGTATTTTGTGTGTGTGTGTGGCGCCTGTAAGCTGTCAGGCCCGCCGGTGCCTCGCTTTACTCGAAGCCGGGACACCTGTTCTGCTTGAGCGGGGTCTGCGGCGCTGAAAGCCGGCAGCACATTCATTCATCGCGGGTGCGGTGTTCAGTGCGGAAGGTTGGAGGCTGCCAGCCTTTCCACAGCTTGCTTTGTCCCGCAGACAGATCAGCGCTTCACCCGCCGGGTGTGATGATTGAAGCAGCTGTTCAAAAAGGAAACAGAAACTACAAATAGAATTGTTCACTTGTGTGTGTGTGTGTGTGTCTAGTCTAGAGATCTCAAACTGCAGTTACAATGTAATTCTAGTCTAGAGATCTCAAACTGCAGCTACAATGGAATTCTAGTCTAGCGATCTCAAACTGCAGTTACAATGTAATTCTAGTCTAGAGATCTCAAACTGCAGTTACAATGTAATTCTAGTCTAGCGATCTCAAACTGCAGTTACAATGTAATTCTAGTCTAGCGATCTCAAACTGCAGTTACAATGTAATTCTAGTCTAGCGATCTCAAACTGCAGTTACAATGTAATTCTTGTCTAGCGATCTCAAACTGCAGTTACAATGTAATTCTAGTCTAGCGATCTCAAACTGCAGTTACAATGGAATTCTAGTCTAGCGATCTCAAACTGCAGTTACAATGTAATTCTAGTCTAGCGATCTCAAACTGCAGTTACAATGTAATTCTAGTCTAGCGATCTCAAACTGCAGTTACAATGGAATTCTAGTCTAGCGATCTCAAACTGCAGTTACAGTGTAATTCTAGTCTAGAGATCTCAAACTGCAGTTACAATGTAATTCTAGTCTAGAGATCTCAAACTGCAGTTACAATGTAATTCTAGTCTAGAGATCTCAAACTGCAGTTACAATGTAATTCTAGTCTAGAGATCTCAAACTGCAGTTACAATGTAATTCTAGTCTAGCGATCTCAAACTGCAGTTACAATGTAATTCTAGTCTAGCGATCTCAAACTGCAGTTACAATGTAATTCTAGTCTAGCGATCTCAAACTGCAGTTACAATGTAATTCTAGTCTAGCGATCTCAAACTGCAGTTACAATGTAATTCTAGTCTAGCGATCTCAAACTGCAGTTACAATGTAATTCTAGTCTAGCGATCTCAAACTGCAGTTACAATGTAATTCTAGTCTAGCGATCTCAAACTGCAGTTACAATGTAATTCTAGTCTAGCGATCTCAAACTGCAGTTACAATGTAATTCTAGTCTAGCGATCTCAAACTGCAGTTACAATGTAATTCTAGTCTAGCGATCTCAAACTGCAGTTACAATGTAATTCTAGTCTAGCGATCTCAAACTGCAGTTACAATGTAATTCTAGTCTAGCGATCTCAAACTGCAGTTACAATGTAATTCTAGTCTAGCGATCTCAAACTGCAGTTACAATGTAATTCTAGTCTAGCGATCTCAAACTGCAGTTACAATGTAATTCTAGTCTAGTGATCTCAAACTGCAGTTTGTAGTCAGGGCGTGATAGCGAGTGCAGTACCCGATATATACAGCTTGGCCTCGGGTGATCTTTCGCTCTGTGTGTAGAGAACGCTGCCTTGCAAAAGGGGTAATTGCATTGTGAATCAGACCATTCATATTGCAAGCAGACAGGTTTTATATCCGCGCTCATTGTCGAATCAATGGATCCCTCTTCTGTGTTTTATGAGTGCAAAGTGGCGGTTGAGCTAGGTCGTGAATCAAAAGTAAGTGGCTCCAGTGGACACTTTACAATCCAATCCGAGAGAGAGAGAGAGAGAGAGAGAGAGAGAGAGAGAGAGAGAGAGAGAGAGAGAGAGAGAGAGAGAGAGAGAGAGAGACTCTTCGGCAGCACGTCACAGGATTACGATATCATACAGTCCGTGTTTACACTAAGCTGTCAGGAGCTTTACTTATAAATCGCTTTCATAGACCCTCTAATGGATTTAGCACAGACGTGCAGTTCGTTCAAAAGGGAAGACAGCTTTATTAGTATAGAGTATATATTTGTGTAAACTACTTTTTAAAAAAAAATGATTTAATAATACGGAAACAGACACTAGAACGAATCTACAAATACAGTTTTCTTAAGTCAACATTACGGTAAATGTACGGTGTTTATTTTACAGTTTCCAGAAGGAAGCCATTATAGTGATATAGTCTTCAATGCTAGATTTTGAAATGTCACTTTTTTTTCAATATTTGACTCGTTAAGTATATGGAAAACTACAAAGAGTGTGCAATTCAACGCGGCATTATTCAGCAGGTTTCATTCGACTTTATGAAGCAAAACTATAGTTCATTCTAAAGGGGCGGGAGGAGTTGGGGAGGGTGCTAAACTTTTGACCAGATCTGTAGAAAACTAATTTGGGAGGGAGATGGTTTTCAGTACCACGGACAGCGACAGTGAACTGATTTTCTGACCCAGGTTGCGCGGCTCAAGGCGGGCGATCTCATGCTGTACATTTTTTCAGTGAATTCTGGTTTTATTCTGTTTTGAATATTATTTTTAAAGCACAGCGCGGCAGCAGTTGTCTGTCTGTCTGTCTGTCTGTCTTCGGCGTGTTTTGAAGAAGCGGAGTCTCTTATTTGAAGTTTTCTCTGCAGAAACGAGAGCGGGGATGCGTGTGTGTCTGTCCTCGCATAGACTGAGTGAAACACTAGTAAAACGACACAACAGTGTAGTAAAGCACAGAGAAGATAATGAACCAGCCCCTTCTCAAAGTTTACTGCTGTGGTATCCCCTGGTAAAAGCACAGCACAGTGTAGTAAAGCACAGAGAAGATAATGAACCAGCCCCTTCTCAAAGTTTACTGCTGTGGTATCCCCTGGTAAAAGCACAGCACAGTGTAGTAAAGCACAGAGAAGATAATGAACCAGCCCCTTCTCAAAGTTTACTGCTGTGGTATCCCCTGGTAAAAGCACAGCACAGTGTAGTAAAGCACAGAGAAGATAATGAACCAGCCCCTTCTCAAAGTTTACTGCTGTGGTATCCCCTGGTAAAAGCACAGCACAGTGTAGTAAAGCACAGAGAAGATAATGAACCAGCCCCTTCTCAAAGTTTACTGCTGTGGTATCCCCTGGTAAAAGCACAGCACAGTGTAGTAAAGCACAGAGAAGATAATGAACCAGCCCCTTCTCAAAGTTTACTGCTGTGGTATCCCCTGGTAAAAGCACAGCACAGTGTAGTAAAGCACAGAGAAGATAATGAACCAGCCCCTTCTCAAAGTTTACTGCTGTGGTATCTCCCTGGTAAAAGCACAGCACAGTGTAGTAAAGCACAGAGATCAGAACGAGCCGTTGTTTCTATACACATTTGTGTGTCACCCGCCCTGATTAACCGGAGTAAATAATCAATCGCTCTGACGTTTCTGCAGTGCGCTGTGTAATTACGAGGAAGTAAGGCGGCACGGATTAATTGTGTGGAAATGTCACGGCAATTTGTTTGAGACGTGCCTTTCGCGACACGAGGGTGGGGGGATGAAGGAAAAGAAAGCTCAGCGGTGCGGAGATGTAAAATATAAAAAAGGATCGAATGCAATCAATGCTCGTCACAGTCGGTATACCCGTCTCCTCTCCTCTGCTTCCTGTGGTAATAATGAAACTCTCATGTTCGACGCTTCAGCTGGTTTGAGATAATATCTTAAATTCAGCGTTTTTATACTTTCTCTCAATTCACAAGACACCCTCTCTCTGCTCTGTGCTGGTGGCGGAGAAGAGAAAGAGAGGCTCTTCTACTCTCTGAACAGCCTCCCTCTGCTCTGTGCTGGCGGAGTAGAGAAAGAGAGGCTCTTATACTCTCTGAACATCCTCCCTCTGCTCTGTGCTGGTGGCGGAGAAAGAGAAAGGGAGGCTCTTATACTCTCTGAACAGCCTCCCTCTGCTCTGTGCTGGCGGAGCACAGAAAGAAGAGAAAGGGAGGCTATTATACTCTCTGAACAGCCTCCCTCTGCTCTGTGCTGGTGGAGCAGAGAAAGGGGGGCTCTTATAGTCTCTGAACAGCCTCCCTCTGCTCTGTGCTGGTGGAGCAGAGAAAGAGAGGCTCTTATACTCTCTGAACAGCCTCCCTCTGCTCTGTGCTGGCGGAGCACAGAAAGAAGAGAAAGGGAGGCTCTTATACTCTCTGAATAGCCTCCCTCTGCTCTGTGCTGGCGGAGCACAGAAAGAAGAGAAAGGGAGGCTCTTATACTCTCTGAACAGCCTCCCTCTGCTCTGTGCTGGTGGAGCAGAGAAAGGGGGGCTCTTATAGTCTCTGAACAGCCTCCCTCTGCTCTGTGCTGGTGGAGCAGAGAAAGAGAAAGGATATTATTATTATTATTATTATTATTATTATTATTATTATTATTATTATTATTATTATTATTATTATTAAAAGTTTTTTTTAAAGAAACAGACAGTCTCCCGTTTAAATGTACTCCTCACGGTAGAGTCAGTGAACGCCTCGCACAGTATCAGCACTCGCTCGTATATCTCCCGCTGTCGCTGTTTGCGCTGCCGGGCAGACAGACGGTGACACACCGCACAATAAGATGAAAAACGAGGGGTCGGGGAGCGGCTGAATCTCCGCTTCGCTCTGCGCTGCGTGAGGTTCAATCCTCCGCGCCGCTTGACATCGTTTCTAATCCAGCCCGGGTCTGGAAAGGACGAGGAACTCTGTGGGAACTGAGGGGAGAGGACGGAAAGAAACAGAAACAAAAGATTTAAATAGTAATTCAGAAAAAACCCCGAAAAAAACACATTGCAGTCTATTACAAGTAGAAGCGGATGTAATACTTTTGAAATGTCATTAATGTCAGGCATTTCATGTAGATGTGGGTTTTGCTTCTCTCTCTCTCTCTCTCTCTCTCTCTCTCTCTCTCTCTCTCTCTCTCTCTCTCTCTCTCTCTCTCTCTCTCTCTCTCTCTCTCTCTCTCTCTCTCTCTCTCTCTCTCTCTGCACACACATGTTTGAATTGTCTCCCAGCGGTGCTCCGCGCTTATTCCTCAGCATGAAACAGCATCGTTAATGCTGCTGTCATGGCAACGCTTCCCTCTTCCTCCCCTCACACAGCTCCACTTTACAAAAACAAAAAATCACTCCGAAAGAATAGAAAATACAAATACACTCTGCAAATACACACACTGCATACTGAAACACAGCGTGCAACGAGAGAGACACACACACACACACAATGCATACTGAAACACAGCGTGCAATGAGAGAGAGACACACACACACACACAATGCATACTGAAACACAGCGTGCAATGAGAGAGAGACACACACACACACACAATGCATACTGAGACACAGCTGCAACGAGAGAGACACACACACATACAATGCATACTGAGACACAGCGTGCAATGAGAGACACACACACAATGCATACTGAGACACAGCGTGCAATGAGAGACACACACACACACACAATGCATACTGAGACACAGCGTGCAATGAGAGACACACACACACACAATGCATACTGAGACACAGCGTGCAATGAGAGACACACACAATGCATACTAAGACACAGCGTGCAATGAGAGAGAGACACACACACACAATGCATACTGAGACACAGCGTGCAATGAGAGAGAGACACACACACACACACAATGCATACTGAGACACAGCGTGCAATGAGAGAGAGACACACACACACAATGCATACTGAGACACAGCGTGCAATGAGAGAGAGACACACACACACACACAATGCATACTGAGACACAGCGTGCAATGAGAGAGACACACACACACACAATGCATACTGAGACACAGCGTGCAATGAGAGAGAGACACACACACAATGCATACTGAGACACAGCGTGCAATGAGAGACACACACACACAATGCATACTGAGACACAGCGTGCAATGAGAGAGAGAGACACACACACAATGCATACTGAGACACAGCGTGCAATGAGAGACACACACACACAATGCATACTGAGACACAGCGTGCAATGAGAGAGAGACACACACACACAATGCATACTGAGACACAGCGTGCAATGAGAGAGAGACACACACACACACAATGCATACTGAGACACAGCGTGCAATGAGAGAGAGACACACACACACACAATGCATACTGAGACACAGCGTGCAATGAGAGAGACACACACACACACAATGCATACTGAGACACAGCGTGCAATGAGAGAGAGACACACACACACACACAATGCATACTGAGACACAGCGTGCAATGAGAGAGACACACACACACACACAATGCATACTGAGACACAGCGTGCAATGAGAGAGAGACACACACACACACAATGCATACTGAGACACAGCGTGCAATGAGAGAGAGACACACACACACAATGCATACTGAGACACAGCGTGCAATGAGAGAGAGACACACACACACAATGCATACTGAGACACAGCGTGCAATGAGAGAGAGACACACACACACACACAATGCATACTGAGACACAGCGTGCAATGAGAGAGAGACACACACACACAATGCATACTGAGACACAGCGTGCAATGAGAGAGAGACACACACACACACAATCCATACTGAGACACAGCGTGCAATGAGAGAGACACACACACACACTGACACACTGACACACACACACACACTGACACACACACACACACACACACACACACTGATTCTCTCCAGTAGAAGCTCTAAGGTGGGTTTTTATCAGATGTCTCTCTTTCTACAACAATGGATCCTTCCTGCCGCTCCCACAGGACGGCCCCAGGCCTCACTGTCTGTGCCTGAGAGTGAAGGAATCTGAAATCTGAATGAGAGGAGAGGTGCCTCCCTGCCTCCCTGCCTCGCTGCCTCCCAGCCTCCCTGCCTCCCTGCATCGCTGCCTCGCTTGCTCTCTGCCTTGCTGCCTCCCAGCCTCCCATGTAATTCTAGTCTCAAACTGCAGATCTCAAACTGCAGTTACAATGTAATTCTAGTCTAGCGATCTCAAACTGCAGGTACAATGTAATTCTAGTCTAGCGATCTCAAACTGCAGTTACAATGTAATTCTAGTCTAGCGATCTCAAACTGCAGTTACAATGTAATTCTAGTCTAGCGATCTCAAACTGCAGTTACAATGTAATTCTAGTCTAGCGATCTCAAACTGCAGTTACAATGTAATTCTAGTCTAGCGATCTCAAACTGCAGTTACAATGTAATTCTAGTCTAGCGATCTCAAACTGCAGTTACAATGTAATTCTAGTCTAGCGATCTCAAACTGCAGTTACAATGTAATTCTAGTCTAGCGATCTCAAACTGCAGTTACAATGTAATTCTAGTCTAGTGATCTCAAACTGCAGTTACAATGCAATATAGCCCAAACACCCGCTGCTAGACTTTGTCTATCTTTTTTTTTTTAAACTTGAAGTGACAGGCCAGTGTGAGGAGTTTATTATAAGAACTGACAGCACTCCTAATTTCTCTGTGTGTCTCTGCGAATCTCTCTCTCCCTCTCTGTCTCTCTGAGCCTCTCTTTGCCTCCCCAAGCCTCTCTCTGTCTCTCCAAGTCTCTCTCTGACTCTTTCCCCATACAGCCGGTCTCTGATCTGACTGTCTGTTTGTATTATTTCACTCTTTTGGGGGAAATGAGGCTGTGTGGTCCAGTGGTTAAAGAAAAGGGCTTGTAACCAGGAGGTCCCCGGTTCAAATCCCACCTCAGCCACTGACTCACTGTGTGACCCTGAGCAAGTCACTTAACCTCCTTGTGCTCCGTCTTTCGGGTGAGATGTAATTGTAAGTGACTCTGCAGCTGATGCATAGTTCACACACCCTAGTCTCTGTAAGTCGCCTTGGATAAAGGCGTCTGCTAAATAAACAAATAATAATAATAATAATAAAATGGGTAAATAACCAGCAAGTGAAACCCAGGAGAAAGCAACGACCGGTCACGACAGGGGAGTCCTTATTCCATTGAGAAGCTTTTTATTGAGTTCAATTTGTCTCAGTATTAAGTTGAGGGGTGCTCCAAGGAAAGACATGAATGCTGTAATTCAGAAGAATGATGGGTCCACTATCAAGGCCAGTTTGACCCCCGCAGTGCTGTCGCTGGTCATCTTTTAATAAGATGTATTTGTCTGCTTGGAAATGCTAATAGAAACTCAGTGATCAATTCAACAGCAAACGCTTCTACTCGAAATATTTTCGCTTTTTATTGAGTTTCTACCAAATTTATAAAATACAAACAGTGCTATGTACAATGAATTTACTAGATCACAGTTTGCCATGTTTTTTTTAATGTGCTTTACCAGACCTCTCTGTGCTTTACAATGCTTCCCTATGCTTTACCAGACCTCTCTGTGCTTTACAATGCTTCCCTATGCTTTACCAGACCTCTCTGTGCTTTACAATGCTTCCCTATGCTTTACCAGACCTCTCTGTGCTTTACAATGCTTCCCTATGCTTTACCAGACCTCTCTGTGCTTTACAATGCTTCCCTATGCTTTACCAGACCTCTCTGTGCTTTACAATGCTTCCCTATGCTTTACCAGACCTCTCTGTGCTTTACAATGCTTCCCTATGCTTTACCAGACCTCTCTGTGCTTTACAATGCTTCCCTATGCTTTACCAGACCTCTCTGTGCTTTACAATGCTTCCCTATGCTTTACCAGACCTCTCTGTGCTTTACAATGCTTCCCTATGCTTTACCAGACCTCTCTGTGCTTTACAATGCTTCCCTATGCTTTACCAGACCTCTCTGTGCTTTACAATGCTTCCCTATGCTTTACCACACCTCTCTGTGCTTTACAATGCTTGCCTATGCTTCAGCATGCTTTCACTGTGTGTTATTACACCTTGCTTTGCTTTTACCGCGGGAATGTCTTACAAGGGGCATCAAAGCGCTGTCTGTGTTTTAGAGCCCCCGTAATCGCGAAAGCGTTTGATTGATTTGATCAGCGTGTGTGAAGGGCTCGGGGCTCTTGAGAGAGTAAACGAGAGCGTGTCACGATGCTCACAACAAGACAGCAAGCGGAGTCTCTCAGCAAATCTCTCCTGCAGACGGAGGAGCGCTAATCTGTGTCCTAAATCTGAAGGTACCTGAACACCACTGAAATACTGATTTGCTAAAACTCTCTCCTCTCTCTCTCTCCTCTCTCTCCTCCTCCTCCTCTCTCCTCCTCTCTCCTCTCTCCCTCTCTCCCCCTCTCCCCTCTCTCCCTCTCTCCCCCTCTCTCTCCTCTTTGAATGTTAGTATTCCTCCCCTGCCTGTATCTGTTTTTGCAATATGAAGTTCAGTGATAATGACAGGGTTGTCTGCCTCTCACCCTCTCTCCTCTGCTCTCTCCTCTCTCCTCTCTCTCCTCCTCTCTCTCCTCTCCCTCTCTCCTCTCTCTCCTCTCCTCTTTGGATCTTAGTATTCCTCGTCTGCCTGTATCTGTTTTTGCAATATGAAGTTCAGTGATAATGACAGGGTTGTCTGCCTCTCTAGCTTCCCATCACTCACCCAGGCAGTAAGTGACAAGTGCTGCTCACAACTGTGGGAGATAATCCCATTTACTATCTCCCTCCCTCCCTCCCTCCACCCACTCCCTCTCCTCTCTCAATCACTCCCATCATGTCTCTTTCTCTCCCTTTCTTCTTCTCCTCCTCTCGTTCCCTCCCTCGCTCTCCCTCTCTCTCTCTCCTTTCCTCCTTCACCCCTATCCCTTCATCATCTCTCTCACAAGCCCTCCCTTCATCTCTCTTTCCCTTCCTTCCTTCCATTCCCTCTCTTCCTCATCCCCTTTTCTCTCTACTTCCATCTCCCTCGATCACTGCCTCTCCCTTCTTTCTTCTCCCTCTCTCTCTCACTCTCTCTTCCTCCCCCTCTCTCTCTCCTTCTCTCTTTTAATTTCTTTCCCTTCCATTAACTTTTCGCTTTATTTTTTTAACGAATAATGAAGCCTCTAAACGTTCTCTCAGTGGGTGTCCTTGCCATCCTACTCTCTCGGGATATTAAACTTACAGAGAAAAATAAAATTCGGAGTGGTTTCTGAATGCGCTAAAACTCCACAGTAGGGGACAGTCGTAATATTTTGTACCTTTCTCTCCATTACGCACAGACGATTTGAGCTAGTTTGACCAGGCTTTGATACAAACAACTTCCACCTGTCCTCTACCAATCCCCAGTTATCCTGTTTTAAGCGCTGCTCTATATACAGCAAGAGGCTTCAAATGTAAGGGTCCGATGTTACAATTGACCCCATGGCCAGGGTCAGTTGTAACGGGGTGGAGTCACATGTAACATTCTGTGAAGAATAATTAAATCAATAACAGCACCTTTGATTTAACTCAAGAATTGAACGTTTTATTGAATAAGATCAATTTTCACAGGAAGTGTTTCTTCCTCTCCTCTCCCTCTATCTCCCCTCTCTCCTCTCCCTCTATCTCCCTCTCTCCTCTCTGCTCTCTCCCTCTCTGTACCTCTCTGTGTTCTCTCTCTCCTCTCTCCTCCCCTTTCCTACCCTCTCCCCTCTCCTCTCTGCTCTCTCCCCTCTCTCTCACCCTCTCTCCTCTCCTCTCCACCTCTCTCCTCTCTCTCCTCCCCTCTCTCTCTCTCTCTCTCTCTCTCTCTCTCTCCTCTCTCTCTCTCTCTCTCTCCTCCTCTCTCCTCCTCTCTCTCCTCTCCTCTCCCTCTCTCTCTCTCCCTCTCTCTCTCCCTCCTCTCTCTCTCTCTCTCTCCTCTCCCTCCTCTCTCTCCTCTCTCTCTCTCTCTCCTCTCCTCTCTCCCTCTCTCTCCCTCTCCTCTCTCTCCCCTCTCTCTCTCCTCTCTCTCCTCTCTCCTCTCTCTCTCTCTCCCTCTCTCCCTCTTCTCTCCTCCTCTCTCCCTCTCTCTCCTCCTCTCTCTCTCTCCTCTCTCCTCCCTCTCCTCTCTGCTCTCTCCCCTCTCCCTCTTTGTTCTCTCCCCTCTGTCCTCTCTCTCTCTCTCTCTCCCCTCTCCTCTCTCTCCTCTCTCCCCCTCTCTCTCTCTCTCGGGGATGCGCTGTCTTTCTGGAGGAATGAAATCCGTTTCCTCGCTGTCACAGCGGCCGCGCGCTCACACTAATCTCCGGCCGGCTGCAGCCCTCATTAGCCTGGCACGGAAACACGATAGCCAGCTAATGATTAGGACTGCGCTAAATCTGCACGCCGACAGAAATGCGACCGCGACACTTTGCTATAATTGCCTTAGTAAATTCCCGGATAATTGAAGTGGTAAACCAAACATGAAATAAAGAATGACATGCACACACAGGCAGAGGGATGAGGGGGGAGGGGAGTGGCTAGCGAACACTGTTTTGTTCATCTTCTCAAAGGCGCACTCATGCTTTGTGGAGCTGTTATAACATTTACAATGCTTCCCTATGCTTTACCACACCTCTCTGTGCTTTACAATGCTTCCCTATGCTTTACCACACCTCTCTGTGCTTTACAATGCTTCCCTATGCTTTACCACACCTCTCTGTGCTTTACAATGCTTCCCTATGCTTTACCAGACCTCTCTGTGCTTTACAATGCTTCCCTATGTTTTACCACACCTCTCTGTGCTTCACAATGCTTCCCTATGCTTTACCAGACCTCTCTGTGCTTTCCAATGCTTCCCTATGCTTTACCAGACCTCTCTGTGCTTTACAATGCTTCCCTATGCTTTACCAGACCTCTCTGTGCTTTACAATGCTTCCCTATGCTTTACCAGACCTCTCTGTGCTTTACAATGCTTGCCTATGCTTTACCAGACCTCTCTGTGCTTTACAATGCTTCCCTATGCTTTTACCAGACCTCTCTGTGCTTTTACAATGCTTGCCTATGCTTTACCAGACCTCTCTGTGCTTTACAATGCTTCCCTATGCTTTACCACACCTCTCTGTGCTTTACAATGCTTCCCTATGCTTTACCAGACCTCTCTGTGCTTCACAATGCATCCCTATGAGTTATTACACTTTGCTGTGCTTTTACTGTGGAAAGGCCTGAATTGGCCACTTCCTACAAACTGCTTGTGACTGAAACCTGAATTCTATAGCTTTTCCTCACCGGGATCTTCAGCATCCATCACCTCGCTAAGCCTCTGAAACGACGGCGATCCCGTTTCTCTGAGCAGAAGCTTTACCCCCCCCCCTTCAAGGCTTTCTCCCGAGTTACTGCGGGGTACCTCCTGTCACAAGCAAACCCAGCCCTGCTCTCTGGCGCAGAGCTTCGTTTGATTTTTATATTTGATTTCACATTCATACAGAGACAAGCGGGACGTTATTCCGGATTCAATGAGAGCCGGAGGAGGAGTGGAAAGTCAAGGAGAGCGTCCCGGATCCAGCGACTGGGCTGGGGGGGCAGGAAGACAGATAGGCAGGAAGACAGGGAGACAGACAGGGAGACAGACAGGGAGGCAGGGAGACAGGCAGGAAGACAGGGAGGCAGGGAGGCAGGGAGACAGGGAGACAGGCAGGCAGGCAGGGAGACAGGCAGGGAGGCAGGGAGACAGACAGGGAGACAGACAGGGAGGCAGGGAGACAGGCAGGAAGACAGGGAGGCAGGGAGGCAGGGAGACAGGGAGACAGGCAGGCAGGCAGGGAGACAGGCAGGGAGGCAGGGAGGCAGGCAGACAGACAGGCAGGCAGACAGGGAGGGAGGCAGGCAGACAGACAGGCAGGCAGGTTGGGAGACAGACAGGCAGGCAGGCAGACAGGCAGGTTATGAGACAGACAGGCAGGCAGGTAGGGAGGCAGGGAGACAGACAGACAGACAGACAGGCAGGCAGGCAGGCAGGCAGGCAGGTAGGGAGACAGGCTGGCAGGCAGGCAGCTAGAAGCTTCTCACAGCTGCTGACAAATTGCAGCTGCTCTTGGGGGGGCAGCGTGATAAATGAAAGCCCAGAGCCACCAGCCACACCGACGAGAGCGGGAGGCTTCTACTGTCTTATTAGAAAGAAAAAAGAAAAAAATTAAGATGAGATAACAAAAAAAGAGAGAGAGAAATGTATCTCTAACAAATCCACCGAGACCCTGGGACATGGAAGAGCCAAACAAGAACAAGGAGAAATCATTAGAGAGAGAGAGAAAGAGAGAGAGAGAGAGAGAGAGAGAGAGAGAGAGAGAGAGAGAGAGAGAGGAGAGGGGGGAGAGAGAGAGAGAGAGAGAGAGAGAGAGAAGAGAGAGAGAGAGAGAGAGAGAGAGAGAGAGAGAGAGAGAGAGGAGAGAGAGAGATAGATAGAGAGGAGAGGAGAGGGAGAGAGAGAGAGAGGAGAGGGGGGAGAGAGGAGAGAGGGGAGAGGATGAGAGAAGAGAGATAGGAGAGATGAGAGGGCAGGGGGAGAGGGGAGATCAGAAAGAGGAGGAGAGGAGAGAGAGGAGGAGAGGGGGAGAGAGAGAGAGGGGAGAGGGGAAGATAGGAGGGAGAGAGAGGAGAGAGAGAGAGAGAGATAGAGGAGAGAGGAGAGAGGGGGAGGGAGAGAGAGAGAGGAGGAGAGGAGGAGGGAGAGAGGAGAGGGGAGAGAGAGAGGAGGAGAGGGGGGAGAGAGGAGAGGAGACAGGGAGAGGATAAGAGAATAAGACACAACTTCCAGCCAATCAGAAGCTTCCCGTTGTAGATTTGTGATTTGATCATTTTCTCAGCTGCTTTTCCCCTCTCTCTGTAGCCCATGCTTTTCTATTATATTACATCAGACTGGATTGGATTGGGTTAGATGAAAGTCTACTCCATTACATTCCATTGCATATCAAATGCTATTATATTCTCGTTGTTTCCCAGGCAAGGTTAAGGCAGATCGCCTCAGGTTGTTATTCTTCAGAGTGCAGGAAACGTGATGGTGGTTTTAGAACATTGAATTTGACAGATTTGTCAGTCAGTACACACGCACACACACGCACACACACAGACACACACACACAGACGCACACACAGACACACACACACAGACGCACACACTCACACTGAGACACACACTGGGACGCACACACTCACACTGGCAAACACACACTCTCACACTGACACACTCACTGAGACACACACACACTCACACTGATACACACACTATCTCTCACAGACACTTACACACTCACACTGAGACACACACTCACACAGAGAGACTGACACACTGAGACACACACACACACACACACACTGAAACACACACTCACATACAATACCAATCGAGGGCGATTCACTCTCCCCCACGGGATGAGAGGAAAACACAGAAGTTGCCATTGATTGATTAACATGTTGATTTCACAATCAGAAAAGCAGAAACAGGAAGCCAACCGTCGTCGATTGGTACTCCTTTGTAAAGGTGAAGGAAGGACAGCGGTTCTTGGTTTTTTAAAAAAATTTTTAAGACGAATGGATAAAAGCTTCTTAAAGACAATTCCGATTACAGGGGGGATTTTCTGCACTCCCCTTAAACACAACAAACTTTTCAGGGCCTTTCTCAAAGCCTTCGAACCCTGGGTTTTGTTTTGTTTTTCACGATTGTGCCGTAGCTTTTAAAAGACAAACAATACCGTCTCTCTACTGCTGTCCCGGGGAATGGTCAGCTCTATCGATTTCCAATCTCCAAGATTGCCATTCCTCAGAGTAAACCGTCCACACTTTGCTTTCCAGACGGTGAAAAAGGTTTCCGTGCTGGAGCAGTATACCAAGTTACAGACCGTGAAATCTGATAGCTAATGTGTTTAGCGGTGGTGACCCTGGCAGTTCAATAGATCTTGAAAGCGTAATACATCCCAGGCTGAGCTTTTATTGTTTCCCAACGTCCGGGATGCTAATGCAAAGTCTGGGAGAATATCGGATTTGTTTGCTCAGGCTGAGATAAAAGATACAGTAATAGAATGATCATAATGTCTGCCTCTGATTATTTCTTAAACGGTTTCTGCTGTGATGCAAACACAGCGGGGAAATCGATGGTGTTTCTGTGGCTCCCTCGCGCCTCTGAATGGACGAGGTCGCGTTCAGGAGGTGAGGGGATGAGGTCACGTTCAGGGAGGTGAGGGGATGAGGTCACGTTCAGAGAGGTGAGGGGATGAGGTCACGTTCAGGGAGGTGAGGGGATGAGGTCACGTTCAGGGAGGTGAGGGGATGAGGTCACGTTCAGGGAGGTGAGGGATGAGGTCACGTTCAGGGAGGTGAGGGGATGAGGTCACGTTCAGGGAGGTGAGGGGATGAGGTCACGTTCAGGGAGGTGAGGGATGAGGTCACGCTCAGGAGGTGAGGGGATGAGGTCACGCTCAGGGAGGTGAGGGGATGAGGTCACGCTCAGGGAGGTGAGGGGATGAGGTCACGTTCAGGGAGGTGAGGGGATGAGGTCACGCTCAGGAGGTGAGGGGATGAGGTCACGCTCAGGAGGTGAGGGGATGAGGTCACGCTCAGGGAGGTGAGGGGATGAGGTCACGCTCAGGAGGTGAGGGGATGAGGTCACGCTCAGGGAGGTGAGGGGATGAGGTCACGCTCAGGGAGGTGAGGGGATGAGGTCACGCTCAGGGAGGTGAGGGGATGAGGTCACGCTCAGGGAGGTGAGGGGATGAGGTCACGCTCAGGGAGGTGAGGGGATGAGGTCACGCTCAGGGAGGTGAGGGGATGAGGTCACGCTCAGGGAGGTGAGGGGATGAGGTCACGTTCAGGGAGGTGAGGGGATGAGGTCACGTTCAGGGAGGTGAGGGGATGAGGTCACGTTCAGGGAGGTGAGGGGATGAGGTCACGTTCAGGAGGTGAGGGGATGAGGTCACGTTCAGGAGGTGAGGGGATGAGGTCACGTTCAGGGAGGTGAGGGGATGAGGTCACGTTCAGGAGGTGAGGGGATGAGGTCACGTTCAGGAGGTGAGGGGATGAGGTCACGTTCAGGAGGTGAGGGGATGAGGTCACGTTCAGGGAGGTGAGGGGATGAGGTCACGTTCAGGGAGGTGAGGGGATGAGGTCACGTTCAGGGAGGTGAGGGGATGAGGTCACGTTCAGGGAGGTGAGGGGATGAGGTCACGTTCAGGGAGGTGAGGGGATGAGGTCACGTTCAGGGAGGTGAGGGGATGAGGTCACGTTCAGGGAGGTGAGGGGATGAGGTCACGTTCAGGAGGTGAGGGGATGAGGTCACGTTCAGGGAGGTGAACACTCTCCTAGAGGTTCTGCTATAGACTCTCCTGTAGACTCTCCTATAAATTCTGCTATAGACTCTCCTATAGATTCTGCTATAGACTTTCCTATAGATTCTGCTGTAGTCTCCCCTATAGACTCCCTATAGACTCTGCTTTACTCTCCCTCAGACCCAGTTAAAGACGTCTGCGGGGGAATCCCAATGGAATGGAACGGCGGAAAGTTCCTGCGCGTCACGGAATAGTTAATGCAGCCG
>JAGXEW010000071.1:1040205-1099342 GCA_030684275.1 Acipenser oxyrinchus oxyrinchus
TGCACACACACACAGACACCTGCACACACACACACACACACTGTAAGCTAACGAGAGAAGGATAGGGGGAGAGATAATGTACTAACAAGGTCGGATTTAACAGCCAATATCGCACATGAATATTGATGAGCAGATCTGATGACATTCTGCTCAGAGCAGCGTTAAAAAATCATAAAGCGCGTGTCTGACTGAAATGTGAAGTGTGTGAGTGCTGCGTTTGTAAACTGTGATCTCACTAGATTAAGGAGTGGGGGAGGAGATCTTTCCATCTGGCAAGCACTTCACAAATCAATCCTGCACATGCGCCGTGATTTTCTAGTTGTTTACTGATGCTAACTTTGGGGGGGAGGGGGGGGGGGCTCGGTGACACAGTCAGACAAACAGAGAGTTAGACAGACACACAGAATGACTGACAGACAGACAGAGAGATAGACAGACAGACAGACAGACAGACAGACAGACAGACAGAGACAGACAGACAGATAGACAGACAGAGAGATAGACACACAGACAGAGAGATAGACACACAGACAGAGAGACAGACAGACATGGTAAAGCATAGGGAAGCATTGTAAAGCACAGAGAGGTCTGGTAAAGCATAGGGAAGCATTGTAAAGCACAGAGTGGTATGGTAAAGCATAGGGAAGCATTGTAAAGCACAGAGAGGTCTGGTAAAGCATAGGGAAGCATTGTAAAGCACAGAGAGGTCTGGTAAAGCATAGGGAAGCATTGTAAAGCGCAGAGAGGGATGGTAAAGCATAGGGAAGCATTGTAAAGCACAGAGAGGTCTGGTAAAGCATAGGGAAGCATTGTAAAGCACAGAGAGGTCTGGTAAAGCATAGGGAAGCATTGTAAAGCACAGAGAGGTCTGGTAAAGCATAGGGAAGCATTGTAAAGCACAGAGAGGTCTGGTAAAGCATAGGGAAGCATTGTAAAGCACAGAGAGGTCTGGTAAAGCATAGGGAAGCATTGTAAAGCACAGAGAGGTCTGGTAAAGCATAGGGAAGCATTGTAAAGCACAGAGAGGTCTGGTAAAGCATAGGGAAGCATTGTAAAGCACAGAGAGGTCTGGTAAAGCATAGGGAAGCATTGTAAAGCACAGAGAGGTATGGTAAAACATAGGAAAGCATTGTAAAGCACAGAGAGGTCTGGTAAAGCATAGGGAAGCATTGTAAAGCACAGAGAGGTCTGGTAAACTTTAACAAGGGGAGCCCATTGATACAAAAGTGTGTGCTGCATGTGGCGGGTGTTCCTCGGTTTCTGTTGACGGAGGGAGCCCGCCCTGCTTCGTGCTGTTGGTGTTGGTTCCGTCCTGTGGTTTTTATTGCTGTGCGGTTTTTTACCAAACCTCCTATTCAGCCAGCCAAGCTGTTTCTCTTTACTGCTGTGAGGGGGAAGTGTGCTGAGGAGTCTTCCAAAGAGTCGTCCTTGAGCTTGGCTGGGATAACTCTTCACTGCACCACTGAGCCACAGGCCTCGCGTTCCAGCCCCAATCCGTGACCAAATGCCCTTTGGCCACCTCGCACTTTCTCTAGGAGGGTTGAAAGGTCATGTTGTCAAAAAGTTTGGAAGGGAGCTCCCAGACGAGCTCGGGGACTTAACCCTGCGTCGGATCAATATAAGCCAGAATCACCCTTATTAAAGTCTGCCACGGTATTTATTCTCTGTGCTTTACAATGCTTCCCTATGCTTTACCAGACCTCTCTGTGCTTTACAATGCTTCCCTATGCTTTACCAGACCTCTCTGTGCTTTACAATGCTTCCCTATGCTTTACCAGACCTCTCTGTGCTTTACAATGCTTCCCTATGCTTTACCAGACCTCTCTGTGCTTTACAATGCTTCCCTATGCTTTACCAGACCTCTCTGTGCTTTACTACATTTTGCTATGCTTAGGAAACGTTAAAATGGCTGATTCTTGCTCTTTCAAGACCATAATATAATTGTTAGTTTGTTAAAAAAAAGTCAGAGACTAAATAGTTAACAACAACCACAAAAAAAAAGCTTTTGCAAATCGGTGATTTTCCTCTCCTTGCGTTGCGATTGGTTAAAAGTTTGGCGAGCCCCTCCCTATCGGATCCCCACCCCTCCTACCTTTCCAGTTCCAAACTGTCCCCCCCTTCTTGAAGTTCTGTGCGGGTCAGGTTACATCTGCAACCTCCGGTGTTATTTTTCAAGCACCTTTGAAGAACAGCGAGAGAGAAAAAGAAGACAGAAATCCAGAATCAGCATTTTACAGGAAACGCGAGTAACTCCGCCGTACCTGATCTTAACTCGACCGAGTACCTGGATAAACACACCAGCGTCCCCTACCCGCACACTTACCCGGGTCAGACGCACGGAGGACGGGAGGCGAGATGCGGTGGGAGCCGGTGTCTGGAACCTCGCTAATTCGGTTGATTTTTTAGTCCTTGAAGAAGTTGGCAAAGTGGTCGGGGCGAGGCAGACGATACACTGGAACAGCACCAATCCGACGTAAGAAAACATTATCAATAATTACAACTGGCATAACGCGCTTCTGTTTATAATCACACACAAAGGGGGGCGCCTTTTCAGTGTGTGTTTTGTGGTTGTTTTTTAATTTTGGTTTTAATGAAGTATTTCCAACTCTCGCTCCCTATAACTTTCTTCTGACTTCCCCGAGTTGCAGAATCTCGTTCATTGCTGCACTACCCTGATAATGGGGGCAAACTCTACACCCGCTGCACCCCCTTTTATAACCATAGACAACGTCGTCCAGTTCTTTAAAAAGTTTTGCAGAAACAATGTCTTGGAAACTTTCAGTTTTACGAACTTTCAGTCTGAGGTTAGCGTTTCCATTTCCCTAAACCTAGAACTAAGCACATATTATTAGTATTCGTATTATCACGTTTTTGTATTAAAATGTTCAGAACTTGTAAAACTGTTTGCGTGAACTCTCTGGAGTTAGAGAAGTTGTCCTGCCATAACTTTGAAGAATCAAACCCTATGCATTATTAAAGAGATACACGGATAGGAACTTAAAAACACGGTACACGCAGCGACTGACCGCGATATCCGCTTCCTGCAATCCGTTTACACGAATGAAAGTGTTTTGCGTTAACATCCATAATGTTAAAATCATATTTATTGTGCAAAACCTTTTGCTCTGTGCTTAGCATCCTTCTGCAAACCTTCAATTTCTTTTAAACACTGCGCGGTGTACAAATACCCAAACGCATGGCTGTACTTTCAATGGGCTTTCTGTATCTTGTCAAAATGAATATTAATGGCAGATCTGTGTATTAATTACTGAATTGTATACACCCAGTGGGAAATTGCATATTAATCCACATGCATATCACTGTAAACCACTTATTTCGCACACTTTTCAAACGCCTCACTGCGTTTCTAATTTGAAATGTGTTTAGGATTGAAACACCTTCTGGCGTTTATTTTGTAAACTCTTTGACGTGTTTCGGATTTGTAACACTTTTCAAACATTTGTAGGCGTTTATAACCGGGCTGGTGTTTAAAATCTAAACATTAAACATAACGTTTAACAATTATTTAGAGTTGCAAATGACGTGACACCTGATGACGTATAAACACTGCTGATAATAGAACGTTGCTATTTTACACACGTGCCATTAAGATATTTACGTCACACGTTCTTTGGTTTTAAGTACCAAATAAAATTTAGAAAACGGTATGTATGTAATTTGATACACGACATTTAGACTAGACTTATTAACGCAACAAGAGTAAATTAGCATAACAATATAGTTCAGAGAACATCAAAATATCGGGGAGATGATGGCAGTTAAAAAAATTAAATCCTTCAAAACATTACAAAGTGAGAACAACGGCACTTTATGGGTTAATATGGGTTAATAGTCCTGCAGTTTACTCAAGCTCGTATCAAAATAAGGCGTAGCCCAAGCGCGTTCTACAATTATCTACTTAATTTTATATATATATATATATATATATATATATATATATATATATATATATATATATATATATATATATAGTTTTGCTTTTAGAATTATGATCGTGCGTGTGATGAAGTTATGGATCTCAAAGTGAACGTGCGAGAAGGGTATTGTATGTGTACAACTTTGATTTCAAAGGAAATTGGTCGCGAATTAATAACATTTTTAAGATGTAAATCTGTGTGCGTGCGTGAACTTTATGGAGTTGGAAAAGGTTCCTTGACAAAACTTTGAAAAAACAAACATATAAGAACATAAGAAAGTTTCCAAACGAGAGGAGGCCCCATTCAGCCCATCTTGCTCGTTTGGTTGTTAGTAGCTTATTGATCCCAGAATCTCATCAAGCAGCTTCTTGAAGGATCCCAGGGTGTCAGCTTCAACAACATTACTGGGGAGTTGGTTCCAGACCCTCACAATTCTCTGTGTAAAAAAGTGCCTCCTATTTTCTGTTCTTATTCATAAACTAGATACATAGATAGCAAACTTTAACAAAAAACACGGTGTAATTCTACCATCAGCGACTGATATGCAGCTCATTGTTCATCTTCACAAGTCAGATTCGCACAGGCCGCCTTTTTCTTTTCGGGGGAGCAGAGCCGGGGAGGGGAGGTCGGCAACAAATCTCTCTGCCCGCAGGCTCAACATCTGGAGCGGCGTGCTAGAGAACGATTCGCCGTCGACCACATACTGAAACCTGGGGCCAGTTTCTCAAAGCACCGCTTCCGCTTGGCAGGCTGCTTAGCCAGAAATCTATCTTATTGTTTCCATTACACACACAAAAAATAAAAAAAATTAACAGAACGATATAGTTTAGCAGAAATCCGCTGCAGGGAGTTTGTTTGATTAAAGGATGCATGTTTTTTTATGGCAGTGAATTTAGCAGACTGTAGAAATGCATGCTTCTGAGATGGGGAAAAGAGAGTTCTATGCAAAGCAATGCAGGAGCGTTTGGGCAGCTGTGTAATGCGTGTGGAGAGAGCCGCTTTCGTCTGTCCATCTCCCTGGTGCTGTAAGACCATTGGAAGGTCAAATTGAAAGCGGACAGCGCGGCCCGGTGCACTATGTCCTCGATATCATGCACATCTTTACGCTGCGCTGTCGCCTTGGGGGGGTGTTTAGATTATAAAAAGTTACAGGTTTGCAGTAAGCCGGGAAACTGATTTGTTTGTGCAAGGTGTGAAGTTCATATCCTGATTTTATTAGCAATATCCTATTAATAATTAGCCAAATAATGGGCTCCATATCTCTTTATGTGTGTGTGTGTGCGGGCGCAGTATTTACGATTATTATTATTAATAATAATAATAATAATAATAATAAATAATAATAATAATAATAATATCGTTATTATTATTATTATTATTATTATTATTATTATTATTATTATTATTATTAACAAAACACATGAGTAATATCTATCTATCTATCTATCTATCTATCTATCTATCTATCTATCTATCTATCTATCTATCTATCTATCAGTACAGAGAAATACACAGGTAGACTGATGTAGCTGGGGTCGGGCTACGCCTGTTTTTTTTTCAATTCCCATTCCCTTTTAAAATCAATTCCCAATTCCAGTTCCTTTGGAGGAATCAGAATGGATATTTTAGAGTCGTAATAATCGCTGTGTTTGTTCAGCAGTTTAATTGACTCGCAAACAGCGGCTTCAGTTGAAGTCACGCGTCGCCTCTGTTGTGAGAGAGAAGCTCGTTTTAACAGAACGCCGCTCCATTGCAATTGTGATCAGCGATGACGTGTCGGAATTGATTTTAAAAGGAATTGATCCCAACCTTGGTTGTATAGCTAATTATTAAAATAGCGAGTGCTGAGTTTATCAATTGCCTTCCTTCATTGTATTTACATATACCTGTGTGTGTGTGTGTGTGTGTGTGTGTGCGTGCGTGCGTGCGTGCGTGCGTGTGTGTTTTACTGTTCATATGTTTTATTGAAACGTCTTGAAGCTGTTAAGATGCGGTAGGTCTAGCACTCCCAACAAGATAATTAGATCTGAAAATATCTTCAGGTGGCCTCAATACAAAAGGCAAGGTGGGCTGTAATAGCCGCCATAGCAAGATTTACTGGGCAGTAGTGAAATTAATAATAAATGCAACACATATTCAAATTGTTCTGAATACAACGGGCGCGAATTATAACGCGCCTTGGTTCTTTTGTAGTTTAAAACACCTAATGTGAAACCAATCGTAACAGAAACGTTGGTGCTCAATGGAAAACTCGCCAGACTAAATAGAAAAAGATCGACAATACAAAGTGACGCAATAAGATTGCTGTTCCTGTATATATAAGGAGTATCGATCACAAAATACCAAATCCGGATCACTGTTATCCGCATTCCGTTTTGACCAACCGGCCGGCGGCAGTGCTGACGTGATCTGACGTCTCCGCCAAACCCGCGCATTGCAACTCAGCGTGTTTAAGATATGCATCATGTCGAAAATGTTTTTTGGTTGACAATATCAGACGCATTAAAAACACTGCCAATAGACACGCCTGCGCTATAAACGATACGCAGGAAGCAGGTGGATGCGATCCGCCTTGAATTCTGTCATTTCTGGTTAGGCCAGTGAATTCCCTCTAAAATAACAATGCATAAGAACGATATAGTGCTGAATATAACTAATAGTGCTGACTATCATCCTGTCACTTGATTGAATTATTCAAATAGTGAGTTTTCAGTTTATCGATTTACTTCATGAAGTATTTATAGTGATTGATGAGGGTCCTGTTGGATTGTCCTTGGATATAGAGAGCTGGGTGCTGTTTTTAATTATCCATCTATCCATCTATCTGCTGCTGTGCAAAAGTCTTAGACATGTTGCATTTGTCTACTCTGATGCATTACGAGCATCAACAATTTACTCAAAGCCTCCACTAGTGTTTTCTACTATTATAACAACCTTGACTTGCATGAAGAAGGAAACACATTGAGTGAAATATATTGCAACACTCCATTTTCAAGGTGTGGTATCTGAAGCACAATCAACAAGTACAGAGAAACATCATCTGTAATTGACAAACCCAGGACTGGAAGACCCAAAAAGCTGTCTAACAAGGATGAGAGTCACTTGAAGATAATATCCTTCAGGAATAGAAAGAAGACAAGCATTGAATTAACAGGACTGTCAGAAGGCACAGGTGTCGTTGTCCATCAAATCAACAGTCCAAAGCACCTTTGACCATTGTTCCACAGTCCAGTTTCTGGGTTCTTGTGCATATTTGAGCCTTTTAGTCTCGTTCCCCTTTCTTAACGGAGGTATTCTTACTGCAACACATCCTTTAAGTCCTGATTTCAAGAGTGACTTTCGTACTGTTGATATAATATGCTGTGGCCAAAAGTTTTGCATCCCCCTATAGCAAGAACTCATTTTTCTTCATAAAGTCGAATGAAACCTGCTGAATAATGTTACATTAATATACTGAATTACATACCGCTTGATATAGTTTTCCATATACTGAACGAAAAACTGCCAACTATGTGACATTTGGAAATGCAGCATGAAATACTGTACTGCTATTATGGCTTCCAGTAGGTTTTTTGCGATCCCAGGAGTTGATATTACAGAACTGGGCTCCCTCAGGTAGTCAGAACACGCTGTCCAGTCAAAATATCTCCAGGGTGTGTTTTTGTGTTAAATATCTAATGAAAACAAATATGAAGTAGGAGCCTAGCCAAAGAAAAGGGTGAAAAGTTCAAAGACTGAAGCTGAAAACCCAGATCACTTGAGACAAAGAGAAAGGGTTATATTGTGTGTGTGTGTGTGTGTGTGTGTGTGTGTGTGTGTGTGTGTGTGTGTGTGTGTGTGTGTGTGTGTGTAATATATACATATATATATATATCTATCTATATCTGTCATAAACAAACAAACAATATATATATATATATATATATATATATATATATATATATATATATATATATATATATATATATATATATATATATATATATATACAGTGGTTACAAGTAATACATTTCCCAAATTGCTCCCAAATTGTGGTCCTCTCTCTCTCTCTCTCTCTCTCTCTCTCTCTCTCTCTCTCTCTCTCTCTCTCTCTCTCTCTCTCTCTCCCTCCCTCTCTCTTCCGTGACAGAGCTCGATCTGGGCAGTTTGATTCTCTGTGATCCAGGAGGCAGGGGGTGTTAAGCAAACAGCACTTTGATCAAATTCTGGTCCAGCGGTCTGACACTAATGGGGACTGATCAATGTTTATTTAACCACTTTCATGCTCACTGGCTCTGAGATAGAACTCTCTCTCCTTCTCTCCCTCTCTCCTTCTCTCCTCTCGCTCTCTCTCTCTCTGCTCTCTGTCTCTCTCTCTCTGTATCTCTCTCTTTGTAACATGGACATGTGAAACATTGCAGTGCTAAAATAGCTGTGAGCACTTGTGAAAAATCTGATGAAAGGCATTGAGCTGAGGAGGGACTGGGAGGGAGGGAGGCAGTGTGAGTGGTTAGAGATGAGAAAGGACTGGGAGGCAGTGTGGCTCTAGTGGAGCTGAGGAGGGACTGGGAGGGAGGGAGGCAGTGTGGCTCTAGTGGAGCTGAGGAGGGACTGGGAGGGAGGAAGCAGTGTGGCTCTAGTGGAGCTGAGGAGGGACTGGGAGGGAGGGAAGCAGTGTGGCTCTAGTGGAGCTGAGGAGGGACTGGGAGGGAGGGAGGCAGTGTGGCTCTAGTGGAGCTGAGGAGGGACTGGGAGGGAGGGAGGCAGTGTGGCTCTAGTGGAGCTGAGGAGGGACTGGGAGGGAGGGAGGCAGTGTGGCTCTAGTGGAGCTGAGGAGGGACTGGGAGGGAGGGAGGCAGTGTGGCTCTAGTGGAGCTGAGGAGGGACTGGGAGGGAGGGAAGCAGTGTGGCTCTAGTGGAGCTGAGGAGGGACTGGGAGGGAGGGAGGCAGTGTGGCTCTAGTGGAGCTGAGGAGGGACTGGGGAGGGAGGAGGAGGCAGTGTGGCTCTAGTGGAGCTGAGGAGGGACTGGGAGGGGAGGAGGCAGTGTGGCTCTAGTGGAGCCGATGAGGGAGTCAGTGCTGCGTACCAGTGCTTTTCTTTGTTGGTGTGCAGTTGTTTTTCTTATCAGTTTTGGTAACTTGCCCGCGCTTGTCCCAGGAACCTTTTTGGCAGGCAGAGAGTTTGTTGTTAAAGTTCTGAGTCACTGCTAGGTGTCGACTTGCTAAATAAACAAATATAAGAAATGAAGTGACGTTCAGTTTTGATTGAATCAAATGACCTCGTCTTGGTGGGAAAAAAAAACTGTTTTGTTTCTGATCCAAGGGATCAGAGTGAAGAAAATATATCGACTGTTATTTACAGAGAACACAACCCTCGCTTGTTAATCTTGGTGATTTATTTTGTGCGAATGCCTGAACATATTTTTGTTGCCAGTATTGTTTGCAATCATTCCCATATTCCACAGAATAAACGTGCAAAGGAAACCCTTTGAACGAACGAGGTCTGAGGCTTTAACTCCCTCAAATAGGTTTTAGTTTTCATTTTTGTAAAGCGCTGAGAGGCACGGTAAAGCATTTTGATAAACCTGGCAAACCAACAGCGTTTAAATTTAATAGGTCTTGTCATTTTTAATTTTTTTTTCTTTGCTGTTTTATAGTTCTAGGGCAGAATAGCTGTTTTTTTTACTGACTGTTAACAACGTCAGGTGACCAAGGAAGTGCGTCACTAACTGAAAAGAAGGCTTGCAAACTGAGAATTCTTTATCGCAGTGTAGCACCAGACAGGTAACAGGCAGGATCCGGGTTCAAATCCCGGCTCAGCCACTGAGTGTGTCGTGAGACCCTGAGCAAGTCACTTCACCTCCTTGTGCTCCGTCCTTCAGATGAGACGAAAAACAAACAAGGTCCTATTGGAAGTGACTCTGCAGCAGCAGTTGTTGATGACGCATAGCTCACCCTCCTAGTCTCCATTGGATCAAAGCATCTGCTAAATGACTAATTAGCAATAGCGATGCAGCATAATAGAGGTAAGTATCACTGATATTGTGACCCAAGGTCACCATGCAGTTCATCGGATCATCAAGCTCTTGTTGCATGAAGTGTTGTCTCTTAACAAAACGGTCCATCGCTAAATGATCAGGTGATCTCACAGGAGCCTCGCGTGCGCAGTGATCAGGTTTGGGGATCAATATCCGTCTCCAGTTCCTTTTTTTTTTTAAAATTCCCATTCCCTTTAAATCCATCCCAACACGTCGTTGATCAAAATTGCAGTGCGCAGCATTCTGTTAAAACGAGTGTGGGCTGTAAGCAGTGGGTGTGGGAATGTAAGTTTGGCAAGGATGGGGTTAAATCTATCCCCGCCAGCAATCGCAGGTGTGTCTCTTCTCCAATTGGTGCAAATTAGGGCGTGGTCACATGTACAAGGCGTCAAAAAATGCTTTGTTTGTTGCAAGCGTTTGTGGTTATTTTAAGAAGCTTGTGCCACAGCGCTGTAAGACTGATACCCGAAACTGCCGCAGGCAGTCCTAATGACCTGTTACATTTTAAACAACATCAATATTAAAATGAACGACAAACTGTCGGATACAACGCGGAAGTCTTATTCAAGCATGTCCTATCGAACATCTGCTCGGCTGAAACGCTGTGCGTCAGCTGCAGAGTCACTTACAACTACATCTCACCTGAAAGACGGAGCACAAGGAGGTGAAGTGACTTGCTCAGGGTCACACAATGAGTCAGTGGCTGAGGTGGGATTTGAACCGGGGACCTCCTGGTTACAAGCCCTTTTCTTTAACCACTGGACCACACAGCCTCCTATGAACAATTAATCACAAGCGGGTGTTTTAACTTCGCCAGCACTACTTCAAAAAACAACAACATAAAACTAGAATAAAATAAGCATTTCAAAAGAAGCCAGTCTGTAAACGGGTATACCTACATACAAAACTGTAAAAGCGAGTCGTTTTTCATTTTAATAACGGAAGTAGCATGTGTTTTTTCTTGCGGCCTGCAGCTTTGCAGTTTTCTGATCGCAATGTTTCTGCCGAAGCGCTGTGGCTAGCTTCAAGGTGAAATCTCTCCTGCTGATAACAACAGGCTTGTATGTAAAAAATAAAGAATATTGTAGGTTATATATTCAAAATAAAAACCTGTATTGTAAAAGGAAGTCAAAATGACGTCATTGGCGGTTCTCGGTGGGTGGGATTAAAAAATGTTATTATTATTTTCGCGATCCTGCCTTTCAAACGCCATCAGGGTATTTAATACGTGCATTTAGGAAAAAGTCATAAGCGGACACCCGCGTAACTTTCAGACACGCGGAGTAATTTTAAATTTGAAAATACTCAAACATTCAAAATGACTGCTGTCTGTCTCTGCATCTCTTCTCTTAGCTCTTCGCAGAGAGAGCCTCACAGCGGCAGCGAATCAAGTCGCTTTTTTAAAATCCATTCCAAATTCCTTGAAGGAATCAGGTTTTGAAAGCATTGGAATTGCAAATGGATGAAAATGGAACTGGACCTGGGATGGTTCACTTTGCAGACTGTGTGTGTGTGTGTGTGTGTGTGTGTGTGTGTGTGTGTGTGTGTGTGTGTGTGTGTGTGTGTGTGTGTGTGATCGCTTGTCAGTTTGTTTTGTGAAACCTGTTTTCACCCTCCCAGCGATGGTCTGGTACAGACTTGTTTTTCAGAGAGAGTTTCTCTCACTCTCTTCCTCATTCTTTCTTCCTTCCTCTGTCACATTCCCTCTCTTCCTCTCTGCGGTGCTGTGTTCACACTGGGAGAGTGATTCAGTCTCTGGCTTGCTTGTGTTTGCGGTGCTGTGTTCACACTGGGAGAGTGATTCAGTCTCTGGCTTGCTTGTGTTTGCGGTGCTGTGTTCACACTGGGAGAGTGATTCAGTCTCTGGCTTGCTTGTGTTTGCGGTGCTGTGTTCACACTGGGAGAGTGATTCAGTCTCTGGCTTGCTTGTGTTTGCGGTGCTGTGTTCACACTGGGAGAGTGATTCAGTCTCTGGCTTGCTTGTGTTTGCGGTGCTGTGTTCACACTGGGAGAGTGATTCAGTCTCTGGCTTGCTTGTGTTTGCGGTGCTGTGTTCACACTGGGAGAGTGATTCAGTCTCTGGCTTGCTTGTGTTTGCGGTGCTGTGTTCACACTGGGAGAGTGATTCAGTCTCTGGCTTGCTTGTGTTTGCGGTGCTGTGTTCACACTGGGAGAGTGATTCGGTCTCTGGCTTGCTTGTGTTTGCGGTGCTGTGTTCACACTGGGAGAGTGATTCGGTCTCTGGCTTGCTTGTGTTTGCGGTGCTGTGTTCACACTGGGAGAGTGATTCGGTCTCTGGCTTGCTTGTGTTTGCGGTGCTGTGTTCACACTGGGAGAGTGATTCAGTCTCTGGCTTGCTTGTGTTTGCGGTGCTGTGTTCACACTGGGAGAGTGATTCAGTCTCTGGCTTGCTTGTGTTTGCGGTGCTGTGTTCACACTGGGAGAGTGATTCAGTCTCTGGCTTGCTTGTGTTTGCGGTGCTGTGTTCACACTGGGAGAGTGATTCGGTCTCTGGCTTGCTTGTGTTTGCGGTGCTGTGTTCACACTGGGAGAGTGATTCGGTCTCTGGCTTGCTTGTGTTTGCGGTGCTGTGTTCACACTGGGAGAGTGATTCGGTCTCTGGCTTGCTTGTGTTTGCGGTGCTGTGTTCACACTGGGAGAGTGATTCGGTCTCTGGCTTGCTTGTGTTTGCGGTGCTGTGTTCACACTGGGAGAGTGATTCGGTCTCTGGCTTGCTTGTGTTTGCGGTGCTGTGTTCACACTGGGAGAGTGATTCAGTCTCTGGCTTGCTTGTGTTTGCGGTGCTGTGTTCACACTGGGAGAGTGATTCGGTCTCTGGCTTGCTTGTGTTTGCGGTGCTGTGTTCACACTGGGAGAGTGATTCGGTCTCTGGCTTGCTTGTGTTTGCGGTGCTGTGTTCACACTGGGAGAGTGATTCGGTCTCTGGCTTGCTTGTGTTTGCGGTGCTGTGTTCACACTGGGAGAGTGATTCGGTCTCTGGCTTGCTTGTGTTTGCGGTGCTGTGTTCACACTGGGAGAGTGATTCGGTCTCTGGCTTGCTTGTGTTTGCGGTGCTGTGTTCACACTGGGAGAGTGATTCGGTCTCTGGCTTGCTTGTGTTTGCGGTGCTGTGTTCACACTGGGAGAGTGATTCTCTGGCTTGCTGGTGCTTGCAGTGCTGTGTTCAGTCTGGGAGAGTGCATTCAGCCTCTTCCTGTCTCCCCCTCACAGACACCGAATTCACAAACCCTGAGCACAACGACACTGTCCCTCCCTCTCTGCGGTGCTGTGTCTCACTGCAATATCATTGACTGCCTTGCTTATTATTATTATTATGTATTCATTATTATTATTATTATTATTATTATTATTTTGTATTGTCTTAGCAGACGCCCTTATCCAGGGCGACTTACAGTCGTAAACAAAAATACATTTCAAGAATCACAGTACAAGTAATAATACAATTAAGAGCAAGATAAATACAATGACTTTGGTTCTAGCAAGTACAAGTATGACAAAATACGATTCATGCGATTATTGATTAGCTCTCTCTCTCTCTTTCTCTCTCTCTCTCTCCAGGTTGCAGAGGGGACTATGTGGTCCAGGTGCATATCAATGATAACCCGAGTGTGATTATTGATTATTGATTAGCTCTCTCTCTCTCTCTCTCTCCAGGTTGCGGAGAGGGACTATCTTGGTCCAGGTGAATATCAATGATAACCGTGTGTGATTATTGATTATTGATTAGCTCTCTCTCTCTCTCTCTCTCTCTCTCTCTCTCTCTCTCTCTCTCCAGGTTGCGGAGAGGGGACTATGTGGTCCAGGTACATATCAATGATAACCGTGTGTGATTATTGATTATTGATTAGCTCTCTCTCTCTCCCTCTGTCTCTTTCTCTGTCTCTCTCTCTCTTTCTCTCTCTCTGTCTCCAGGTTGCGGAGAGGGGACTATGCGGTCCAGGTGAATATCAATGATAACCGAGTGTAATTATTGATTAGCTCTCTCTCTCTCTCTCTCTCTCTCTCTCTCTCTCTCTCTCTCTCTCTCTCTCTCTCTAGTCTCAGGTTGGGAGGGACTATGTGGTCCAGGTGCATATCAATGATAACCCGAGTGTGATTATTGATTAGCTCTCTCTCTCTCTCTCTCTCTAGGTTGGAGAGGGATTATGTGGTCCAGGTGCATATCAATGATAACCGTGTGTGATTATTGATTATTGATTAGCTCTCTCTCTCTCCCTCTGTCTCTTTCTCTGTCTCTCTCTCTCTTTCTCTCTCTCTGTCTCCAGGTTGGGAGAGGGACTATCTTGGTCCAGGTGAATATCAATGATAACCGAGTGTAATTATTGATTAGCTCTCTCTCTCTCTCTCTCTCTCTCTCTCTCTCTCTCTCTCTCTCTCTCTCTCTCTCTCTCTCTCAGGTTGGGAGGGACTATGTGGTCCAGGTGCATATCAATGATAACCCGAGTGTGATTATTGATTATTGATTAGCTCTCTCTCTCTCTCTAGGTTGTGGAGAGGGACTCTGCAGTTCAGGTGCATATCAATGATAACCGAGTGTAATTATTGATTATTGATTAGCTCTCTCTCTCTCTAGGTTAGGAGAGGGACTCTGCGGTTCAGGTGCATATCAATGATAACCCGAGTGTGATTATTGATTATTGATTAGCTCTCTCTCTCTCTCTAGGTTGCGAGAGGGACTCTGTGGTTCAGGTGCATATCAATGACTATCTAGACGTGTTCTGCCCTCACTACCCTGACTCTGTCCCCGACTGCAGAGCGGAATCGCTAAGCTCTACCTGGTCAGTTTCGAGGGGTACCAGGGCTGTTTGAGACCCCGGGCGGTCAAGCTGGGAGTGTAACCGCCCCACGCCCCTTGGCCCGGTCCGCTTCTCCGAGAAGATCAGCTCTACACCCCCTTCTCACTCGGGTTCGAGTTCGGCAGAGCAGGACTATTACTACATCTGTGAGTCCAACCATCTCGGAAACACCTGCCCTTAGAGCTTCTAATAGTAACAGCACAAGACAGCATGGTGAAGCACATAGAGGTGTGGTAAAGCATAGGGAAGCATTGTAAAGCACAGAGAGGTCTGGTAAAGCATAGGGAAGCATTGTAAAGCACAGAGAGGTCTGGTAAAGCATAGGGAAGCATTGTAAAGCACAGAGGTGTGGTAAAGCATAGGGAAGCATTGTAAAGCACAGAGAGGTCTGGTAAAGCATAGGGAAGCATTGTAAAGCACAGAGAGGTCTGGTAAAGCATAGGGAAGCATTGTAAAGCACAGAAAGGTCTGGTAAAGCATAGGTAAGCATTGTAAAGCGCAGAGAGGTCTGATAAAGCATAGGGAAGCATTGTAAAGCACAGAAAGGTCTGGTAAAGCATAGGTAAGCATTGTAAAGCGCAGAGAGGTCTGGTAAAGCATAGGGAAGCATTGTAAAGCACAGAGAGGTCTGGTAAAGCATAGGGAAGCATTGTAAAGCACAGAGAGGTCTGGTAAAGCATAGGGAAGCATTGTAAAGCACAGAGAGGTCTGGTAAAGCATAGGGAAGCATTGTAAAGCACAGAGAGGTCTGGTAAAGCATAGGGAAGCATTGTAAAGCACAGAGAGGTCTGGTAAAGCATAGGGAAGCATTGTAAAGCACAGAGAGGTCTGGTAAAGCATAGGGAAGCATTGTAAAGCACAGAGAGTGTGGTAAAGCATAGGGAAGCATTGTAAAGCACAGAGAGGTGTGGTAAAGCATAGGGAAGCATTGTAAAGCACAGAGAGGTGTGGTAAAAGCATAGGAAGCATTGTAAAGCACAGAGAGGTGTGGTAAAGCATAGGGAAGCATTGTAAAGCACAGAGAGGTGTGGTAAAGCATAGGGAAGCATTGTAAAGCACAGAGAGGTCTGGTAAAGCATAGGGAAGCATTGTAAAGCACAGAGAGGTCTGGTAAAGCATAGGGAAGCATTGTAAAGCACAGAGAGGTGTGGTAAAGCATAGGGAAGCATTGTAAAGCACAGAGAGGTGTGGTAAAGCATAGGGAAGCATTGTAAAGCACAGAGAGGTGTGGTAAAGCATAGGGAAGCATTGTAAAGCACAGAGGTGTGGTAAAGCATAGGGAAGCATTGTAAAGCACAGAGAGGTCTGGTAAAGCATAGGGAAGCATTGTAAAAGCACAGAGAGGTGTGGTAAAGCATAGGGAAGCATTGTAAAGCACAGAGAGGTCTGGTAAAGCATAGGGAAGCATTGTAAAAGCACAGAGAGGTCTGGTAAAGCATAGGGAAGCATTGTAAAAGCACAGAGAGGTCTGGTAAAGCATAGGGAAGCATTGTAAAGCACAGAGAGGTCTGGTAAAGCATAGGGAAGCATTGTAAAGCACAGAGAGGTCTGGTAAAGCATAGGGAAGCATTGTAAAGCACAGAGAGGTCTGGTAAAGCATAGGGAAGCATGGTGTAATAAAGCATTCTGTTGAATTGCATTGCAAGTTGTAAATGAGGGTCTGGTGCAGCGTGTCACTGTAGCTTTCTGAGCTGATAACAGGTTATTGCCTCAGTCTCTGTATTAAGACATGAGGCGTCTGCCTGCACTTGAAGATAACTGCATGCTCGTGTGTAAATTCTCTCTGGCTGAAGTGTCTTAATGCTGGATTTCTTTGTGTTAGAGAGAGAGATGGTTGTAATTATTTCAGAGCATCAATTATTGAAAAGGCAGCTGGATAGCTGGCTGGGGTTGGCTGCTTCCTCGTTCCCAGGAGGTTACTAATGCATCGGCGAGGTGATCGTGTCTTTATTAAACCCAACTCATTCTCTACCTCCTCTTTTATCTTCTCTTCTCCCTCCTTCCTCCGTCTCTCTCTGTCTCCTTTCCTCTCCTCCTCCTCTCCCTATCTCTCTCTTCCTCCTCTCTCCTCTCTCTCCTCTCTCTCCTCTCTTCCCTCGCTCTTCCTCCTCCTCCTCTCCTCTCTCTCTTCCCTCGCTCCTCCCTCTCCTCTCTCTTTCCTCCTCCTCCTCTCTCTCCTCTCTCTCCTCCTCTCCTCCTCTCTCTTCCTCTCTCCTCCCTCTCTCCTCTCTCTCTCCTCTCTCTCCTCCTCTCTCTCCTCTCCTCTCTTTCTCCTCCTCCCTCCTCTCTCTCTCCTCCTCCCTCTCCTCTCTCTCCTCTCCTCCTCTCCTCTCCTCTCTCTCCTCTCTCTCTCTCTCTCCTCTCCTCTCTCCTCTCTCCTCTCCTCCCCACCTCTCCTCTCTTTCCTCTCGCTCCTCCTCTCTCTCCTCTCTCTCTCTCGCTCCTCCCTCTCTCTCCTCTCTCCTCTCTCCTCCTCTCCTCTCTCTCTCTTCCTCCCTCTCCTCTCTTTCCCCTCGCTCCTCCCTCTCCTCTCCTCTCTCTTCTCCTCTCCTCCCCTCTCCTCTCCTCTCTCTCTCCTCTCTCCTCCCTCTCTCTCTCTCTCTCTCCTCCTCCTCTCTCCTCTCCTCTCTCCTCCTCCTCCTCTCCTCTCCTCTCTCTCTCTCTCCTCCTCCCTCTCCTCTCTCCTTCCCTCCCTCCTCCCTCTCCTCTCCTCTCTCTTCTCCTCTCTCCTCCTCTCCTCTCCTCTCTTCTCCCTCCTCCTCCCTCTCCTCTCTCTCTCCTCTCGCTCCTCCCCTCCTCTCCTCTCTCTTTCCCCTCGCTCCTCCCTCTCCTCTCTTTCCCTCGCTCCTCCCCTCTCCTCTCTTTCCCTCGCTCCTCCTCTCCTCTCTTTCCTCTCTCCTCCTCTCTCTCCTCTCTTTCCCTCGCTCCTCCTCTCTTCTCCTCTCTCTTCTCCCTCCTCCCCTCTCCTCTCCTCTCTCTCCCCTCGCTCCTCCCCTCTCCTCTCCTCTCTCTCCCTCCTCCTCCTCTCTCCCTCTCTTTCCTCCTCCTCCCTCTCCTCTCCTCTCCTCCTCTCCTCTCCTCTCTTTCCCCTCGCTCCTCCCTCCCTTCTCTCCTCTCTCTTTCCCTCGCTCCTCCCTCGCTCTCTCCTCTCTGTATTGTTGCAGTTGTTGTATTGTTCTCTAGCTTGCTCTTTGTAAAATGGGTCCTCAGGGTAAGATTCTCAGAGCTGTGCTCTCTGAGTCATCGTTCATGCACTCCATCCCTCCAGTAAAGAAGGAATCAACGATGGCAGGAAAAACATTGGGGTGGAGAACTTTAAGAATTTATCCTTAGTCTGCATTTCATCCTAGTGTTGTGTTTTTATTTTTTATTTATTTTTTATTTTTTATATAAATATGCTTTACAATGCTTCCCTATGCTTTACCAGACCTCTCTGTGCTTTACAATGCTTCCCTATGCTTTACCAGACCTCTCTGTGCTTTACAATGCTTCCCTATGCTTTACCAGACCTCTCTGTGCTTTACAATGCTTCCCTATGCTTTACCAGACCTCTCTGTGCTTTACAATGCTTCCCTATGCTTTACCAGACCTCTCTGTGCTTTACAATGCTTCCCTATGCTTTACCAGACCTCTCTGTGCTTTACAATGCTTCCCTATGCTTTACCAGACCTCTCTGTGCTTTACAATGCTTCCCTATGCTTTACCAGACCTCTCTGTGCTTTACAATGCTTCCCTATGCTTTACCAGACCTCTCTGTGCTTTACAATGCTTCCCTATGCTTTACCAGACCTCTCTGTGCTTTACAATGCTTCCCTATGCTTTACCAGACCTCTCTGTGCTTTACAATGCTTCCCTATGCTTTACCAGTCCTCTCTGTGCTTTACAATGCTTCCCTATGCTTTACCAGACCTCTCTGTGCTTTACAATGCTTCCCTATGCTTCACAGTGCTTTCCCGTGCTGTCACTGTGCTGTATTACACTTTGCTGTGCTTTTCCAGTCTCCTAAGTGTTTGAGTGGATTTCATTCTCCTTCACTCTTTGTTGTCACATAAAGAACGCACCCTCGAGTGGATTAGAGGCAGCCAGCAAACACTTAAACATGCTGGCAAGTCGTTCAATCGAAAGGAAAAAAAGAATACACAGACGAAATGCGCTCTCTCTCTCTCTTGCTCTCTCTCTCTCGCTCTCTCTCTCTCTCTCTCTCTTGCTATCTCCTCTCGCTCTCTCTCTCTTGCTTTCTCCTCTCGCTCTCTCTCTGCTCTCTCTCTCTCTCTCTCTCTCTCTCCTCTCTCTCTCTCTTGCTTTCTCCTCTCGCTCTCTCTCTCTCTCTGCTCTCTCTCTCTCTCTCTCTTGCTTTCTCCTCTCGCTCTCTCTCTCTCTTGCTTTCTCTCGCTCTCTCGCTCTCCCCTCTCTCTCTCTCTCTCTCTCTCTCTTTTGCTTGCTCTCTCTCTCTCTCTCTCTCTCTCTCTCTCTCTCTCTCTCTCTCTCTCTCTCTCTCTCTCTCTCTCTCTCTCTCTCTCTCTCTCTCTCTCTCTCTCTCTCTCTCTCTCTCTCTCTCTCTCTCTCTCTCTCTCTCTCTCTCTCTCTCTTCCTCGTGGTTTGTCTTTCATGGCCAGTTGAGTATATTTAACAAGAGGAGAGATTCTCCCCAACTCTCTGCTCAAGCACAGCCCTCCCCTCCCCCTCCCCTCCCCTCCCCTCCCCTCTGCAGCTGTCAAACCCCTCCTCTACCCTCCTCTCCCTCCGTCACTCCATCTCCCTTCTCTACCTTTCTCTGTTACACTCCCTCTCTCTCCCCATTATAGACCCGCAGCACAAAGGAGTAAAGCGCATATTTGCTGTAGCATGTGTTTCTTTCTAAACTGCACGTTTGTGACCCGTGCTGGTTTGTCAGCCCCTGCTGTTTTCAGTGGCTTCTCGCTCGCTGTGTTAGAAGCTGGGAGAATCCGTCGCTTGCTGTCCTTTTCTGAGCAAGGATTTCATTAGGATTCCCCCTTCCCCCTCCAGTGTGTGCGTGTTTGTTTTTCTGTATTTAAAAAAAACGCTTAGAGTATTTGGGTTTGAACCGTTGCTAGGTTACCCAATTTTGCATGAAGTGTGTTATCCCTGTTTTAATACAAGCTTCAAAAGGCTTGGGGCTCTCTGAGCTGGTGTGAGAATTAGTCAAAACTCTCTCTCTATATATATCTCTCTCCTCTCCTTCCCTCTCTCTCCCCTCTCCTCCCTATCTATCTCTCTCTCTCTGCATCGCTCTCTCTCTCTCTTTGCTCTCTCCCCTCTCCTCCCTATCTATCTCTCTATCTCTCTCTATGCTATCTATCTATCTATCTATCTATCTCTCTCTATCTCTCTCTCTCTCTCTTTGCTCTCTCCTCCCTATCTATCTATCTCTCTATCTCTCTCTCTGCATTGCTCTCTCTCTTTGCTCTCCCCTCTCCTATCTATCTCTCTATCTCTCTATCTCTCTCTCTCTCTCTCTCTGCTCTCTCTCTCTCTCTCTATCTATCTCTCTATCTCTCTCTCTGCATCATCTCTCTCTCCTATCTATCTATCTTCTATCTATCTATCTATCTATCTATCTCTATCTCTCCTCTCTGCATCTCTCTTCCTCTCTCCCCCACTCCTCCTATCTCTCTTCCTCTTCTCGTTTCTCTCTCCTCCTCCTCTCTTTCTCCCCACTCCCTCTTTCTCTCTCCTCTCCCCTCTCCCTCTAGCTTTCTAATCCCTGTCCAGAGCATTCATTCACAAACTCATCTCTGATCCAGAGTCACGCAGCCCTGCACTTCCTCAGGAGAAAGAAAGGATGACATAAAGAAATGAAAGAAAGCGTCTTTGCATAAATTAGGGCAGCCTGTCTGGATTCCTGGCATGGTTTGGGTTGACTGATCTCTACTGATCTCTGATGCTTTGGTTCAGTACGAGAGACAGGACACAGACAGCACTGTGTGATAATCCTGTCTCGCCCAGCCCAGACTGGAGACACTCGCTTTCACTTTCTGTACGCTGGGAGTTTATTTAAAGCGTTTTTATTTTTAATTTGTATATAGTAATCTTTATACCATGTGTGTGCGTGCAACCGTGTGTGTGCATTAGTGTATGTGTCAGTGTGTGTGCATCAGTGTGTGTGCGTTAGTGTATGTGTCAGTGTGTGTGCATCAGTGTGTGTGCGTTAGTGTATGTGTCAGTGTGTGTGCATCAGTGTGTGTGTCTGTGTGTGCATCAGTGTGTGTGTCAGTGTGTGTGCGTCAGTGTGTGTGTGTCGTCAGTGTGTGTGTGTGTGTGAGTGTGCGTTGGTGTGTGTGTGTGTGTGCGTCAGTGTCTGTGTGTGTTAGTGTCAGTGTGCTGTGTGTGTGTGTGTGTGTGTGTGTGTGTCAGTGTCTGTGTGTGTGCGTCAGTGTCTGTGTGTGTAGTGTCTGTGTGTGTGCGTCAGTGTGTGTGTGTGTGTCAGTGTCTGTGTGTGTGTCAGTGTCTGTGTGTGTTAGTGTCAGTGTGTGTGTGTGCGTCAGTGTCGTGTGCGTCAGTGTGTGTGTGTTAGTGTCTGTGTGTGTCGTCAGTGTCTGTGTGTGTTAGCGTCAGTGTCTGTGCGTCAGTGTGTGTGCGTTAGTGTCAGTGTGTGTGCGTCAGTGTCTGTGTGTGTCGTGTAGTGTCAGTGTGTGTGTGCGTCAGTGTGTGTGTGTGTGTGTGTCAGTGTCTGTGTCGGTGTGTGTGTCCGTCAGTGTCTGTGTGTGTCCGTCAGTGTGTGTGTGTGTGTGTGTCAGTGTCAGTGTCGTGTGTGTCAGTGTCTGTGTGTGTGTCGTGTAGTGTCTGTGTGTGTGTGTGTCAGTGTGTGTGCGTCAGTGTGTGTGTGTGTCAGTGTCTGTGTGTGTGTCGTCAGTGTCTGTGTGTGTGCGTCAGTGTGTGTGTGTGTGTCAGTGTGTGTGTGTGTGTGTGTGTGTGTGTGTGCGTCAGTGTGTGTGTGTGTGTCAGTGTCTGTGTGTGTGTGTCAGTGTCGTGTGTGTGTGTGTCAGTGTGTGCGTGTGTGTGTGTGTGTGTCAGTGTGCGTGTGTGTGTGCGTCAGTGTGTGTGTGTGTGTCAGTGTGTGTGTGTGTGTGTTGTGTCAGTGTCGTGTGGTGTGTGCGTCAGTGTCTGTGTGTGTGTGTGTGTGTGTGTGTGTGTGTGTGTGTGTGTGTGTGTGTGTGTGTGTGTGTGTGTGTGTGTGTGTGTGTGTCAGTGTGTGTGTGTGTCAGTGTGTGTGTGTGTGTGCGTCAGTGTGTGTGTGCTTCAGTGTGTGTGTGTGTGTCTCTGTAGACTTCCAAAACTGAGTAAATGCATCATACAAGCACAGTTAACTAGTTAACTTTTCTAATGGCATTGTAATGGATTTCTACACTTCTGCTGTGACTGGCTGTGCTGTGCTGAGCCCTGATACTTCATGTTACTGTGATGAATCTTGATGTATAATAATGTTCTGCACGCTTGCTAAGTGTTGGAGGCTGCCTCTAATCAAATTCAGGGCGCATTTCTCAGGTCTGTCATACAAAGTGCAAGAGAAAGTACTCTGAACTCGATCAGAGGAAACAGCCGAACACTTAGGAGTCATTAAATCTAAATAAAATTTTAAAAAACCAGACAAAACCTGCTATTGATCTGTTTAGGTAGACCCAGTTGTTGTTTATAAATGTCTGGAAAGCTTCATAGACTTTGTGAGTCGCGGGAGCTGCACTCTCAGACCAGTAGCTAGTAGATTGCAATGGAGACTTCTAATGGTTTTACTGGGTTGGGTTGAGCTGAACTGAATCGTTCTGTTAATTTTTATTGTATTTTTTTTTTTTTTCAGCTCTGCCGCTTGAGGACAGTCCCACACCCAGCCCTGCCTCGTCTCCGTCTCTCAGTGTGTTGTGAAACAAGTGAGCATGCAAGATAATGAACCAGCCCCTTCTCAGAGTTTACTGCTGTGGTATCCCCTGGTAAAAGCACAGCACAGTGTAGTAAAGCACAGAGAAGATAATGAACCAGCCCCTTCTCAAAGTTTACTGCTGTGGTATCCCCTGGTAAAAGCACAGCACAGTGTAGTAAAGCACAGAGAAGATAATGAACCAGCCCCCTTCTCAAAGTTTACTGCTGTGGTATCCCCTGGTAAAAGCACAGCACAGTGTAGTAAAGCACAGAGAAGATAATGAACCAGCCCCTTCTCAAAGTTTACTGCTGTGGTATCCCCTGGTAAAAGCACAGCACAGTGTAGTAAAGCACAGAGAAGATAATGAACCAGCCCCTTCTCAAAGTTTACTGCTGTGGTATCCCCTGGTAAAAGCACAGCACAGTGTAGTAAAGCACAGAGAAGATAATGAACCAGCCCCTTCTCAAAGTTTACTGCTGTGGTATCCCCCTGGTAAAAGCACAGCACAGTGTAGTAAAGCACAGAGAAGATAATGAACCAGCCCCCTTCTCAAAGTTTACTGCTGTGGTATCCCCCTGGTAAAAGCACAGCACAGTGTAGTAAAGCACAGAGAAGATAATGAACCAGCCCCCTTCTCAAAGTTTACTGCTGTGGTATCTCCCCTTGTTAAAAACACAGCTCTGTTGTCACTGTATTCGCATAACAGGACTGTATCAAACCCTGTGGATTATAGGGCACCTACACCCTAAATCTACCACTCTCTCTCCTCCTCTCCTTCCCTCGCTTCCCTTCTCTCCCCCTTTCCCAGCTTTCTCTCCGTCCTGTCTCTTGATCTCTCCCTTTCAGAGCGAGACTAATCCTGTGGCAGTAATCTCCTGGAGTCCTCTCTGATGTTCAGTGTCTTTTCGTCTTTTATTCTTCCAGCTTGACTAACTCCTTTCACACCATTCACTTGTTTCCCCTCCTTTCTTTCTTTCTTTCTTTCTTTCTTTTTTTCTTTCTTTCTTTCTTTCTTTCTTTCTCTCAACATATATTTAAAAGCTTTTAAATTTGAAACAGAGTTTCTCCTCTGAGCGATCGGTCTGTATTAGGAATTATCTCTTGACTAGTCTGTGTTTTCAGCGCTGTGCGAGGCACTGCAGTGTGTTTGTATATCCTGCAGGGGGGGGTGTATGTACACAGCTCTGTCCTCTGTTGGTTTCTCTGCTCAGTGTGCTGCAGTGTGTTGTGTGCCCTGCAGGGGCGAGGTGTATGTACACAGCTCTCTGCTCTGCTGCTTTCTCTGCTTGGTGTGGTGCAGTGTGTTGTGTGCCCTGCAGGGCGAGGGTGTATGTAAGCAGCTCTCCTGACTCTCCTCTCTTTGTGTTGCAGCTGCAGGATCGCAAGTGGAAGTTCCAGCAGGTAAGAAAGGAATCTTAATTGATAAGAGGCTCTTAACAGTGAGACTCTGCGTGTCACTCTGTGTCTCTCACTCTCGCTCCCTGCCTCTCACTCTTGGTTCCCTCGCTCTCTGTGTGAGTCTCGCTCTCACCCTGTGTCTCGTCTCTTTACTAAGAGAGGGCGACTGTCTGAATATTTATTTCCCTCCTGATCATGTTTTAATAATCCGCTAATCACCCCCCCCCCCCACTCGCTCTCATTTGTGTTTTTTAATTTATTTCAGGGACCACAGCCCCTCGGAGTGGAGTCTCCTCTGTGCTGCAGAGTCCCGAGACCCTCCTCGCTCTGTCCCTACTGAGCGTGTGCGTCTCCCTGCTCCTCCCCTCCCCTCAGAGACTGAAGCAAACCCAACAACGACAAACACAAACCGGACAGCACTTTAGAGAAGAGTGACAGACAGACGGATAGTTTTCCAGCAAAGCCAGGGTCTAGCACACTCTCTGTATCCCTATACATTTTATAAGGCTTTTTCAGTGCAAAGTATTTGATCACACAGAGACAGGCAAGTCCTTTCTGTCTTCAGCAAAAAAAACACAAAAAAAACTAACAAACAAAAATCTCCAGCTGTTCTCTTTTAAGAGAGAATTCTAATGACGGACCACAAATTCCTGATTTACTGCACGCTGGCACGCACGCACACACCGACACGCACGCACACACTGACGCACACACACACACACACACACACACACACACAGCTGGGTCTAAATGCTTCTCCACTGAAACATGTTTTTCTTTTTACTTATCTTTTTTTATTGTCGGTTTAATCTGGTTAAGTTTTAATTGTCGTTCTTCTGTTTGGTTTTATCATACTTTCCCAGTCTCCTGGGAAAAGGACTGACGCACGCACGCACACACACACACACACACACAGCTGTACAGAGTTAACACCAGTCCCTTCAGAAACAAACACATAATTACTGAGCTGTGTGAGTGAATGCGAGAGGAGACTTCCACTGCTGGGGAAGAAGAGGATCACACTGAGGCACACACACACACACACACACACACACACACGCACGGTACTGATACAGAGAGGGAGAAACACACTAACTCACTCACTCACACACACACACTCACACACGTACACTTGTGTTTCATAGTGTTTATGTAGACTTTGCATTGACTCTTGTTCACTGTAGAGGGTTCTGCTCTGTCAAGTCCGCGAGATGCATTCTGTCAGGATCTCAACGTTTGAAAACGTCCTGTTCAGATTGCGAGCGAAATGAACGCCGCGTAACGGGTTTAATTTTATTTTAATGGCCTGAACGGGCCACTGTAGAACGAACACACACACAGAGAGAGAGAAAGAGAGACATCAGCTCAATGTGGTTTTTAAAGCACTCTCTAATGTGGGAGGAAAGGAAATTGTTTATTACCCTCCTGACGCCAAAATAAAACACTGGGGTGGTGGGGGGTTACCAATTCTCCGAAATCACACTGCCTAAACTTTGTTCTCCTTGGATGACTGATTTGGAGTGAGGGGCTGCAGTGTTTTCACATTCACACACTGTCCCAGAGGGAGGGGGAGAAGGGGAGAAAGGAAGGGGGAAAGGGGCCAGGAATGCGACAAGACCTTTGTGATGTCATTAGGTTCAAACCTTCACCACACACGCAAGCACACCCCTGTTCCTGAGAGAGAGAGAGAGAGAGAGAGAGAGATGGTCAATTCTAGTTGGATGTCAGTCTGGCTTGTGTTTGCGTGTGTGTCTGCGTTTTTGAGTTTGTAATGCTTTCTGGTGGGTTTGGAATTCATTAAGTTTTTAATCAAATCCCGTCCACATGTACTGTGGTTGTGGGGAGGAGGGCGGGTTTGGACAAAATATTAGAAACACACATGTCATGTGTAGCACATTTTCAGCAAACAAAAAACAGCCAGACCCTTCTCAAAGTGTTCTACTTTGGTATCCCAGGTCTGGTAAAGCATAGGGAAGCATTGTATAGCACAGAGAGGTCTGGTAAAGCATAGGGAAGCATTGTAAAGCACAGAGAGGTCTGGTAAAGCATAGGCAGTAAGCAGAGGTCTGGTAAAGCATAGGAAGCATTGTAAAGCACAGAGAGGTCTGGTAAAGCATAGGGAAGCATTGTAAAGCACAGAGAGGTCTGGTAAAGCATAGGGAAGCATTGTAAAGCACAGAGAGGTCTGGTAAAGCATAGGGAAGCATTGTAAAGCACAGAGAGGTCTGGTAAAGCATAGGGAAGCATTGTAAAGCACAGAGAGGTCTGGTAAAGCATAGGGAAGCATTGTAAAGCACAGAGAGGTCTGGTAAAGCATAGGAAGCATTGTAAAGCACAGAGAGGTCTGGTAAAGCATAGGGAAGCATTGTAAAGCACAGAGAGGTCTGGTAAAGCATATTACAGAATTCCAAACTGTTTTTGCTCCAGCCTCCTGAAAATCCCTCGGTTTTGTGTTGCGTGTTTTGATTTATGTTCTTCACATTTTAGTGAAGTGATCTTGTTGTTATCTTCTGTGAAGATGTTTGCAATCCATTTCTGACTCTTCCAAACACACCCCCTCTTTATCTGAGGGTGAACTGTGTCAAATAAACCAACTACCAAAACCTGCCTGTGTCCGAAAAGTGTATTTGTATATTTTCTCTCTCTCTCTCTCTCTCTCTCTCTCTCGCTACCAGCACAGAGCAGAGGGAGGCTATTCAGAGAGTATAAGAGCCTCCTTTCTCTTTCTCTGCTCCACCAGCACAGAGCAGAGGGGGCTGTTCAAAGAGTATAAGAGCCTCCCTTTCTCTTTCTCTGCTCCACCAGCACAGAGCAGAGGGAGGCTGTTCAGAGAGTAGAAGAGCCTCCTATCTCTTTCTCTGCTCCACCACCAACACAGAGCAGAGGGAGGCTGTTCAGAGAGTGTAAGAGCCTCCCTTTCTCTGAGATTTCTTGCAGTAAATGTTGATTTTTGTTCATATTTAAATGGTCAGGTGGTTTTGCTGGCTTGCATGGGTGAGTTCCAGATTGTGGTTATTTTTAATTATTTTTTGTTTGTTTTCTATTCTGATCAGCTTGAAAGTCTGTTTGAAGACTTGATCCCAGCAAAGCAGCAGTGTCTCTCCTCATTCTCCTCCTCTCTCTCTCTCTCTCTCTCTCTCTCTCTCTCTCTCTCTCTCTCTCTCTCTCTCTCTCTCTCTCTCTCTCTCTCTCTCTCTCTCTCTCTCTCTCTCCCTCTCTCTCTCCTCACCCTCCTCTCTCTCTCTCTCTCTCTCACCCTCTCTCTCCCTCACCCCCTCTCTCTCTCTCCTCTCTCTCTCCCTCTCTCCTCTCTCTCCCCTCTCTCCTCACCTCTCTCTCTCTCCTTTCTCCTCTGTCTCTCTCCTCCCTCTCTCTCCCTCCCCTCTCTCTCCTCACCCTCTCTCTCTCTCCTCTCTCTCTCTCTCTCTCTCTCCTCTCTCCCTCTCTCCCTCTCTCTCTCTCAGTCTCCTGCTCTCCTTTCTCCTTCTCTCTCTCTCTTCCCTCTCTCCTCTCTCTCCCTCTCTCTCTCTCTCTCTTCTGCTCTATCTCCTCCCTCTCTCTCTCCTTTCTCCTTCCTCTCTCCCTCTGTCTCTCTCTCCTGCTCTCTCTCTCTCTCCATTCTCCTCTCCTTTCTCCTTCCTCTCTCTCCCTCTGTCTCTCTCTCTCCCTCTTCTCCCTCCCCTCCCTCCGATCACACCTCATTTCCTTCTCCTCCCTCCTTGTCTCTCAGCCCGGGTTCTCCTCTGTCTGCCTGTCTTTTGCGGTTTGAAAAATGTTTCTAAACTTCAAAAATCTCAGGGCTTCATTTTATTCCCAAATGCCTGTCAGAGAAAAGGGAGGAAGGAAGGAGGGAGGGAGGGAGTGCAGGTGGACTTATGAGGAAGAATGCAGACCCTTTGCTCCTTGATTCTTCACGTCGGGGATCGGGGGTCGGGGGTCGAGGGGGGGCACGGAGGCAAACGGGACACTTCACTGCTCCACTGGAGGGAGGGAGGGATGAGGATCTGCTCAGAAAGTGAAACCAAGCTGCAGCTACAACAGTGTCAGGAACGCTCTGTAAAATTCCTCTACCTGAAAGACAAACTAACAAGAGAGAGATGGAAGGAGTGAGTGTGGAGGTCTGGGAAGGAGAGATGCTAGATAGTCAAGCAGAGGGGGAGAGAGAGAGACAGAGCACAGCACAGTGTAGTAAAGCACAGAGAAGATAATGAACCAGCCCCCTTCTCAAAGTTTACTGCTGTGGTATCCCCCTGGTAAAAGCACAGCACAGTGTAGTAAAGCACAGAGAAGATAATGAACCAGCCCCCTTCTCAAAGTTTACTGCTGTGGTATCCCCTGGTAAAAGCACAGCACAGTGTAGTAAAGCACAGAGAAGATAATGAACCAGCCCCTTCTCAAAGTTTACTGCTGTGGTATCCCCTGGTAAAAGCACAGCACAGTGTAGTAAAGCACAGAGAAGATAATGAACCAGCCCCTTCTCAAAGTTTACTGCTGTGGTATCCCCTGGTAAAAGCACAGCACAGTGTAGTAAAGCACAGAGAAGACGATGAAGCAGTTGAAAGCACATCGCTGACACCTTTGATATAGTTACTCTCGGTCGGTTATAATAATTCTCATTGATTGCCGCTGGTCACCAGAAACAGCCGGTTCCTTCAAGGAGTGTGTGAAAGACAGCGCGGCTGCGGGAGTGATGGAGCGATCCCTTCAGAGGTCCCTCGATAAACGCCCGATAAAAATGCCTCCGCTAACGATTTGTGGCTGTCGATGGCAGTGCTGTTCGGGATGTAAAAATATCAATCACTCTCTCCCGGCGGCGGAGCGACACCGCCCCCGTGTGGATGCTAACGGCGCTGCACCCGCTGTAAACTTGCAGTTTGCCATCATTTGTTTATTTAGCAGACGCCTTTATCCAAGGCGACTTACAGAGGCTAGGGTGTGTGAACTAGGCATCAGCTGCAGAGTCACTTACAACTACGTCTCACCCGAAAGATGGAGCACAAGGAGGTTAAGTGACTTACTCAGGGTCACACAATGAGTCAGTGGCTGAGGTGGGATTTGAACCGGGGACCTCCTGGTTACAAGCCCTTTTCTTTAACCACTGGACCACACAGCATGTCATGCTAAAAAGGCCAGGCCAATAGATATCATTTCCTAAGGATACTCGCATAACTGATGCTGGCTGAGGCTTTTCCAAACAACCCCGTTTCATTGCTGAGTGACGTCAGCCGTAAGGACTCTCAGCACGTTTCATTGCTGAGTGACGTCAGCCGTAAAGACTCTCAGCACGTTTCATTGCTGAGTGACGTCAGCCGTAAGGACTCTCAGTTCCATCTCAGAACACCTTTCTTTTCCGTGCGCCAAGAGGACTTTGCTGCCCTTCGTCCGACATATTTCTCGTGCTTTGTATTTTCATGCTCCACAAACGTCATACAGCGCCTGCCGCTCTCTGTTCTCCTAACTCTGCAGACTGAATCGACCGATGCGCTCGTAGAGACCCCTCGTTATCGTAATTGCAACTCATTCTCTGTGCGCTTTGAGTGATTGGCAGCGCTCTTAAACTTACGTAGGGCGCAGTGCAAAACAATTGGCTGGCTGCAATGCAATATGAATTTGCCGTCCTAAATTATTTGCAGTGCGCTTATACTCGCATCACCCCCTGTATCTCGAATTGACACCGTTTAAGAGATTAGTGAAGAGCATGGTGTAAGATCGCCCCCGTGTGGCGGTAAATGGGTATTGTCGCAGAGCGCAGGGCGTCATAATTATAGGCTACACCCCGATCACATGATAAGGGTGATGAATTTTGTAGATTATTTATTTATTAGCAGACGCCCTTATCCAGGGCAAATTACAATTGTTACAAGATATCACATTCTTTTTTACATACAATTCCCCATTTACACAGTTGGGCTTTTACTGGAGCAATCTAGGTAAAGTACCTTGCTCAAGAGTACAGCAGCATACTCTTGGCTGAAACCAGTTCCTCAAAGGACAGTACTGGGAGGAGTTTTGGGCACGTAGGTGGATTCAGTCATCTAAAGGTTTTCTGTACGTTCGGCATGCTTTAACTGAATGAAAAATATCGCAAAAGCCACACTGACGCACACGACACATAACCCTAACGGATTTTTACAGTTCTGTTGTGTGTTTTTGATTTGATGGTAAAACGAGAAGTTGTTTTCAATATACATAATTGAGAAACAGCTTTTTTTTACTATCGCAGAAGACATGCCTGAGCAGAGGCTGTTCCTGTATTGCATCATAATCGCAGGTGAGTCGCACTTGTATGTAACTTTTTATAAAAGTTTTTAATGTATTTATTGAAATTAATTTCTGTATTGTTTATTGACGGGGCTCCTCTATCACGATACATCAAGGGGTCCGATGACGAAACACAGACAGAGAAAGCGGGCATGCCGAAAAGGATGACGAAATAGAGATTTATCTGATGTAATATTAATACCGGGGAATTGATTTCCAGAGTGAAAAACCGGGACGTGCTTTTCAATTGAAAAAAAACTTGAAGTGTTAACAGTACAAACACAATCATAATTACGAAATGGTTAGAAAAGTTTGATCATGTATTTATTTCTCTTTAAATCTAATTGTGATGTCATTCACTGTCTAGCGAATGACGTAACGACCCGCTGTCCCTTTCTATTTAACTGTCGCTTCAATTTTTATGATTTTTTTTTTTAATTTCTTTTATTTGATAGGTGGTTCTGTATTATTTTATATAATAATGCACCTGTCTCGCCTACATATTTGATTTGATTGCGTTTTATGTCAAATATACCATAAGGCTGCTTCTCTTGCATGATTGATTTTTTTTAAAGAGCTGTTTCACTTTTATCGTTACCAGTGTATCTGCACACTTGACCTGTCCTTGTACGGGTCTCAATGTCCCTTAATGTAACTGTGAGACCTTTATGTTTACTGTGGACTAAAATGTCAGGCAAATTTGCTTCCTTTCTAAAAGCTATACCTTCGGTGCTTTCGGAAATATCCCAGAATATGTTTTCATTCCAAATGAGTTATCAGTAACTTAACTAGACTAGTAACTTAACTAGTGGGGCTTGCTTTATTGGGAAAGTGGTCAAAGTAGCTGATTTGTGTCAAAAGTCACGTTGTTTACTAATTTTCTCATGCTTAGAATGTGCTAGAATTTGAAATTTCTCAAAGTTATGTGACAGTTAATTCAACAGTGGGAAGCAGTCTACTGAAAGAAGTTGGTGCGGTTACTAAAACAGCTGTACCTCTTGATCGGTAGACGCCATTCCTGTTTTGATTTCATATTTGAATAGCTGAGAAGTAGAGGAAGATTTCATTACCTCTAAGTAGTTGTCTAACTTGTTGGGAAAGTGGTCAAAATGGCAGTTGTTTATAAAAAGTTAGAGAAAATTGAGTTGGTGCGGTTACTAAAACAGGTGTACCTCTTGATTGGTAAAAGTTATTTCTGTTTTGATTTCAGATTTGAATAGCAGAGAAGTAGAGGAAGATGTCATACCCTCTAACTTTTTGTCTAGCTTGTTGGGAAAGTGGTCAAAATTTCAGTTGTTTATAAAAAAAGTTTGAGAAAAGTTAGCTGATGCGGTTACTAAAACAGCTGTATCTCTTGATTGGTAAAAGTTATTTCTGTTTTGATTTCAGATTTGAATAGCAGAGAAGTAGAGGAAGATTCCATATACTCTAACTTTTTATCTTACTTGTTGGGAAAGTGGTCAAATTAGCTGATTTGTGTCAAAAGTTACATCGTTTACAGTAAATAGAATGTTGGAAGTCTGGGAGTTTTTAAACAATGGGGAGCTTTAGAATGTTGAAAAAAGTCCCATTAAAGTGAATGAAGATGGACAAAAAAAGGACAAAAAGCTTAATAGTTTAAAAAGTATAAAATATATCAAAAAGTTGTTTACAAGCACACTATTTCAGACCAGTCTAGATGTTTTAAAGTTTGAACGGCGTTTCTAGCTTAAACGGTCTAAGAGGAGTAGCGTGCCAAAGAATCATCATAAGAAGTATGTCTAAGATTTAAAGTGGGGACTCTTGCTTCGCAAGCCCCTCTGATAATTATAATATTGTATAAGTGAATGTGAGTACTAGAACACGCGAGTCTGATACTAAGAGAACAAATACCTTCAGATTTCAGCTTCTGACTCATGCACTTCCTGTTTTTGTGAATGACTCATCAGTTACGCAAGAGAAGCTAACGGAGCTGCTGCCTTACAGCACAAATCAGAGAGAGGGTAAAACCAGGACTGGTTCAAACTGCTCTGTGATGGGAGTCATTATTATTATTATTATTATTATTATTATTATTATTATTATTATTATTAAGCTCACAGAATAAATTAATGTTTGATCACAAGACAGATTTGGGGGGGGGGGCAGTTTCATAAAAACACATCTTAAAAAGATTCTGAAACGTAGGTTCTGTTGCTGTGTGGGTATCCGCTGAGAGACACAGAGGGTTTGCCGCTGAATCGCTGCTCAGGCGTCCAGGGGCAGTGGTCAGTGGCTGCCACTACTAGGGCACCAGCAGGGGTAGTCCTGGTGCGGGAGGGAGGGAATTTGGGATTCAAATTCCTGAAAATGAATCCCCAGGGATCCCGGTTCTGCACGGGTGGTGGAGCATTTGATTCAGCCTCCTGGCTCTCTACGCAGTCAGGAGTCCTCACGCTGGTGCGCGAAGACCAGGCTCAAAGGACTGGCTGATCCAGCCCCTTTTGAAAGGCATGTGTGGCCAGGTTTAATTGAATCAGTCAATGACCACCTGCTTCACCTCAATTCTAACCTCCCGGACCTGCCATGTCTAGCACAAACTTCATTAAAAAAAAACTTTATTTACAATCAAACAGAGCCTATAATTTACACATGCGTTTTATGAATGAAGCCTGAATGACTCGCCCCTGAAGTTTTAGTCTAGGAACCAGAGAAATAAGGAAATGAGGTATGCATGTCATGCGATGCGTGGCAGCCAATAGCCTTGATTTTGATCTGATCATGCGAGTGACTCTGCACAGACTTTGAGCAAAGCAGATCTCCATTCTCACGTCTTCAACATGGGCAGACAGCACCTTTCACTCTGGATTCTCTGTAAGTGTGGCGCTGAATAAGGAATGCCTCTGTTTTTCATTCTTGCAGTTTATTGAAGTGGAGACAGACAGGATAGATAGCTGTTAGGAACCGGACGGGTGGCGAAGGGCTGAACGGAGTAAATAAAATAAACAAACAAACAACGGACAGAAAATGAAAGCGTGCGGCTGGGTTTGGTTCCCAGCCCAGCTGTTTGTAAACGAATGCGTCACTTCTACAGCTGTGTGGGTTTCTTGTTGTTGCTCAGAGAGGATTACATTTGCATAGACTAATTTAATAACCACCGTGTGGTTGAGGTGAGAGGCGTAGCCTCTATGAGTGTAATAAAGCACAGGGAAAGCATGATAAAGCAGTGATTGTAAAGCAGAGGGTATGGTAAAGCATTGTAAAGCACAGAGAGGTCTGGTAAAGCATAGGGAAGCATTGTAAAGCACAGAGAGGTGTGGTAAAGCATAGGGAAGCATTGTAAAGCACAGAGAGGTGTGGTAAAGCATAGGAAGCATTGTAAAGCACAGGAGAGATACAGAAAGCTTATAAATACTGTGTTTGGATGTTCTTGCACGTTGGGGATTCCCCCTGGCTGACGCCCTTCATTCCTGGCAATGTCTTCATTCAAGACTATTCTAATAGGAAATTTAAAAAAAAAAACCAAGCAACCTATTGTGGTTTGATTTTTGTTATTTCGCCATTTTGTTTTTATTATCTGTGTCCCTTTGATCTCTGCATGTACCATAGTTGACCCTGGTTTGCCATGTTTTTTAATATGCTTTACCAGACCTCTCTGTGCTTTACAATGCTTCCCTATGCTTTACCACACCACTCTGTGCTTTACAATGCTTCCCTGTGCTTTACCAGACCTCTCTGTGCTTTACAATGCTTCCCTATGCGTTACCAGACCTCTCTGTGCTTTACAATGCTTCCCTATGCTTTACCAGACCTCTCTGTGCTTTACAATGCTTCCCTATGCTTTACCACACCTCTCTGTGCTTTACAATGCTTCCCTATGCTTTACCACACCTCTCTGTGCTTTACAATGCTTCCCTATGCTTTACCAGACCTCTCTGTGCTTTACAATGCTTCCCTATGCTTTACCAGACCTCTCTGTGCTTTTACAATGCTTCCCTATGCTTTACCAGACCTCTCTGTGCTTTACAATGCTTCCCTATGCTTTACCAGACCTCTCTGTGCTTTTACAATGCTTCCCTATGCTTTACCAGACCTCTCTGTGTTTTACAATGCTTCCCTATGCTTTACCAGACCTCTCTGTGCTTTACAATGCTTCCCTATGCTTTACCAGACCTCTCTGTGCTTTACAATGCTTCCCTATGCTTTACCAGACCTCTCTGTGCTTTACAATGCTTCCCTATGCTTTACCAGACCTCTCTGTGCTTTACAATGCTTCCCTATGCTTTACCAGACCTCTCTGTGCTTTACAATGCTTCCCTATGCGTTACCAGACCTCTCTGTGCTTTATAATGCTTGCCTATGCTTTACCTTTTGCTGTGTTTTTACTAGGGGAGACCATTGTAAGAGTTAACCAGAAGGGATCGCTTGCGTTCCGCTGTGCTTTAGTACACTTTTGCTGTGGCAGATTCTTAGAAGGACGCTGTTGTCTGATCCCTGTCCTGTGTTGTGTTTTCTCTCAGGTGCCACGGTGTTGCCAAACGCTGGGCACACTGTCCGCTTTCAGTGCCATGATATTGAAGAGTCGGGGCAGTTTGTGTGGAAGGAGACGCCCCTGGATGTCCGCTGTTACGAGGAGTGGTTCTTCCAGAACGTGAGTGACCCTTTCCAAGGACCGCTTCTGCCCTCATCGTCACCAGCAGCATTGCTGGCCTCGGTTCAGTGCAGATTTCCTGTTCAGAACTCCCAAGCGTGCCGAGCAACACACTGTAATGGACAATATTCTCATGTTCATAAGAGATTTTGATTTTATATGTGCTGAGTGGGCCACCATAGAACACAGAGACAGAGAGAGGATGAGGGTGAGGAGAGAAAGGAAGGGGGGAGAGAGAGAGGGGGGTGAGGAGAGAAAGGAAGGGGGAGAGAAAGAGGGGGGTGAGGAGAGAAAGGGGGTGAGGAGAGAAAGGAAGGGGAGAGAGTGAGGAGAGAAAGGAAGGGAGAGAGGAGGAGAGAAAGGAAGGGGAGAGAGAGAGAGAGAGGGGTGAGGAGGAAAGGAAGGGGGAGAGGGGGGAGAGGAGAGAAAGGAAGGGGAGAGAGAGGGGGTTAGGAGTGAAAGGAAGGGGGAGATGGGGGTGAGGAGAGAAAGAAAGGAAGGAAGGGGGAGAGGGTGAGGAGAGAGAGAGGATGGGAGAGAGAGAGAGAGAGAGAGAGAGAGAGAGAGAGAGAGAGAGAGAGATCCCGCCTCTGACTGGCCAGGGATGTGACAGGCCCTTTGTGATGTCATCAGGCTTCTTTGAAACCCAAGTCTCTTACCTCTTCAGGTCTAGAGCAGGGCTGACCAACCCTGGTTCTGGAGGGCCACAATCCTGCAGGTCTTCTGGGTATCTTAAAATAATCAATGCCTATAGACCTGGAAAAACAAAACGGTTAAAATTAAATTTAAAAAAAAAGAATCGGTTCAGTTACTCGCTCTCCAGGCCTGTGATTTCTCACCCCTGGTATTGACGTTACCCCTGTCGCTCCCCTGTAAGGCAGTGCTCACTCAGGCTTGTTTAAATCGCAGGACACCGTGGCGGGACACTGGGAGAAGGACTCAAGCTCCTCCGATCGGGTGAAAGAAGGATCGTTCAGCCACGACACCTGCCTCCCGCAGATCAGATTCAAAAGGGACTGTCTAGATACTGGAGTAAGAGACCTGTCTGTCTGCCTGTCTGCCTGTCTGCCTGTCTGCCTGTCTGTCTCCCTCCCTCCCTGCCTGCCTCCCTCCCTATCTATCTGCCTGCCTGCCTGCCTGCCTGTCTGTCTGCCTCCTGCCTGTCTGTCTGCCTCCCTGTCTGTCTGTCTGTCTGTCTGTCTGCCTGTCTGCCTGCCTGTCTGCCTGTCTGCCTGTCTGTCTGCCTGCCTCCCTGCCTGTCTGTCTGTCTGTCTGTCTGCCTGTCTGCCTGCCTGCCTGCCTGTCTGCCTGTCTGTCTGCCTGCCTCCCTGCCTGTCTGCCTGCCTCCCTGTCTGTCTGTCTGTCTGTCTGCCTGTCTGCCTGCCTGTCTGTCTGTCTGTCTGTCTGTCTGCCTGTAGCGAGCGTGCATTATGAAGGGATAGGTGGTTAAAGAAAGGGGGCTCGATACCAGGAGGTTCAAATCCAGGCTCAGCCACTGATTCAATGTGTGTGTGTGTGTGTGTGTGTGTGTGTGTGTGTGTGTGTGTGTGTGTGTGTGTGTGTGTGTGTGTGACCCTGAGCAAGTCACTTCACCTCCTTGTGCTCCATCCTTCGGATGAGACGTAAAACAAGCGATGTCCTATTGAAGTGACTCTGCAGCAGCAGCAGCAGCAGTTGTTGATGATGCAGAGTTCACCCCCTAGTCTCTGTAAGTCGCTTTGGATAAAAGCATCTGCTGAATGACTAATTAATAATAATAATAATAATAATAATAATAATAATAATAATAATGATGATGATGATGTCGAGTCTGATGTTTCCTTGCCTTTGTCTTGCAGGTTGTGGAATACACATTATTCCTAAGTAAGTAAACTCTGCTTTACTGTAATCTGCCTTCACAGGGGTCACAGTGGGCAGCTCACAGGTAGAACAGCATTGTTTTCAGCAGCAGCGTTTCTGACTCTTATTTCTGCTCGTCTCTCTTTCTTGTCTAGGATCAGACTCCATCGCCGACATGCAGAATAACGGTGAGTTTTCAAGCCTAGGTTACAATACCATCTCTAATACTAGAAATCGCTTAATAGGGGGGTCTCCGAGGGTCTGCCCTGGTAAAGGCACGGCCGCGTGGTGTGCAGGGGAGTCACACAGTCAGGGGAGCGCAGGGCAAAACGTGACCTTGTGTGATACAGGAAGACCAAGAATGGGTGTAACAGGAGTCTTATTCCCATCCCTGAACATTGATGTAACATTTAATAATAATAATAATAATAATAATAATAATAATAATAATAATAATAATAATAATAATAATAATAATAATAGTAAAGTGCTGCTCTTGGTTTCAGGAGGAGCGACAGGAGGAAGAATGTCACTCGTCATCCTCCTCCTCCTCTTCATTGTCCGGCTTGTGTGAGGAGTGAGGAAGGAGAGGAGCCCAAAACCGTGAGTTTCTCTGTCTTCCCAGAATGCACCGGGGCGCCTGAACTGTCCCAAACTATCAATGCAGTAACCCTCACCCCATCACCCCTCTCTTGGAGACCGTTCTTCAGCTGATGAGTAAGCTGTGTTCTCATCAGGAGGTGGTTGGGAGTCTTGTGATTGAATTTAACTTCTTTCCTTTTGTCCTTTTCAGTTCCAGTCCGTGTGAGGTTTACAAGACTGGCTTGGCTGGGCTGGGCTGGGCTCTCCAATGATGGATTAATTAAACTGGGTGGAGGGTTTTAGTTTCATAAGTAAAAGGCAAAGGCTTATTTTAATGCACACTTATTATTTTTATTTTTTTAGCTGATCAGGAAATTGAGTTATAATAATCAAGCTTCAATATTGTCTGTGTTTATAGGTTTCTTTAATATATATTCCCCCTGGTGGACAGGATTAATCTCTGAAAAGCAAGCAATCCTTTCTGGTTAACTCTTATCAAAGCTCCTCTTAGTAAAACCACAGCAAAGTGCAATAAAGCTCACTGAAGACTTGGTAAAGCATAGGGAAGCATTGTAAAGCACAGAGAGGACTGGTAAAGCATAGGGAAGCATTGTGAAGCACAGAGAGGTATGGTAAAGCATAGGGAAGCATTGTGAAGCACAGAGAGGTGTGGTAAAGCATAGGGAAGCATTGTAAAGCACAGAGAGGTCTGGTAAAGCATAAGGAAGCATTGTAAAGCACAGAGAGGTCTGGTAAAGCATAGGGAAGCATTGTAAAGCACAGAGAGGTATGATAAAGCATATTTGAGAAACATGGCAACATTTTAAACTATAAATAATAATAATAATAATAATAATAATAATAATAATAATAATAATAATAATAATAATAATAATAATAATTGTTTAGGGCTTCTGATTTTTAGTTTTAACAGATTAAAATCACATACAAAAACAATGAAATCAGTGTATAGCCAATAAACACGTAAGCACAGAAAAACCCTTTCTCATTAAAAAATTAAAACCTACTACAAAAAACTTCCTCTCCCAGTACAGCTGGGCAGTGTCCCTCCTTCCAGTGTCGATCACTGATTCGTTCTGAATACTTTAAACCCGCCCCGCTACTGAGTGACAGCACATCCCTGCATTTCTATTGGAGACTCCGCTGAGAGATTTAAAACGACATTACAATCAGGAATGGAGGCTTGTTTAGCGGGATTTCAAGATGTATTACAGTTAAGACACGGAGGATTTAAAACAGAATTGTGGCGAAATGTTAAAAAAATGGCTACACACAAAAAAAAAAACCCAGAAGAATGAGCCTGTGAGCAGAGGGATTTCACTGTGGAAGACAGCAAAGGACAGCTGTCCAGTTACTACTCTGTGCATGTTGTGACAGAGCATTTTGGAAAGTAACCGAAAACACTGATTTCATACAGTATATGAAAAACTGAAACTATTTACATAAAACTCGAAAATAACTCAAAATGAAATTAATAAAACCGAAAAACAGGAGCCCTATATATATATATATATATATATATATATATATATATATATATATATGATATTGTAGTATATGATATTGTAGTATATGATATTCTAGTATATTGCCCAGTGGATGGGTACAGATATCTATAATGCCTTGTTCTCGCTGCAGTGTTGCAGACGAGGGAAACCGTGCTTGATTGGGGCTGCAGCTGTGTTAGTGGGTTTCCATCTCCGTTCAGGAGCAGTGCTGGAATGAAACTGATTCGTTTCTGTATAGAATAAGCACCTAAAATATAAAATAGATATGATATAACTGTACACAGTGAAAGCACGGTAAAGCATAGGCAAGCATGGTGAAGCACAGAGAGGTGTGGTAAAGCATAGGAAAGCATTGTAAAGCACAGAGAGGTATGGTAAAGCATAGAGAAGCATTGTAAAGCACAGAGAGGTATGGTAAAGCATATTACCATATCAGTGAGGCAGCAGTGTGTGGAGTAGTGGTTAGGGCTCTGGACTCTTGACCGGAGGGTCGTGGGTTCAATCCCAGGTGGGGGACACTGCTGCTGTACCCTTGAGCAAGGTGCTTTACCTAGATTGCTCCAGTAAAAAACCCAACTGTATAAATGCGGAATTGTATGTAAAAATAATGGGATATCTTGTAACAATTGTAAGTCGCCCTGGATAAGGGCGTCTGCTAAAATACAGAAATTGAATTGAACTGAATTCTTAAACGAGAACTGAGTGCTTGCTTTTGTGACCCCAGTGTCAGCTCAATAAGACAGAAATTACAAAACAAAACCAGCGAATAAATATCACTGCTTTGATTAATACCACATGTGCCCCCTGCTGGCAAGCTGCTTGCCTTTTTAAAACCAGATTTCCGAGCTGTACGAAAACCTTGATTTATTATTTTTCTGTAATAGAAACTTAAATCCATTTCCACCTTTTTAAATGCAAGTGTAAACGATGTGTTTTATAATGTACTGTGAAGGGAGTCTCTAATGTAAGTCAGGTATCTCAGACCGTGTTAATGATTAGAACACCCCATTGCTTCTGTAGTTTTTTGATTTGCTGTGGGTGTGAAATCAAAGCATGTGACTGGAAATCTGGGGGAATTGTCTTGCAAATTAGTGATTGTCTAATTGACTTTAATAGGTCACACGTGCAATTTAAAACAGTAAAGAGAAAAGGAACACAGCGCCACACACGGTAAAACGCAGGAGACTTTTTAGAAGTGGTTTAAGATGCCTGATTAAAGCACAAAGCGGTCTGACATTTTCACACAGGAGTGTGTTTCTATATCCCTGATTACTGAGCGGAGATTGAACTTCTCACCCCCAGAGGTTTCTATGCAGGCGGGTATAGAAAGGATATCCATGACAGATCTGGAGGTGTTTTAAGACACTTCTAGAGAGATAACTAATACTAACAGTTTATACCTGTAGAGATTCTCGGCTTACACGATGGGACTCCCTGTACAATGAGGCTGCAGAGGCTCTGCATGTAGGTGTTTGTGAAACTTGAATGATTAACTACTGTATCAAGACCTTACATTTTTTTTTGTGGAAAAAAAAAGATTTGTTATACTTTTAGTTAGGGCTGTATTTTTTTGGCGGTACAAAAAAAAAAATCTTATTTCACGGTCTAGAAATAGCAACATACTTCACAATTTTAAATATACCACAGCGTTGTCACGTTAGCTATTTTCTCCAGAGTTGTTATACAGCAAATGTTCCTAAATATTTGAAATGCTTACCTGAAAAACAGTAAATTGTGTGTTTTTGTTTACGCCCACCTTTTTAAAGACATTCCATTTTCACCTTCAGTGAATTATCAAACAGAATAAAAAACATATTTAAATGTAAAAATTACAACAGACATGTGAAATGTCTCCTTCTTGGGCTGGACAGAGCGAGATTTTGAGCAGAAATATATTTCCACTCTTTGGTGCAGCTGGTGTCTGTTTTCGTTGAAGAAGTTTTAGTTTTAAAAGAAGTTTTTAAATCGTTGAAGACGTGTTTTTAAGTGATAGAAAAAGGATGTATATTTACACTATTGTTTCAGAAATGAAAATTTTCACAGGAAACTACATATTGCACAGCAGTGGGGAAATTTCACTGAAATCTGTGATAACTGTGGAAAAAACACAGCCTTAGCTATTGGTTAATTAGTCATTAAATGGGTCCGATTTAAAGGTGCTGCTGCATTGGGGAGTTTAACACTGTCAAAAATGACTCCCAGTGCTTAGCCGTTTGATCCGTGCCTGGTTTTACTATGAGTTTTTAATCAGACACACCTGAGCTTGTTGCCTGGACACACTGGAGCTAATCAAGCTGGTAGTAAAACCTGGAATGAGTGACACTGCTGTGCAATAGGAGTCTGATTCCCATCCTTGTTCGGTTTCATGCACTTGGTCACGTGAATGATTTTAACAACTTGAATGTTTGCTCTGTATAAATGGCCAGCGATTGTCTAGAGGTGTCTATCTGCTCTATATAGATTCATTTGTATTTAGTTTTTGATTAACAAATACAATATATATTTGTACTCGCTCTATAAAGATCAAATTGCCTCTAAAATTGTGCATTGTCTTTTTTTTATTGCTGTATATAGATTTATTTGTATTTAGTTTTTGATTAACAAATACAATATATATTTGTACTCGCTCTATAAAGATCAAATTGCCTCTAAAATTGTGCATTGTCTTTTTTTATTGTCATGTCAGTCCCAGCTTTACGAAGCTGCAATTCTGGGTAACACTGTCCATGAAGTGTCTCTGATAGCATTTACCAAGTAACTGCTATGTAAATACACAGTCATTAGAGACGCTTCATGGTTTTGTGGTTAACTGTGGTAAAAGCGTGGGGGAGGAGGCACTGCATAATATCGTGCACATTTACTGTGAAAAAAGAGGTCTATTAGAGGTCAATGGGATGCTTTAAACTGTGTATTTAAACAGCGTTATTTACTGAGCAAATACATGCGCGCTTACACGTCATTGCAATGTTTCTCTGCATCGTTACATAATGTGGCAGGCTTTCTGCGTGCACGGTTAGGGTTAGATCGTGCAAAAAAAAAGATTTCCTCTTTTAAGTGCATTGTAATTGTGACGGGATGCGTCGGTAAGGAGACTCTTGAGACCCGAAACGCTTTAGTTTAAACGCTTACGGCCATTTATTTACATCCATACACTCACAGACAAAAAAACAACAAACCCTGTGCACAGTACCGCACCGCACAAGTCTCCAGCAGCCGGGATCTCCCGTTTTATACGCCTGTGGGTGTGGCTGGAGCCACAGTCCCACCTGTTCTTGCAGGGAGGAAGATAAGCCCCGTCACAGCCACCAAATATTCCCCACACCCGTGTACCGGCACTCGCCTATCTGGAGTCCCTTTCCCTTTCTTTTTAAACTGATGAGTAACAGAAAGGGGTGTGACGTCATTGTTTACCGAGTCACGGGATGCCCTGTCGCTAGCTGAAGTAAAACATTGTGGGGAAGCGCAGGGCAGTTCCGTCGACATGGGGCGTTGGAGACTCTTTCTTCTGTCTCTCACGGCAGGTAAGTGTTCAATATTTAGGGGTGTCGGGTGTCGTTTAACAGATGTGTAATGCTGCTAGCACGCGCTCGGGGACCGCAGCAAGCAGCGCGTGTTCCAGTTTGCAATGCTGTTGCAACTCGGGATAGCAGATTGGGTTTGGCAGATTTCAGAACAGAGGTCTTAGGCGCACGTAACCGCCGCAATTGCATAGGGACCCTTGTTGTCGTAGCTCGGTGACTAAAAAAAAAGTATTTTTACCGCAAGTGTGCAGCAGAATGAATGACTTATTAGCATACTCACCAACAATTTGGAAACTGTTCAGCGGGACCACACCCACACGCACACGCACACGTTTGTTTATAGTGTTTATGAGGACTTCTCATTGACTCTCACTATATTTTTATTTACTATTCCTAACTCCAGTCAAACAAAACGCCACACAGGATGAAAGTCAACAACAAAACAAAATATTTGGGCACTTTTGTTAAAAAAAAAAAGACTGTTTAATATCTGTTTAAACGCTACAAGCACTTGGCCTGTGTCCTCATAAGGTAGGTTTTGTCAGACCTTCCTTCCTTGTGGAGACTTTTCTTGCACCAGCAAGCACTATAAACCTATTACAAAACAAAGCCAGTAAGCTTAAATCGTCCTACACAACGATGTACTACAGTTATCCTTACGAGTAAAGCAAACATACAAAAGGTGTTGCACTTTACAATCAATTCTAAAGCACACATTTTTAAAATAAGAAATTGTCCGACGTTGTCTGATTTTTAAGATGTACCGCCTCCCGTTGTAAATACACCTCAATGTTGCTCGCAGCTTCGTAGCCCGTTTCAAAGCCGCGATTCTGGCATAGATTTGGCAGCAATGTGGAGTAGTGGTTAGGGGCTCTGGACTCTTGACCGGAGGGTCGTGGGTTCAATCCCAGGTGGGGGGACACTGCTGCTGTACCCTTGAGCAAGGTACTTTACCTAGATTGCTCCAGTAAAAACCAAACTGTATAAATGCATGTAAAAAATAACGTGATATCTTGTAACAATTGTAAGTCGCCCTGGGCGACTGCTAAGAAATTAATAATAATAATAATATCGTGCGGACAATGTCCACAGCGCGTCACTGTTCATGGGGTGAAGGCTCTTCGGGTTCCTCGTCTGATGCAGTATCCTGTGGCTCTTCAACCTGTGGGTGCTTAGCAGCTCCGACCCCTCAAAACCGGTGCGTCAGTGAGCTCCCTGCTGTCATAACTCAGCCCGCCAGAAACCCGCAATTGCAAAAAAAGTTTTTTTTTTAATAAAAGCTGTATGAAGTAGGCACAGAAATCTGGCAAGTGCACTCTGTAGCACAACTAATACAGTTGTCAATAAGCGGCGTGCAGTTGCATTAACGTTACAGTCTGTGGGACGGGATTGGTTCCTGGGAAAATTGAAAGTTGTCTTTATCAGGGTTGCTAACAACCGGTATCTACTGTGTGTGTGTGTGTGTGTGTGTGTGTGTGTGTGTGTGTGTGTGTGTGTGTATAATATATATAGACTTTAAAAAAGTCCTTCACAAAACATACGTTAAACATTCCTTAACGTTTTTGTGAATGAGATGCTGCAAACTTGAAAAAGCCTAGAAAGCGAATGGTACAATGTGATGACGCGTGTGTTTATTAGTGGGCGCGTTACGTAAGTGAGCCGCTCAGAAAGCGCACTGAGCTGAATTTAAATGACTTCACGCTCTGCTACACGACAGCGCTGAGCGACTTTTAAAAATGGAGAATAATAATAATTTGCTTGTTTGTGTTTCTGAGGTGATGGGAGATGAAATGGCCCCGTGTGAAGTTACTGTCCCCTGCTGTACCTCGCTGAGTTCGGCGGTCTGTTTTCGACTGAACCTCATATCTGGCTGTGTTTAATACCGACGTTAATAATGAGAATTATGAATAATATTAATACTACAAGCCTAATAATAATACATTCATAACTATAAAACAGCTCTACATTTAAAAAAAATGAAATTCAATGATACAAATTCGAAAACAACCATTTTTACCATCTTATTTAGCTAATTAATACATACTTCATAAGTCGAAACCAGTTCATCGTTCTTGACAAACGTATTTGTCAATCCTGCCTGTCATCTCCACTTGTTTCCTGCAGGTGTCCATTCCGTCCGCTCCCTCTGATCACTGATGAGAAATGCTCAGGAGCGGCTCTGAGCGGCTCAGCGGGAGCGGCACTGAGCAAGGCGTTAAAATGATTCTTTTACTGAGCCGCTCTGAGCCGCTCTCTTACTTAACGCACCCGCTGCCTTACCATGCATGACAGCCAATAGAATATCTTTGCTCATGACCTGAGTTTGTTTGTCTGGAGCACAAAAGACTCGCCACTCTGAACCTTATCGGGTTCAAAATGCCCTCCTTTGTCGTGTCATGCTTTCAGGCTAACTGGGCTGGTGGCACTTCTAAGATAAAAATAAATAAATGAAAACGAGCACGCGGTCCAAGAAGTTAAATAGAATATGAATTATTAAACACACACATTTCAAATTATTAAACACGTAATCGATAAGTCTTTTTGTTTTATCTTTCTATAATACATTGCAGTGTTGTCAACTTTCTGAGCACACTGCTATGGGGAGGGGGGGTTGTAAGGGAAATTCCGCAGTGTGGAAAGCTGAACAGCAGAGCTGAATAGTTTGAGGTTTGCCTGTAGCTCTGCCAATCCTCTCTAAGTAAATCATCAGAGTGAGGAGATGACAAACGAGGGAGGGGGAGGGGAGGGAGGGAGGGAGGGAGGGGAAGAACAAATGGACCCCTTTCATGCAAATAAATAAACAAACCATTCGGAGTTGGAAAGAATAAAAAACTATTGATTAAAAAAAAAAAAAAACTTGTGATTGTTACATCATGTGGTGGGCTTGGCTAGAAGCGGCAGGGGAGGGGGGAGGGAGGGGAGGAGGGGGAGGGAGGAGGAGGGAGGGGAGGGGAGGGAGGGAGGGAGGGGAGGGGAGGGAGGGAGGGAGGAGGGGGAGGGGAGGGAGGAGGGAGGAGGGAGGGGAGGGAGGGGGAGGGAGGAGGGAGAGGAGCTGGAATCAATCCGTTATCATCAATGCAAACTTTTCTTATGTACCTATTCGTTAAGCAACATTAAAACAATCACCCAGTGTGTGTGTGTGTGTGCGTCTGTGTGTGTGTGTGTGCGCATGTGTGTCTGTGTGTGTGTGTGTGTGTGTGTGTGTGTGCGTGTGTGTGTGTGTGTGTGTGTGTGCGCATGTGTGTCTGTGTGCGTGTGTGTGTGTGTGTCAGTGTGTGTGTGTCAGTGTGTGTGCGTGTGTGCGTGTGTGTGTGTGCGTGTGTGTCTGTGTGTGTGCGTGTGCATGTGTGTCTGTGTGTGTGTATGCATTATGAGATTTCACAAGGGTGTGGTCTTCTTTCTCTCAGGAGGGGGCGTCCTGTCTGGGACAGTGGAGATCCAAGTCGATTGCAGTGAGATTAAGACTCTGGGTGGCTCTTACCAGTACAGGTTACCAAGATCTCTCTCTGCTAAAGGCGACAGATCCTTCCTGTCACGCAGACTGGGCAAACCATGTGAGTCCACAGCCAAGCAGCTAGAGAAAGACCCCTTACAAAAGTACATGAGCACAATTTTCCCATACTGTGCATTTACACTTTACAATGGTTTGCCATGTGTTTCATTATTCCTTACCAGACCTCTCTATGCTTTACAATGCTTCCCTATGCTTTACCAGACCTCTCTGTGCTTTACAATGCTTCCCTTTGCTTTACCACACCTCTCTGCGCTTTACAATGCTTCCCTATGCTTTACCAGACCTCTCTGTGCTTTACAATGCTTCCCTATGCTTTACCAGACCTCTCTGTGCTTTACAATGCTTCCCTATGCTTTACCACACCTCTCTGTGCTTTACAATGCTTCCCTATGTTTTACCAGACCTCTCTGTACTTTACAATGCTTCCCTATGCTTTACCACACCTCTCTGTGCTTTACAATGCTTCCCTATGCTTTACCAGACCTCTCTGTGCTTTACAATGCTTCCCTATGCTTTACCACACCTCTCTGTGCTTTACAATGCTTCCCTATTCTTTACCACACCTCTCTGTGCTTTTTAATGCTCCCCTATGCTTTACCAGACCTCTCTGTGCTTTACAATGCTAAAACAATTAATTAACACCCCTTGTGCGATACTGACCGGATCGTAAGTCCTTACAAGACTTCACGGCGTGATGCAGTGGAGACTAGACGAGAGTCTTTGAAACTTCTGCCAGAGCAAGGATTCCCAAACCCGGTCCTGGGTGGGACCCCTCTGTGTGTGTCTGCTGGTTATCATTCCAACTGAGATCTCAATTACTGAACTATACCCTTGCCAATTCGTTCTGCAAGATCTCTCCCTTCTCCCTTCTCCCTTCTCCCTTCTCCCTTCTCCCTTCTCCCTTCTCCCTTCTCCCCAGGATGCATTCTGCACCCCCCAGCTGAGAGCACCAGTGCATTATGGAATTGCAGTGAAACATTGCTGCGCACAGGAAGGACGCGCTTGTAACTGTGCTTTTCAGTACTTGGTTTGTGGTTGACTGCCGTCTCACGGGACTTTTGCCTCTCTGCTGTGTTGCAGACGACACCGATAGCGAACTGGAAACGTAATCACAGCAGTGAGTGGATCTTGCCAGCTGTTGCTGTGTCAGCTGACTCCATGACCTCTGAACTGTGTTTGTCTGAACTGACGTATGCTCTGGACTGCACCAGCAGCAATGTGAGTAGAGAGAGTGCGTGTGCGTGTGTGTGTGTGCGTGTGTGTGCACATGTATGATTATATGTATTTCAAATGACACAAAAGCAACTTTCTGAATGAACCCAGCGGTGTGTGTCATAAACTGCAAATATATCGAACTAAGTTTATTAATCTATCTTTTTATTTTGTTTTATCCCAGGTTTCAGAAAAAGTTGTGTTCCGAAGTAAGTGACAAGCTTCATTATCTACTTTTTTTTTTTTTTAAGAAAAAGGATGCTCCCTCTCTCCCTCACCCCCCTAAGAGAAAGGGGGCTCCCTCCAGTCCAGGGCTGGTTTGAGGCACGGAGACTGAACTGCTCCCTCCCTCCGTCCCTCCCTCACCCCCCTAAGAGAAAGGGTGCTCCCTCCAGTCCAGGGCTGGTTTGAGGCACGGAGACTGAACTGCTCCCTCCCTCCCTCACCCCCTAAGAGAAAGGGTGCTCCCTCCAGTCCAGGGCAGGCTTGAGGCACGGAGACTGAACTGCTCCCTCCCTCCCTCACCCCCTAAGAGAAGGGGCTCCCTCCAGTCCAGGGCAGGCTTGAGGCACGGAGACTGAACTGCTCCCTCCCTCCCTCCCTCCTCCCTCCCTCCCTCCCTAGAGAAAGGGTGCTCCCTCCAGTCCAGGGCAGGCTTGAGGCACGGAGACTGAACTGCTCCCTCCCTCCGTCCCTCCGTCCCTCCGTCCCTCAGCCCCTAAGAGAAAGGGTGCTCCCTGCAGTCCCAGGCAGGCTTGAGGCATGAAAACTGAACTGCTCCCTCCCTCACCCCCTAAGAGAAAGGGTGCTCCCTCCAGTCCAGGGCAGGCTTGAGGCACGGAGACTGAACTGCTCCCTCCCTCCCTCACCCCCTAAGAGAAAGGGGCTCCCTCCAGTCCATGGCAGGCTTGAGGCACGGAGACTGAACTGCTCCCTCCCTCCGTCCCTCCCTCCCTCCCTCCCTAAGAGAAAGGGTGCTCCCTCCAGTCCAGGGCAGGCTTGAGGCACGGAGACTGAACTGCTCCCTCCCTCCGTCCCTCAGCCCCTAAGAGAAAGGGTGCTCCCTCCAGTCCAGGGCAGGCTTGAGGCACGGAGACTGAACTGCTCCTCCCTCCCTCCCTCCCTCCCTCCCTCCGTCCCTCAGCCCCCTAAGAGAAAGGGTGCTCCCTGCAGTCCCAGGCAGGCTTGAGGCATGAAAACTGAACTGCTCCCTCCCTCCGTCCCTCAGCCCCCTAAGAGAAAGGGTGCTCCCTCCAGTCCAGGGCAGGCTTGAGGCATGAAAACTGAACTGCTCCCTCTCTCTATCTATCTTAACTCCTGGCTGTGATTTTTAAAAGTGAAATCTGAAAGTGGATTTGTGTCTGAAATATCTCTTGTCTTGTTTTTGGTTCAAACTCAAAGGCCACAGCCCAGGCCTTAAGGAATACAGGTGAGCTAGTTTCTGGGTCTCTGTATGTTGGGTTACCTGTGCAGAAAGGTGCAGCTGTGTAAATCCTGATCGAACCACAGCATCGTGCCAGCTAGCTATCGTTCTGCTTTTCTACAGCTCTGGGCAAAAATTTTGCATCCCCCCTATAGAATGAACTCCTTTTCCTTTATAAAGTCAAATGAAACCTGCTGAATAACGTTACATAGTTTCCATATACTTAACGGAAAAGCTGACCTTGAAATAAATCTTTAAATCTAACATGAAATACTACTGTACTACTATTATGACTTCTGGTAGATTAGAAGTTTCTTTGATTTACATGATGAGGAAAATATCTAAATTATGTTCATAGTTTTTTTTTTTTTTAATGTCTCAATTCTTCAATTCTAGGTGATGCAAAACTTTTGGCCAGAGCTTTAGGCACAAAGTTTTCTTCATTGAAGGCTTTGGCATTTTTATTAGTTTCTTCTCCAAGCGTACAGATGTAACGGCTGCCCTCTCGGTTTGTGTTTCACAGCAGCGGTGTGGATTTTGTCTGGAGTCGTCTTCATCCTCGTCCCCATCCTCCACTTCTCTGCTGCGATGTTTGTCGTGTGGAAACACAGAAACAACGGGTTTGATCAGAATGAGATGTCAAAACTGGAGCAGGCCACTCCACAAGATATTTCAGAGTCGTAATAATCGCTGTATTTGTTCGGCTTCTTTCACTCAAAGCCAGTTTAACGAACTCACAAACAGCGGCTTCAGTTGAAGTCACGCGCTGCCGCTGATTGTGAGAAGCTCATTTTAACAGAACTCTGCTGGTTTGAATTTTGAATCAGCGACGTGTCGGAATGGATTAAAAGGGAATGGAAATTGATCCAGAGCCTGGCCTGGGTTAGTCAATGGTTTTGTCTCGTGTCTGCTTCAGTGTACAGGGTCAGGCCTGGATTGGTTCTTACAAAGGTCCATGAAAAACATGCATGCTTCAGTTTATTTGCTCTCCACATATGGAGTGCAAAGTGATTGTGAAATTGTTAGTTTAGGGTTGTGTTATTATAGAAGATATTTACTGCAATGCTCACATGGAGTGACATTTAATATTTATTTTTTATTATTTTCTTTTAGCATTTTTTTCTATATTAATATAGGCTGGTTTGAGTGGGGTAGTCCAACTGGAAGTTGCATAATAACAGGCAAGCGAAGTCACATGAAGGGCAGGCTTGTGTCATGAAAACTGAACTGCTCCCTCCCTCTATCTTAACTCCTGGCTGTGATTTTAAAAGTGAAATCTGAAAGTGGATTTGTGTCTGAAATACCTCTTATCTCTTGGCTGAAACCCTGTACTACTAGTATGGCTTCCGGGACACACTGTGTAGTTTCTTCAATTACATGATGTTAAATAAAAGATCTAAAATTATGTTCATGTAGTTATTTATGTATTTTAATAACTGTAAAAACCTTTGTATAAAAGTCTATTTTCTAGGTAGTTTTAGGGGTCCTAAAAGGGAGGGCGACTTATACACTGGTGTGACTTATACAGTGGATTTTACGGTAGGGCTCAATCCTAAAATTCTCAGTGATGCAAAACTTTGCTGTAGACAAAAGGTTTAAATCAGAGGTGTCCAATCAATCAATCAATCAATCAGAGTAAAATGAGATTATGAGCGACTTCAAGGTCTGGACGAGGGTGTAATTAATTGGTTCAGTTCATTTAGAACAGGGTTTGGAACACAGGACTAAAACTTTGGACACCTCTGGTTTAATTAATGATTAAAAAATATATATATTATTGAAATCTTTTAACCATCCAATAAAACCCTTTTCATTTTGTTTTTATATGTTTGTACTACAGCATATACCTCAGTAGTTTAACATTTGATAATTCAGGTTTAGACCAGGACAGTAAGCTGTAAACGATCTATATTTTATAAAAGGTTTCTTCACTCATGCACAGTTTTGATTGTCCCTTGTGGTTTTGATGTGTGATATTCAGATATTGAATTGCGATACTGAAAGTCTAACACATCATTACATTAACGAGTCATTTTCCTGTCCGCCGTTTCAATTAAACCACTGAGTGTCTTTATGTGGTTCTGTTAATCCAAATAAAACTACATACAACACAGAATTCGCTTTGGCTTGTTTATTTGCCCTGTTTATGTCCTCAGTAAAACATGAAAGAAGAAGATTTGTTTTATTTAGAGGGCTCTCTAAATAACGCGACAAAAAAAAAATGTAATTCAATGACAAACATTTAGACTGCAAATCTTTCTCATCGTCTTCAATGGAAGTTAAAAAGGTCTTGTCATTGAATTTTAAGTTTTATTTTAGTAGTTCTCAAATCCCGGAGTTTGACAGTCGTTGAATTTATTAAGTTTCTTTTAGTATTTCTCTGATGTAGGTCTCTCTCCCAGTCAGTGAGGGGACAGGGTGGAGCTGATGTAGGACTCCAGCAGGAAGATGGTCTCGTCCACCTGGTTCTCGCTGGAGTCGAGTCTGCAGGGAGACGGAGAAGAAAATCCAGCACGGGTTCAAGCTGCATCGGCATCTTTAAAAGCCACCTTTACGAACCGTCCCGTTAGGATCTGAGAAGCGTTTACAAGTAAAACTGCGTCGACCGACAGACAAGACAGGAATAGAGGCAGGCAGGTAAACGGACGCAGGCAGACAGACAGGGACGCAGGCAGATAGACGGACGCAGGCAGATATGCAGACAGACAGGCACACTAGTTAATGTCACGTTTCAGTCTGTAGTTGTTGTCTCTCTGGGGCACCTCTGCAGACAGACAGGGAATAGAGACAGAGACAGGCGGACGGACTCACTTGTTGGCGTCCTGCTTCAGTTTCTGAAGCTGCTGCCTCTCGGGCGCAGTGATCATCTCCTCTATCTCTGCCAGCTGAGTCTCCTCCGCCCCGTCACCTGCATGGAGGCAATGATGGCTTCGATCCTCTGAGACTTCTCCAGGAGACGCCTGCAGAGAGTCAAACACCAGGGAGTCAGACACAGGGAGTATCATGAATCACTCCTCCCCTTTCATACACACACACACACACACACACAGAGACACCAGGGAGTCAGACACAGGGAGTATCATGAATCACTCCTCCCCTCACACACACACACACACACACACACACACACACACACACACACACACACACACAGAGACACCAGGGAGTCAGACACAGGGAATATCATGAATCACTCCTCCCCTCTCTCACACACACACACACACACACACACACACACACACACACACACACACACAGAGACACCAGGGAGTCAGACACAGGGAATATCATGAATCACTCCTCCCCTCTCTCACACACACACACAGACACACCAGGGAGTCAGACACAGGGAGTATCATGAATCACTCCTCCCCCCTCTCACACACACACACAGACACACCAGGGAGTCAGACACAGGGAGTATCGTGAATCGCTCCTCCCCTTTCATACACACACACAGAGACACCAGGGAGTCAGACACAGGGAGTATCATGAATCACTCCTTCCCCCTCTCACACACACACACACACACACACACACACACACACACACAGACACCAGGGAGTCAGACACAGGGAGTATCGTGAATCGCTCCTCCCCTCTCACACAGAGACAGGCTTACTTGTTCTCTTTCGTCTCGTAATGACGTCTCTTAATCAGATTGGCCACAGTCTGAAACACAGAGAGACAGAGAAGACCATGAAGAACACGAGGGGGAGGGGAGGGGAGGTACCTGCAGCAGCTGCAGCAGCAGTCTGGCGGTGGGGAGGGGTGGGGTGGGAGGAGGGAGGTACCTTGCAGCAGCTGCAGCAGCAGTCTGGCGGTGGGGTGGGGTGGGAGGGGAGGGGAGGTACCTTGTAGCAGCTGCAGCAGCAGTCTGGCGGTGGGGTGGGGTGGGGGGGGAGGGAGGGGAGGTACCTTGTAGCAGCGCTGCAGCAGCAGTCTGGCGGTGGGGTGGGGTGGGGAGGGGAGGGGAGGTACCTTGTAGCAGCTGCAGCAGCAGTCTGGCGGTGGGGAGGGGTGGGGTGGGGTGGGGAGGGGAGGTACCTTGTAGCAGCGCTGCAGCAGCAGTCTGGCGGTGGGGTGGGGTGGGGTGGGGAGGGGAGGTACCTTGTAGCAGCGCTGCAGCAGCAGTCTGGCGGTGGGGAGGGGAGGGAGGGGAGGTACCTTGTAGCAGCTGCAGCAGCAGTCTGGGGTGGGGTGGGGTGGGGTGGGGGAGGGAGGTACCTTGTAGCAGCTGCAGCAGCAGTCTGGCGGTGGGGTGGGGTGGGGTGGGGAGGGATGGAGGGGGTACCTTGTAGCAGCTGCAGCAGCAGTCTGGCGGTGGGGAGGGTGGGGTGGGGTGGGGTGGGGAGGGAGGGAGGTACCTTGTAGCAGCTGCAGCAGCAGTCTGGCGGTGGGGTGGGGTGGGGAGGGAGGGAGGTACCTTGTAGCAGCGCTGCAGCAGCAGTCTGGCGGTGGGGAGGGAGGGAGGGGAGGGGAGGTACCTTGTAGCAGCGCTGCAGCAGCAGTCTGGCGGTGGGGAGGGAGGGAGGGAGGGAGGGAGGGAGGTAGTACCTTGTAGCAGCTGCAGCAGCAGTCTGGCGGTGGGGAGGGAGGGAGGGAGGGAGGGGAGGGTAGTACCTTGTAGCAGCTGCAGCAGCAGTCTGGCGGTGGGGAGGGGTGGGGAGGGGGAGGTACCTTGTAGCAGCGCTGCAGCAGCAGTCTGGCGGTGGGGAGTGGGTTCACCGTGTACAGGTAGAAGGTTCTGGAGGGGGCGTGGTCCGGGGTCTTGGGGATTTCCTGGAGGGACACGAGGAGAAAACAGAACCAACAAAACACTTTCAAAAGAGTCTTCTACTGCTGTGAATATAATGAAGACTGGAAGTCATCGAAAGACAGGAGTCTGTTTCACACAGCATGTCTGTCGCTGCGATGCTGCTCAGGACAGAGACACACAGGGGGGTACTGTACCTGTAAGGAGACCAGGTTCTCAGACAGCATGTCTATCGCTGCGATGCTGCTCAGGACAGAGACACACAGGGGGGTACTGTACCTGTAAGGAGACCAGGTTCTCAGACAGCATGTCTGTCGCTGCGATGCTGCTCAGGACAGAGACACACAGGGGGTACTGTACCTGTAAGGAGACCAGGTTCTCAGACAGCATGTCTGTCGCTGCGATGCTGCTCAGGACAGAGACACACAGGGGGTACTGTACCTGTAAGGAGACCAGGTTCTCAGACAGCATGTCTGTCGCTGCGATGCTGCTCAGGACAGAGACACACAGGGGGGTACTGTACCTGTAAGGAGACCAGGTTCTCAGACAGCATGTCTGTCGCTGCGATGCTGCTCAGGACAGAGACACACAGGGGGGTACTGTACCTGTAAGGAGACCAGGTTCTCAGACAGCATGTCTGTCGCTGCGATGCTGCTCAGGACAGAGACACACAGGGGGGTACTGTACCTGTAAGGAGACCAGGTTCTCAGACAGCATGTCTATCGCTGCGATGCTGCTCAGGACAGAGACACACAGGGGGGTACTGTACCTGTAAGGAGACCAGGTTCTCAGACAGCATGGAGTACAGCATGTCTTTTGCCTCCTTTGCCGGGATCATGGCGAAATCCTCGACCTGCTTCTGCTCCAAGTGCCTCTTCCTCAGGAGCAGCCGGAAGATACGAGCCGAGCGGGAGCCGAACCTGAGAGAGGAGAGGAGAGGAGAGGGGGATAGAGAGAGGAAGAGGAGAGAGGATAAAGAGAGGGAGGGAAAAGGAGAGGGAGAGAGGAGGGGGATAGAGAGGAAGAGGAGAGGAGATGGGGATAAAGAGAGGGAGGAGAGGAAGGGAAAAGGAGAGGATAGAGAGGGAGAGAGAGAGAGAGGGGATAAAGAGGAGGAGGGAAAAGGAGAGGGGAGAATACAGGGGTAAAAGAGGGAGGGAGATGAAGAGAGAGGAGGGGAAAGGACGAATAAAGAGGTAAGGGGGGGTGGAGAGGGCAAAGAAAGGTGAGAGGGGAATAAAGAGAGTGAGGGAGGGAGAAGAGAGAGAGAGAGAGAGAGAGAGAGAGAGAGAGAGAGAGAGAGAGAGAGAGAGAGTGGCAGTGCCATTACTAGCTCCAGTCTTAAAAGCTCCTGCACATATCATATATTTTTAAAACATATTTCGGCTGATCCCATTGAAAAGGCAACACCAAGGACCACTCGGCCAGTCCTTGTTAGAACGCAGTCGCTGTGCAGTGGGATCCTGCGCCACCTCTCCTGCACCACAGACTCCAGTGCTGCCTTGGCCAGGCAGGCGAGGGCCTTGTGTAGATCTGAGAGGCTGGCTAAGGAACCGAGCAGCACCACACTGACTGAGCAGCCCCAAAACTACTGCAGCCCCCTGGTTCTGCACCAGGTCCGATCGGTCGTTCAACGCCCACAAGAACCCCTTGGGTGCACCCATTGCATAGCAGCGTGATCCGTTCCTGGTTTTACAGCGAGTTTAATAATCAGACACACCTGAGCTTGTTAGCTAGACACACTGGGGCTGATCAAGCTGGTAGTAAAACCTGGACTGGGTGATGCTGCTGTGCAATAGGAGTCTTTTCGTGTCGCTCAATACTGAAGGATACTGATGACGAACATGCCTCCCCCACTGTCCCCCGACTTTCCGACAAACTCCATCTGGGAGAGACAAAGACAAAATCTTTACCTAGATTGCTCCAGTAAAAACCCAACTGTATAAATGGGGAATTGTATGTAAAAATAATGTGATATCTTGTAACAATTGTAAGTCGCCCTGGATAAAGGCGTCTGCTAAGAAAGAAATAAATATTGAGCAGCGTGCTATCAGCGCCAGCTGGTCTCACCGGTCATCAGCCAGCAGGGACAGGTACTGGTCCAAAACGGTTTGGAGATGCTGTAGCCGACCGGCAACGCTGAAAATCTGAAAACACAAAGCGCACAGGATCACACGCAACCCCAATCAGATACACAGGATCACACGCAACCCCAATCAGATACACAGGATCACACGCAACCCCAATCAGATACACAGGATCACACGCAACCCCAATCAGATACACAGGATCACACGCAACCCCAATCAGATACACAGGATCACACGCAACCCCAATCAGATACACAGGATCACACGCAACCCCAATCAGATACACAGGATCACACGCAATCAGGGTCACTATACAGAATCACACACGATCGGACGCGCAACGATACGAAATCACAAACAGCGGGCTCATTCGTAGTGCAGCTGCATTATTGTGTTGATGCGGACTGTGCGTGCTTGAAGCGTGTAGTGTGTGCGTGACTAGCCTGTGCATGTAATGTGTGTCTGTGTGTGTCTCTCACCTCGTTGGATGACAGTGGCTGCGTGTGTGTGTGTGTGTGTGTCTCTCACCTCGTTGGATGACAGAGGCTGTGTGTGTGTGTGTGTGTCTCACCTCGTTGGATGACAGAGGCTGTGTGTGTGTGTGTGTGTGTGTGTGTGTGTGTGTGTGTGTCTCACCTCGTTGGATGACAGAGGCTGCGTGTGTGTGTGTGTGTGTGTGTGTGTCTCTCACCTCGTTGGATGACAGAGGCTGTGTGTGTGTGTGTGTGTGTGTGTGTGTCTCTCACCTCGTTGGATGACAGTGGCTGCGTGCGTGTGTGCGTGTCTCTCACCTCGTTGGATGACAGTGGCTGCGTGTGTGTGTGTGTGTGTGTGTGCGTGTCTCTCACCTCGTTGGATGACAGTGGCTGCGTGTGTGTGTGTGTGCGTGTCTCTCACCTCGTTGGATGACAGTGGCTGCGTGTGTGTGTGTGTGTGTGTCTCTCACCTCGTTGGATGACAGTGGCTGCGTGTGTGTGTGTGTGTGTGTGTGTGTCTCTCACACCTCGTTGGATGACAGAGGCTGCGTGTGTGCGTGTGTGTGCGTGTCTCTCACCTCGTTGGATGACAGTGGCTGCGTGTGTGTGTGTGTGTGTGTGTGTCTCACCTCGTTGGATGACAGTGGCTGTGTGTGTGTGTGTGTGTGTCTCTCACCTCGTTGGATGACAGTGGCTGTGTGTGTGTGTGTGTGTGTGTGTGTGTGTGCTCTCACCTCGTTGGATGACAGTGGCTGTGTGTGTGTGTGTGTGTGTGTGTGTGTGTGTGTGTCTCTCACCTCGTTGGATGACAGTGGCTGTGTGTGTGTGTGTGTGTGTGCGTGTCTCTCACCTCGTTGGATGACAGTGGCTGCGTGTGTGTGTGTGTGTGTGTGTGTGTGTGTGTGTGTGTCTCTCACCTCGTTGGATGACAGAGGCTGTGTGCGTGTGTGTGTGTGTGTGTGTGTCTCTCACCTCGTTGGATGACAGTGGCTGCGTGTGTGTGTGTGTGTGTGTGTGTGTGTGTCTCTCACCTCGTTGGATGACAGAGGCTGCGTGCGTGTGTGTGTGTGTGTGTGTCTCTCACCTCGTTGGATGACAGTGGCTGCGTGTGTGTGTGTGTGTGTGTCTCTCACCTCGTTGGATGACAGTGGCTGTGTGTGTGTGTGTGTGTGTGTGTGTGTGTCTCTCACCTCGTTGGATGACAGAGGCTGCGTGTGTGTGTGTGTGTGTGTGTCTCTCACCTCGTTGGATGACAGAGGCTGCGTGTGTGTGTGTGTGTGTGTGTGTGTGTGTGTGTGTGTGTGTGTGTGTCTCTCACCTCGTTGGATGACAGCTGCTGCGTGTGTGTGTGTGTGTGTGTGTGTGTGTCTCACCTCGTTGGATGACAGGCTGTGTGTGTGTGTGTGTGTGTGTGTGTGTCTCTCACCTCGTTGGATGACAGTGGCTGCGTGTGTGCGTGTGTGTGTGCGTGTCTCTCACCTCGTTGGATGACAGAGGCTGCGTGTGTGTGTGTGTGTCTCTCACCTCGTTGGATGACAGAGGCTGTGTGTGTGTGTGTGTCTCTCACCTCGTTGGATGACAGTGGCTGCGTGTGGCGTGTCTCTCACCTCGTTGGATGACAGAGGCTGCGTGTGTGCTGCTCCGGGTGTGGTGGTCACCTCGCTCATCCTCAGCATGGTGCGCACGATCTCGCTGCTCGTCTGCGCCGGGGGACACAAGCACAGGGCTCAGCTCTCGAGCGTGTGGGTCGAGAGAACGCTACCCAACCCTCGACCCTTCAACGTCTGAATCTTCTCCCCCGCTACCCTCCTCCTCTCCGTCACGACACTCCAATCCACCGCCCTTCCCTTTATCATTTCACCCCCCTCCTCTCTCTTTTCCCCCCTACACCCTACACCCTCTCCCCTCTCACCTGGTCCAGTTTGCTGGCCACCGCTGCTATGATGGCCTGGTCTCGGAAGTGGTGATGAAACCGGTCCAAGTTCACCTGCCAGTAAACACCGTCATCCAGCGCGGGCTGCGCGGAGAGGAGGGGGGGGAGCAACGGAGGAGAGGTGAGAAGGGGAGGCGGGTGGAGGCGAGGAGAGGGAGTCACAAAAAGAGTAATCGGAAAAGAAAACTAGCTGAAATCGAAAAAGTAGGTCGAACCGGCTTACAGACTCTCCAACCGCACTGAGCTCCACACAGTCACTGGGCTCTGTGATAAATTAAGCTCCCTCTCCCTCCCTCCCTCCCTCCAGCCCCCACCTCTGTGTCCTGGGGCTCCAGTCGCACCCTCTTGCTTTTGGACTCCCCCTCTGTGTCATCGACAGACCTCCTGCGTTTTCCTCGCCCTGCAAACAACAGCGACAACACAACACCGTTAGAAACAGAATCCTGCTGGCAATTCATCCAGAACTCAAACTAGTCTGCAATTTCAAATACAAAGACGGTGTTATGTTCTGTAACACACGTCCGCTGTGTCCAGTGCTCTCTCGCGCTCTCTCTCTCTCTCTCACCGGTCAGGTTGACCTCGGGCAGGGTGTACATGTCGTTGGTCGGCTCCTGCAGGGTGGGAGCAGGCTGGGGCCTCGCCCCCTCGCTCTTCTCAGCCTCCGACACCAGGGGGCAGCGCTGCAGGAAGTGCGTCTCCACTAGCTTGGTGAACGTGTTCGCAACCTCACTGTGCTCCATCGACTTCCCCTCTGCAACAGAGAGGAGCGCAGGGGGAGAGAGTGAGGCAATAAAACAGACACTACACACAGACACTACACACAGACACTACACACAGACACTACACACAGACACTACACACAGACACTACACACAGACACTACACACAGACACTACACACAGACACTACACACAGACACTACACAGACACTACACACAGACACTACACACAGACACTACACACAGACACTACACACAGACACTACACACAGTCACTACACAGACACTACACACAGACACTACACACAGTCACTACACAGACACTACACACAGACACTACACACAGGCACTACACACAGTCACTACACAGACACTACACACAGACACTACACACAGACACTACACACAGACACTACACAGACACTACACACAGACACTACACACAGACACTACACACAGACACTACACACAGACACTACACACAGACACTACACACAGACACTACACACAGACACTACACAGACACTACACACAGACACTACACACAGACACTACACACAGACACTACACACAGACACTACACACAGACACTACACACAGGCACTACACACAGACACTACACACAG
>JAGXEW010000071.1:1099842-1117142 GCA_030684275.1 Acipenser oxyrinchus oxyrinchus
CCCAGTGTTTTAGATCCTACTACTTCACCTGGCTTGAAAGTGCGCTCTTTCAGACGTTAAACAGAAACTGACACCTCGGCTTACAGCTTAGCGGTGAAATCCTTTTGAAATCCTGCTGCTGCTGCAGAGTCACTTCCAATAGGACCTTGTTTGTTCTATTCATGTCATTTTCAGAAACAAAAAAAACACACTCTGGTCTTAATACTGAAAATCTATAAGAAGAAAGAGAAGTTTGGGGTGGGGGTGGTGGTGGGGGTGACTAATCCAGTTTTTTTTGTGTTGTTATTTTCCCAGTGTTTTAGATCCTACTACTTCACCTGGCGTTTGAAAGTGTTTCGCTCTTTCAGACGTTAAACAGAAACTGACACCTCGTGACTTACAGCCCGTTTTGAAATCCTTTTGAAATCCTTTTTGAACCTCGCCAGTCCAGGAGTCCATTAGCCCTTAATCCTGATCCCTTGACCAGGGGGCAATTGACCCTTCATGCCCTGGGTGCAACAGCCTTTCCAAATCTCTCACGCACAGAACAGGGGAGCCACGAGAGAGACAGCTGTGTCTATTGTCCCCAGTCTTATCAGCAGCATTACTGGAGAGCTGACTAAGGGACAGATATCGCTTCAAGCTAAAATGGCACTTAAGTGGCGGAAGGTCATAGCTAGAAGCGGAGGCAGGTTTATGACTGCGTGTGATTTTTTTGTTGTTGAGGGAGATACCCCATTTCCACACATGTCAGTCTGGCAGAGCGAAATGCAGGTTTAGGTTTTGATTTCCTGATTCAATTAGAATTAGTATCTCAACCAAAGTGGGCAGGATCTTCCCCTTATTAAGTTGTGTTCAGGGATGAAAATAAGACTCCTGTTATGCGGCAGGTTGCTCTTTCCTATACTGCTAGAGAGCTCTGCAGTGTTGAGAGGGGAGTTCTCTTTCCTATACTGATAGAGCTCTGCAGTGTTGAGAGGGAGTTCTCTTTCCTATACTGCTAGAGCTCTGCAGTGTTGAGAGGGGAGTTCTCTTTCCTATACTGCTAGAGCTCTGCAATGTTGAGAGTGGAGTTCTCTTTCCTATACTGCTAGAGCTCTGCAGTGTTGAGAGGGAGTTCTCTTTCCTATACTGCTAGAGCTCTGCAGTGTTGAGAGTGGAGTTCTCTTTCCTATACTGCTAGAGCTCTGCAGTGTTGAGAGGGAGTTCTCTTTCCTATACTGCTAGAGCTCTGCAGTGTTGAGAGGGGAGTTCTCTTTCCTATACTGCTAGAGCTCTGCAGTGTTGAGAGTGGAGTTCTCTTTCCTATACTGCTAGATCGCTCTGCAGTGTTGAGAGGGAGTTCTCTTTCCTATACTGCTAGAGCACTCTGCAGTGTTGAGAGTGGAGTTCTCTTTCCTATACTGCTAGAGCTCTGCAGTGTCAAGAGGGAGTTCTCTTTCCTATACTGCTAGAGCTCTGCAGTGTTGAGAGAGGAGTTCTCTTTCCTATACTGCTAGAGCGCTCTGCAATGTTCCTCCCTCCTCTCTCCCTCCCTCCTCCCCCGGTCTGTGGGACTCTCTCTCTCTCTCAAGTCCAGAGTTCATCGGCAGTTCAGCGTTCGGTTCACTTCGAGGTCAGCAGGCTGCTGTGGGATTTGCTGGTCGGATCAAGCAGCACAAATGAAATGATGTATTAAAACTTGCGCTGTTATTTTTACTGCAGGGTTGCGAAAGGGCACCAGGGCAGGCAACTGGCTCCTGTTTTCCAAGTAAATGTGCATGCCTGTGTGTGTGTGTGTGTGTGTATGTGTTAGAGTAAGTGTGTCTGAGTGTGTGTCTGTACAGTGTGTGTTTCTGTGTCTGTGTATGTATATGTGTGTAGATATTTATCTGCTAAGTCCCTTAGCCATTGCAGCAAGTGGATATATATTGGAAACATCCTGACTCCCTTTATGTGACTTCCACCCCCACTCCCCCACCCCTATCCTCACCGATTCTGAGAAACAAGGTTAGCTTTTACATTATTTATTTATTTATTTATTTATTTATTTATTAATTGATTTGTCAGACGCCTTTATCCCAGGCGAGAGAGGGACGGGTCACAGTTAAGTAACCTCATTGTGTGATTGAGTTCAAGGTGAAATGACCCACGCTCTGAAGGGATCAGAGTTAAGGTCACAGTGTCAGTCAAAGGGCTCTCAATCACAAAAGGGGAGGGGGGGAGGGGGGGTGGAAATCAAGGCCCAGGCTTCAGCTGTGCATGTAGGCCAGACAGTGTTTAATTTATTTATTTTATGAGGGGAGCGGCGAGGGTCATCGCTAGGCAACACGAAATTGAGCGAATGTCCACCAAGCACCAAGGCCCTTAATACAGATCGACAGAGCTGAGAGAAAGAGAGAGAGGGAGAGAAACTCTACTCAGCTTCCATTGACACCCTCTTGTTCTTCTCTCTGGGCTGAATCTGAAGTAGCATCTTGGGTTTAGCTTTATCTCGACCGGTATAAGCTTAGCACACACTTTTTTATTTTTTTCTCTCCCTGCTCGCGGTGCTCCAAGGCTCCGTTCTCTGCGCTGGAATCCATTATCGCACGTGTTTCTTTTAAAAAGACGACCGAGGGTTTTGAAGAGCGACCGTTGGCTCTCTCTCCGCTCGGCTGCCCTTCTGAGGAGTGAATTTGTTTTGTTCTGCAGCTGTGGTCTTATGAATTTAACGAGCAGCTGGGTTTTCTCTTACAGCCCGTCTGCTGAGTTCATTAGTGCCCTCGACGGGTAATTAGCACCGCTGCCCAGCCTCTAGCCCTCGGAGTGTCACATGAGGGTTTTAACATGTTCCTCTTTGCCCCTCAGTATAATACAGAACCATTGCATTGCAGATCATTTAGGGTATAGTTAGCACACTGTGGTCCCATTCTACCAGCCTCACCCCATTGCAGCTGCGCTTGTGAAAGAATAGTATTAAAATAAACAAAGCCGGGGCTCCGCATCGGTAAAAGCTCCGCGTGGAGTGCAGGATGCCCCTATAGCCTGGATGTCGCCGGTTCGAGTCCAGGCTATTCCATTGCCGACTGTGGATGGGAGCTCCCAGGGGGAAGGACGGAGCACAAGGAGGTGAAGTGACTTGCTCAGGGTCACACACACGCACACACACACACACACACACACACACACACACACACACACACACACACACACACACACACACACAGGGAGTCAGTGGCTGAGCCGGGATTTGAACCTCCTGGCGTAACAAGCCCCCTTTCTTTAATCGCTGGAGCACCAAGCCTCTATTCATGTCCATGATGGATGTCAGGGGAACTGGAACTGCCTTTTAGCTTAACAGACTGGACTGTTAACGAGGCCAGCTAGAATTTTAGGATTGAGACATAATTGGGTTACTGCTTGACTCTTCACTTAAAGACATTTCTGTGCGAGACAGAAAAAAAAAAAAAAGAATCGATGTGTATTTACATGACCTGAGACATGCAAAGGTTAATATCATTTTCTTTGTGCCAAGAAGCGCTCTCGGGCCAGCGTTGACCTCTGCGGCTCTGATTGGATCGATGGGGCTTGACCTTGGCATGACCTCCACTTAGCCGGGGTGGGTCCTGATCGTTCTAGTTAATTCAGAGCGAGCTGTGATCTGAAGAACAGAAGAGACAAGAGAAGAGGCAGAGATCACTGGTTCGAGAAGCCCCTGAGGGGGTGGAGAGAATTATCCCCACAGATGCCACTCGGATTTCTTTCACTTGGAAAATTGAGCTGTCGGATTGTAAAATAATCTAGAATAAAGCACACACACACACACACACACACACACACACACACACACACACACACACACACAAACACACACACACACACACACACACACACACACACACACACACACACACACACACACACACACTCACACACACACACACACACACACACACACACACACACACACACACACACACACACCACTTATCAGACCCTTGCATTTCCCAGAATGCAAGTCAGCAACATACTTTCCCCATCACAGCTCAGTCAAGACAAGAAAACAATGACCTGTCTTCAGTGGCAATGATTCTGCACTGAGGGGCAATGGCAGCACAAGCATAGGGCAGCTACAATGGGATGAGGCTGGTAGAATGGGACCCCAGTGTGCTCACTATACCCTTCCTGAATGATCTTCAATAGCACTGCAATGGGGTGAGGCTGGTAGAATGGGACCCCAGTGTGCTCACTATACCCTTCCTGAATGATCTTCAATAGCACTGCAATGGGGTGAGGCTGGTAGAATGGGACCCCAGTGTGCTCACTATACCCTTCCTGAATGATCTTCAATAGCACTGCAATGGGGTGAGGCTGGTAGAATGGGACCCCAGTAGGAATGTGTTTATATTTTGGGACACCAGTGCTATGACAATACACACTGTTTGATATTTAATAGAGTAATGATTAAATAGAGCAAAATTGGTTGCAAACAGCATTGTCCTGTCCTGTCCACACAGGAAGTGACCTCAGGAGACAGAAGGTGGGATTTGAGGATTAGAGGGCCGCTCTGTTGTCTTCAAAACAAGATTAACTCTTTGTTTCCCTCAGGCTTTTCCCTCTAAATGCATTGAGAGCCACTTACCCCGGCCTGACTCCACTGGGCTGGAAAGGGCTAATGTGACTTCATGGCTAGTGACTTAATAATCTCTTACAGTGAGTAGAGGAGCCCCCTTTTTACCCTGCAGTAAAAACACAGCAAAGTGTGATAAAGCACAGTGAAAGCATGGTATGAAGCATTGTAAAGCACAGAGAGGTATGGTAAAGCATAGGGAAGCATTGTAAAGCACAGAGAGGTCTGGTAAAGCATAGGGAAGCATTGTAAAGCACAGAGAGGTCTGGTAAAGCATAGGGAAGCATTGTAAAGCACAGAGAGGTCTGGTAAAGCATAGGGAAGCATTGTAAAGCACAGAGAGGTCTGGTAAAGCATAGGCAAGCATTGTAAAGCACAGAGAAGTCTGGTAAAGCATAGGGAAGCATTGTAAAGCACAGAGAGGTCTGGTAAAGCATAGGGAAGCATTGTAAAGCACAGAGAGGTCTAGTAAAGCATAGGGAAGCATTGTAAAGCACAGAGAGGTCTGGTAAAGCATAGGCAAGCATTGTAAAGCACAGAGAAGTCTGGTAAAGCATAGGGAAGCATTGTAAAGCACAGAGAGGTCTGGTAAAGCATAGGGAAGCATTGTAAAGCACAGAGAGGTCTAGTAAAGCATAGGGAAGCATTGTAAAGCACAGAGAGGTCTGGTAAAGCATAGGGAAGCATTGTAAAGCACAGAGAGGTCTGGTAAAGCATAGGGAAGCATTGTAAAGCACAGAGAGGTCTGGTAAAGCATAGGGAAGCATTGTAAAGCACAGAGAGGTATGGTAAAAGCATAGGGAAGCATTGTAAAGCACAGAGAGGTCTGGTAAAAGCATAGGGAAGCATTGTAAAAGCACAGAGAGGTCTGGTAAAAGCATAGGGAAGCATTGTAAAGCACAGAGAGGTCTGGTAAAAGCATAGGGAAGCATTGTAAAGCACAGAGAGGTGTGGTAAAGCATAGGGAAGCATTGTAAAGCACAGAGAGGTGTGGTAAAAGCATAGGGAAGCATTGTAAAGCACAGAGAGGTCTGGTAAAGCATAGGGAAGCATTGTAAAGCACAGAGAGGTATAGTAAAGCATAGGGAAGCATTGTAAAGCACAGAGAGGTGTGGTAAAGCATAGGGAAGCATTGTAAAGCACAGAGAGGTGTGGTAAAGCATAGGGAAGCATTGTAAAAGCACAGAGAGGTCTGGTAAAGCATAGGGAAGCATTGTAAAAGCACAGAGAGGTCTGGTAAAGCATAGGGAAGCATTGTAAAAGCACAGAGAGGTCTGGTAAAGCATAGGGAAGCATTGTAAAGCACAGAGAGGTGTGGTAAAGCATAGGGAAGCATTGTAAAGCACTGAGAGGTCTGGTAAAGCATAGGGAAGCATTGTAAAGCACAGAGAGGTCTGGTAAAGCATAGGGAAGCATTGTAAAGCACAGAGAGGTATGGTAAAGCATAGGGAAGTATTGTAAAGCACAGAGAGGTCTGTTGAAGCATAGGGAAGCATTGTAAAGCACAGAGAGGTCTGGTAAAGCATAGGGAAGCATTGTAAAGCACAGAGGGGTCTGGTAAAGCATAGGGAAGCATTGTAAAGCACAGAGAGGTGTGGTAAAGCATAGGGAAGCATTGTAAAGCACAGAGAGGTGTGGTAAAGCATAGGGAAGCATTGTAAAGCACAGAGAGGTCTGGTAAAGCATAGGGAAGCATTGTAAAGCACAGAGAGGTCTGGTAAAGCATAGGGAAGTATTGTAAAGCACAGAGAGGTCTGTTGAAGCATAGGGAAGCATTGTAAAGCACAGAGAGGTGTGGTAAAGCATAGGGAAGCATTGTAAAGCACAGAGAGGTCTGGTAAAGCATAGGGAAGCATTGTAAAGCACAGAGAGGTCTGGTAAAGCATAGGGAAGCATTGTAAAGCACAGAGAGGTCTGGTAAAGCATAGGGAAGCATTGTAAAGCACAGAGAGGTCTGGTAAAGCATAGGGAAGCATTGTAAAGCACAGAGAGGTCTGGTAAAGCATAGGGAAGCATTGTAAAGCACAGAGAGGTCTGGTAAAGCATAGGGAAGCATTGTAAAGCACAGAGAGGTCTGGTAAAGCATAGGGAAGCATTGTAAAGCACAGAGAGGTCTGGTAAAGCATAGGGAAGCATTGTAAAGCACAGAGAGGTCTGGTAAAACATAGGGAAGCATTGTAAAGCACAGAGAGGTCTGGTAAAGCATAGGGAAGCATTGTAAAAGCACAGAGAGGTCTGGTAAAGCATAGGGAAGCATTGTAAAGCACAGAGAGGTCTGGTAAAGCATAGGGAAGCATTGTAAAGCACAGAGAGGTCTGGTAAAGCATAGGGAAGCATTGTAAAAGCACAGAGAGGTCTGGTAAAGCATAGGGAAGCATTGTAAAAGCACAGAGAGGTCTGGTAAAGCATAGGGAAGCATTGTAAAGCACAGAGAGGTCTGGTAAAGCATAGGGAAGCATTGTAAAGCACAGAGAGGTCTGGTAAAGCATAGGGAAGCATTGTAAAGCACAGAGAGGTCTGGTAAAGCATAGGGAAGCATTGTAAAGCACAGAGAGGTCTGGTAAAGCATAGGGAAGCATTGTAAAGCACAGAGAGGTCTGGTAAAGCACAGGGAAGCATTGTAAAGCACAGAGAGGTCTGGTAAAGCACAGGGAAGCATTGTAAAAGCACAGAGAGGTCTGGTAAAGCACAGGGAAGCATTGTAAAACACAGAGAGGTCTGGTAAAGCACAGGGAAGCATTGTGAATGCTTCATATTCTCTCTCTCTCTCTCTCCCTGTCAGTATTGCAGGCAGTCAGCAGAGTGTGTAATCGCACAAATTGGTGAGGCCTTAAGAGGATCTGATTTCCTGCTTCAACACTTTACTTCTGAGACCCCCACTGATGGAGTGGCCCCCCCCTTAACCAACCCAAAGCTCACTCAGCCAGCCAGCAGCATTCCTCAGTGCCACCCAAGACAAAACGTGTTTTAAGAAAATACAATATAATACACCAGGGGGTCTGCTGCCGTGAACGCACTGTGACCTGGGAGACACTGCAGAGGTGACCGGGGAAGTGCGAGCGTAACGGAGAACAGGGCTTCGAAACTGAGAACTTTCCTTAACCTAACAGAATGTCAAATCCTGTAAAATAAACACACACACACACACACACAGACACACACACAAAATACTAAAAACTGAGAGCTACGTTCCGAACGCAAGTACAAAACAAGCGAGAATTCTTTGGTGAGGCGAAATTAATAACACAGAGAAGCACAAGAATGTAGACAACGAAGCTGAATTGAGTTTAGAACAGGAAAGTAGGAAGCACTGGGATTAGAATAAGATTCTGAGAGAGAGAGAGAGAGAGAGAGAGAGAGAGAGAGAGAGAGAGAGAGAGAGAGAGAGAGAGAGAGAGAGAGAGAGAGAGAGATTTCGAAAAACTCTTTCATAAATCATAACGGCTGGGGGCGTCATCCATCACGCTGCCACCGAGCAGAGAGGGGGCCCCCTGCAGGGGTCAGAGGTCGGCACGCTGCGGATAGAGGTTAGGTTCAGAGCGCATCTCTTCCAAACGACCCCTTTAATAATTGGAAAGGTTGACAGAGGGATTGGGTGATATTTACAGGAGCATTTATGAATGTATGTATTTATATATTCTCACATCTCTAATGCTGGTAGCTTGACTATGCATGCCTGAACGGAGCCGCGAGATTCCAGTAATTTTGCTAAAACTTTCCAGCCCGGGCTGACAGGGGCTTTCTCCCGCGGTTTAATTGGGCTTTGTGAGGACAATTATGCGGGCTCAGCGGCCGCCACGCTGCCTCAGCACGGGAGGGCGCAGCCGGTGTTTTCTGCGCTCAGTACGGGACAGCAATTATCCTAAGCAATCCTCGATTAAAAAGCGAGTGGCTGCTTTTTGTTTTGTTTTAAACCAGCTGCCAAAATGGGCTGTCTACATTCCCCAGACCTCTTTGATTATTATTATTATTATTATTATTATTTTTATTTTTATTTTTATTTTTATTTTTATTTTTATTTTTATTTTTATTTTAATAGTTATTATTTTCTATAAGAGTCCGCTGAGGCGTGTTTGAAAAGCTGTAGGGTGTGTGGGGAGCGGGGTAAGGGGGCGGACGATTCTGGCATTTCAGGAAGATGGGGTGATAAAAAAAATGGACATCAACATTTATTATTATTATAATATTATAATAAATAACACTCTCTTCCGAGAAACAATCCTTAACAAAAACAATGCTGACAAACCTTAAGGTTGTGTGCCTCGGTCTCAGTATGTCATGCTGCAAGCATAGTTAGGAAATAGCGCCATCTGGTGGAAATTTAATGCAATGGCGGCCGTGTCTAAATTTTACGTTGAGCGCCGTCTGCTGGATATTTACTGGTAAGTGTATGTATGTATGTATGTGTGTAAAATATCGTCCTTCTCCATTGTGTCTGGAAATGTTAATTGTTTTATTGTAAAATTAGAAAATCAAATTAATTAGCATTTAATTAAACATGGCCAGAAACCAAACCCTAAACCAAACCCAAACGCTAACCCTAACCCTCTCCCAGTCACCCAAACACCAAGATCGTAAAAATGTTAAAATACGGGTGTGACTTACAGACACACAGACAGACACACAGACACACAGACACAGAGAGGCAGGCAGACAGACACACAGTGAGGCAGGCAGCCAGACAGACAGAGAGACACACAGACACACAGACAGACACACAGACACAGAGAGGCAGGCAGACAGACACACAGTGAGGCAGGCAGCCAGACAGACAGAGAGACAGAGAGACACACAGACAGACACACAGACAGACAGACAGACACACAGACGTACAGACACACAGACAGACAGACACACAGACGTACAGACACACAGAGAGACACACAGACGTACAGACACACAGAGAGACAGGCAGACAGAGAGACACGCAGACAGACAGACACACAGAGAGACACACAGACAGACAGGCAGGCAGACAGACAGACAGACACACAGACAGACAGACAGACACACAGACAGACACACAGAGAGACATACAGACAGACAGACAGACAGACGTACAGACACACAGAGAGAGACACACAGACAGACAGACAGACACACAGACAGACAGACAGACACACAGACAGACAGACAGGCAGGCAGACAGACAGACACACAGAGAGACACACAGACAGACACACAGACACAGACAGACACACACAGAGAGACACACAGACAGACAGACAGACACACACACAGACAGACAGACAGACACACAGACAGACACACAGAGAGACATACAGACAGACAGACAGACAGACGTACAGACACACAGAGAGAGACACACAGACAGACAGACAGACACACAGACAGACAGACAGACACACAGACAGACAGACAGGCAGGCAGACAGACAGACACACAGAGAGACACACAGACAGACACACAGACACAGACAGACACACACAGAGAGACACACAGACAGACAGACAGACACACAGACGTACAGACAGGCAGACACACAGACACACAGACCCACCTACTCCTTCAAGATGGTCCGGACTTGCACAGAACCAGGACCCGCTTGAACCCGATGGAAATGAATCACCCATTTTCTCCCGAGCAAACTTTGTTTCAGGCATCACAAAAGAACACTGAGGCTCGGGCAGGCGTAAAAGATTTTATTTTTTTCACACAACAAGCTCTTTGGAAAGGCTATGGACTTTCAGCAGGAAATAGTATATATATATATATATATATATCTCTCTCAATTTCTTAACTAAACTCTTAATTGAGCTAAGTAGCTTAATTAAGCTTTTTTTAAAATTGTTTTCAGCTTAAACAGTTGGCGATTTCATCTTAATTAAAACATTTTATAAATAACTTTAAATCTGCACAACTTTGTAGGAGCTGAGAACAATTAAGAAGGTCGAATTAAACAGATGATCAGTTCAATTCAGGGTCTAGTTGAGTAATTGAGATCTAGGATATGGAGACCAGCAGCCACACACAGAGGGTCCCCCGAATCAGCCATAACCAGAAACGATTCACTCAGTGACTCAAGGGGATATTTTTTCAACATAATTCTTTGCCTTCATGTAAGCGTGTTATTATGATTATGATTATTTTTAAAGAAGGTCTGATGGGAATCGCGGTGTGCTCGGACTGAATCCCTGCAAGCCGCTCTGTTTAGGATTTATAGGGCGGAGGGTTCATCGCGACAGACTGGGGTGTGTAAGTCGGGTTGTATGGGGGAGCAGGCAGGCTGTAGATATTCTCCGCTCCAGCAGAGGGCGCTCTGGCTGTGTTGTAGGCGCTCTGGATGACCACCACAGACTGGAAAAAAAAAAAAAAAAAACATGATCGTGTTTGCAAAACTTTTTGGCCGGAGGTGTCTGCAGACACACCAAAAAAAAAAATGTTGGGGGGGGGTACGGGTTTTTCAACAGAGGTGTGCTGATGAAGTCATACCGTTTGATCTTGGGATCCGTGACACACCGATTTGCACCCGAAGGCAGAAAGGGAGACCGCCACACAGAACTCCAGCGTTGTAAAAACAAGCAAGACTGACTTCAGCCCTTCAGCTGTGCGCTGGAGGGGAAAAGAAACAGCGATAACAACGCATGAGCGCTCTGCGCAGCGGCAAAAATATCTGCATCGACCAGAAGAGAGGGATTGAGACGTCATTACAAAATAAATAAATAAATAAATCAAATTAAAAAAATCTGAATCATTCACCTTTTTTACATCATGTAATCAAAGAAACTACAAAATGATATCGCTAAAAAAATCTAAATTATTCACTTTTTTAAAAAAAACATCATGTATTCAAAGAAACTACAAAATGATATCACTTTAAAAAACTAAATTATTCACTTTTTTTAAACACCATGTAATCAAAACTACAAAATGATATCACTAAAATAATAATAATAATAATAATAATAATAATAATAATAATAATAATTCTACACAAGGAATCCGTTAGTAGCAGAGTATTTCATGTAAGATTTCAAATTTTTCTTTCAGTTTTTGGCTAAGTATGTATGGGGAAAACTAGTGTGGCGGTATGTAATTCAGTATGTCAACGTAACATTATTGAGCAGGTTAATAGAGGTGATCGTATCTCATGCCTGGTTCTGCTGTCACGCTAATCGCTGTATATACCCCCGTGCGCTGAAAATCACTAACGTAACTCATTTCCATCAAGGGCTTCCGAAGACCAGAAAACAACAAGAGAAGAAAAAAAAGTCACCCTGAAAATCAAAGACAGTCGCACGCTGTTTGGGTTTACTGTATTTGGAGTCCATTATAAAAAAATAAATACAGGTACCTCAAACTCACATTCAAGAGCACAGGGGAAACTGTGTCACTGTCATAGGAGTGATACGCGTAAGAATTGTAGCGGCTGCACACAGCCAGATCAACGAGGTAAATAATTATCCCAACTCCCGCTACGATGCTGCTGAGGATGTTCATGGCCAAGGACCCCTTTACCTGCAAAACATCAGTAAGACAAGAAAGATAAGAAAAGCGAGCTCCCGCCTCTGAGCCTCTGGTTTAAATACGAGGCTGACAGCGCTGGAGAAACCTCCTGCATCACCAAAGTCGAACGCAAACCTGCTGGATAATAACGCTACACTAACATATTGAATTGCACAACGTCGCCGCTGTGTAGAGTTTTCCATATACTGAAAAAAAAAAGTGAAATAAAAAAATCTAAATTATGTTCATATAGTTTATTTTTTATTTTTTATGTCCAATCATAAAATTCTAGGTGATGCAGAACTTCAGCACAGAGCTGTACAGTTGTATTTATCGCTCTGTCAATAAAAAAAAACAATCAAAGTTAGAGCATCAATGACATGAAAACAGCACACGGAGGTCATTAAAGACACACGACCAGTACTACCTACTAAAAATGTTCCCAAGATGTAGCCTTCAATATTTCATAAAGGACTTGTTACCCCCAGGAGGTTCAAATCCCGGCTCAGCCACTGACTCCCTGTGTGTGTGTGTGTGTGTGTGTGTGTGCGCGTGTGTGCGTGCGTGTGTGTGCGTGTGTGTGTGTGTGTGTGTGACCCTGAGCAAGTCACTTCACCTCCTTGTGCTCCGTCCTTCGGATGAGACGTAAAACAAACAAGGTCCTATTGGAAGTGACTCTGCAGCAGCAGCAGCAGCAGTTGTTGATGATGCATAGTTCACCCTCCTGGTCTCTGTAAGTCGCTCTGGATAAAAGCGTCTGCTGAATGACTCATTCAGGATACAGCGGGCTCAGAGCTCACAGTGGGCTAATGCCAGGGCTAGCGGCATGACTTTACTCACAAGGCTGATCTTGGGATTCTTGTCCGCGGCGACGGAGAGCGATCCCGAGATGACGTACTGTGGGGAAGGAAGAAGGTATTACTGCAGATATAGTGGAGCGAGAGACAGCCAGCTGAAGTGCCTGTGTGTCAGGCAGCGCTGGATTAAAACGAGCTGCACAGCTGTGGCCAAAAAAATCTGCATCTCCTGGAATTTTAGAATCGAGACATAATTAATATATATATATGAACATAATTTATTTAACGTCATGCAATCAAAGAAACTACTAAATGATATCGCAAAAAAAAAAAAAGTCTGCCGGAAGGAAACCATAATAGTCGTACAGTATTTCAATTTTTGTCAGTTTTTAACGTTAGGAACATGGAAAACTATACAAAGCGGGCAGTCTGTAATTCAATATGTTAACAAGGGAACATTATTCAGCAGCTTTCATTGGACTCTATGAAGCTGAGGGAGTTCATTCTATATAGAGGGTGTGTAATTCAATATGTTAACAAGGGAACATTATTCAGCAGCTTTCATTGGACTCTATGAAGCTGAGGGAGTTCATTCTATATAGAGGGGGTGGAATTCAATATGTTAACAAGGGAACATTATTCAGCAGCTTTCATTGGACTCTATGAAGCTGAGGGAGTTCATTCTATATAGAGGGGTGGAATTCAATATGTTAACAAGGGAACATTATTCAGCAGCTTTCATTGGACTCTATGAAGCTGAGGGAGTTCATTCTATATAGAGGGGTGGAATTCAATATGTTAACAAGGGAACATTATTCAGCAGCTTTCATTGGACTCTATGAAGCTGAGGGAGTTCATTCTATATAGAGGGGGTGGAATTCAATATGTTAACAAGGGAACATTATTCAGCAGCTTTCATTGGACTCTATGAAGCTGAGGAGTTCATTCTATATAGAGGGTGTGAATTCAATATGTTAACAAGGGAACATTATTCAGCAGCTTTCATTGGACTCTATGAAGCTGAGGGAGTTCATTCTATATAGAGGGGTGTGATTCAATATGTTAACAAGGGAACATTATTCAGCAGCTTTCATTGGACTCTATGAAGCTGAGGGAGTTCATTCTATATAGAGGGGTGGAATTCAATATGTTAACAAGGGAACATTATTCAGCAGCTTTCATTGGACTCTATGAAGCTGAGGGAGTTCATTCTATATAGAGGGGTGGAATTCAATATGTTAACAAGGGAACATTATTCAGCAGCTTTCATTGGACTCTATGAAGCTGAGGGAGTTCATTCTATATAGAGGGGTGGAATTCAATATGTTAACAAGGGAACATTATTCAGCAGCTTTCATTGGACTCTATGAAGCTGAGGGAGTTCATTCTATATAGAGGGGTGGAATTCAATATGTTAACAAGGGAACATTATTCAGCAGCTTTCATTGGACTCTATAAAGCTGAGGGAGTTCATTCTATATAGAGGGGGTGGAATTCAATATGTTAACAAGGGAACATTATTCAGCAGCTTTCATTGGACTCTATGAAGCTGAGGGAGTTCATTCTATATAGAGGGGGTGGAATTCAATATGTTAACAAGGGAACATTATTCAGCAGCTTTCATTGGACTCTATGAAGCTGAGTGAGTTCAATCTATATAGAGGGGGTGGAATTCAATATGTTAACAAGGGAACATTATTCAGCAGCTTTCATTGGACTCTATGAAGCTGAGGGAGTTCATTCTATATAGAGGGGGTGGAATTCAATATGTTAACAAGGGAACATTATTCAGCAGCTTTCATTGGACTCTATGAAGCAAAATGAGTTAATTTTATAGGGGGATGTAAAGCTTTTGGACAGAGCTGTAGTGTTTAATTATACTTATTTAACTGGTAATTATAATTATATATATATATATATATATATATATATATAGAGAGAGAGAGAGAGAGAGAGAGAGAGAGAGAGAGAGAGAGAGAGCGAGCACAGGACACAGGTACAGCAAGGACAGTTTAGAAATGCTTACGAATAGACCGGTCCAAAAGGGAGCTCCAAGTATCCCTGCAATGGACCACAGCGTCCTCGACAGAACCGCTCCGAACAGGATGTTTATCACGCCCATAATTATCTGGACGGTCTGTGAAAGGAAAAAAGCAACCAAGACTAAACTCAGTGGCTCCCCGAGGGTCTCCCCTGGTAAAGGCACGGCCGCGTGGTGTGCAGGGGGAGTCACACAGTCAGGGGAGCGCAGGGGTCCCCGAGGGTCTCCCCTGGTAAAGGCACGGCCGCGTGGTGTGCAGGGGAGTCACACAGTCAGGGGAGCACAGGGTCTCGAGGGTCTCCCCTGGTAAAGGCACGCCGCGTGGTGTGCAGGGGCAGTCACACAGTCAGGGGAGCAGGGGTCCCCGAGGGTCTCCCCTGGTAAAGGCACGGCCGCGTGGTGTGCAGGGGAGTCACACAGTCAGGGGAGCGCAGGGGTCCTCGAGGGTCTCTCCTGGTAAAGGCACGGCGTGGTGTGCAGGGGAGTCACACAGTCAGGGGAGCGCAGGTTCCTGGCTGTGTGAAGTCACCCATCTTCAGCACGCTATTAAACAGACTGACAGGAACCAAAAGGTTATTATCAGGAGCTTGAGCTACAGGGGAACGTTTATAAAGGTTTAGACAGGCTTACCCCCAGTGGCCTTGGCTCTCCTTTGAGGAAGCGCTTCAGCCGCCCTGACGGCTGGCACAGGGCGCTGCTGGGGACCACTTGGCACCTCGGAACCCCAGCGGGAGCTGGTGGGCTGCTATCGGGAGGGGCTTGCGGGTAAAACTGGGTGACGACCACGACCCCACCGACGGACGTGGCCATTGTCTTCCGGAGCGGAGGAGCTGAAGAGAGGTACAGTCTTGTTCCGTGTGGAAGACAGGGAGTTTTGATCAAGTAAAAACACAGACATACATAAACAAATAAAACTCAAAGTGAGGTGAGAAACATACAACAGGTTTGCTTTATCACACTTACCGAAGAAGCGCTGCTGTGGTTCGGGTGCAATCTAGTAAAAGCTTTCTTCATGAAAACAGAACAGGATTAAATTATTCAGTACAGCGCCACTGTCCTCTTAATGACAACATGACGCGAAACAGCATCGCGCTCTATAACAACGAAGAGCAGCTGTACTGAGACACGCACGCACACGGACACACTGACACACACGCACGCACACGGACACACTGACACACACGCACACTGACACGCACGCACGCACACTGACACACGCACACGGACACACTGACACGCACGCACGCACGCACACTGACACGCACACACACAGGCACACAGACACACACACTGACACAGACACAAACAGACATTAACACCGGACAGCCACACCACATCTCCAAGCAATTAAACTTGGAGGGCGCCGTGCAGAATGGAAATGCGCGAAACTATATATTAGCCCATAAAAGATACATCGGGGTTGCTCCTTCTAAATAACTACAGTTTATCAAACCAACGACACGGCTTTTACCGTCCGCCTGGAGAAGGGCGTGTGGTGCGAAACGTTCTGATAGAAACATTTTAGATCAATTATTCACATTTTGTGTGTAGGCTAGCTGGATAACCTTTTGTTTTTCATTTTGCACCTGTTGGTGGTACACAGCCGTTTTCCTTTTTTTAAAAAAAATAAAAATTATATATATATATAAACGACATAAATATTTGATATATAACCTTATCAGAAATGCCACGTTTCCTACAGTAGTAAAACAATAAAGCATAATAATAATAATAATAATAATAATAATAATAATAATAATAATAATATACCGTTAGGGTTCCTGGCTAATAATGCCGTTTAATAACAACTAAATATTAGCTCTGACTGCATTTCCATGATCTGTACATTTGAAACCCAATATAAGCATGTTTCAGTACAGTTCCTTACCCGGTGCTCTGGCTGCGAGTAGCAAGCAAACGGATTGCGATTCTCGGTTGCTCTGTCCCGTCTCAGGTGAGCTCAGAGCTCCGTTACCTGAGCCGTGTGTTCACGAGGGAGTGTCACGCCCTTGTTTACCAGCAGCACAGAGGAAAATATGACGCTGTTGTTTCCAGGAACAAACGTTTTGCACCCCTGTAGAATGAACTAATTTTGCTTCATAAAGTCGAATGCAAACCTGCTGAATAATGTTATACCTTAACATATCGAATGACGCGCTTTGTAGTTTTCCCAGTATAACGAAAAACTGATATGGAAAAATGCGACATTTGGAAATCTAACACGAAATACTGTGCAAATATCATGGCTTCCTTCCAGTATGGTGTGCTTGTGTATTGTATTGCTGTTTTTATCATCGTTGTTAACTTGCACCCATCGAACTTGAAGATATCACGTTTGTTTTTACATACAATTACCCATTTATACAGTTGGGTTTTACTGGAGCAATCTAGGTAAAGTACCTTGCTCAAGGGTACAGCAGCAGTG
>JAGXEW010000071.1:1117642-1132642 GCA_030684275.1 Acipenser oxyrinchus oxyrinchus
AGAGGTATGGTAAAGCATAGGAAGCATTGTAAAGCACAGAGAGGTCTGGTAAAGCATAGGGAAGCATTGTAAAGCACAGAGAGGTCTGGTAAAGCATAGGGAAGCATTGTAAAGCACAGAGAGTCTGGTAAAGCATAGGGAAGCATTGTAAAGCACAGAGAGGTCTGGTAAAGCATAGGGAAGCATTGTAAAGCACAGAGAGGTCTGGTAAAGCATAGGGAAGCATTGTAAAGCACAGAGAGGTGTGGTAAAGCATAGGGAAGCATTGTAAAGCACAGAGAGGTCTGGTAAAGCATAGGGAAGCATTGTAAAGCACAGAGAGGTCTGGTAAAGCATAGGGAAGCATTGTAAAGCACAGAGAGGTCTGGTAAAGCATAGGGAAGCATTGTAAAGCACAGAGAGGTCTGGTAAAGCATAGGGAAGCATTGTAAAGCACAGAGAGGTCTGGTAAAGCATATTCAAAAACAAACCAGGGTAAACTACAGTAAATGCATAGTACAATCAATCAATCTATTTTCTATAGAGCCTTTCATAGTGGACCACCATCACAAAGCGCTTTACAAGATAGTGAGGAACAATGCATTAAATACAGTGAAACACAGGGCAAAGCACATTCAATACAATGGTACATTGCTACAATACAACCCAGGGAAAACATTTCCAGTGGCAAACCTTTTTTTTCCGGGTTTTCTAACTTTCCCAGCGGTTGTGTTTCTCCAGGAGCATGGCCTGGATTTCGAAGGCTCCTGGACGCCAGCGGATACAAGGAGAAATTCCGCGAGGACATGATCCGCTGGGGAGGAGAAGAGGAACGCGATCCCGGATATTTCTGCCGGCTGATTGTCCGGGATGTTCCTCAGCCGGTGTGGGTGAGAGAGAGAACTCCTGAACCTAACCCAAACCCTGCATGTGCCGATGAGGGCACTGGAGCCCAAACGCTGGTCTGCTTGACTCGGTCTCTTCTAGTTTCAATAATAACACTGATGAAGGCACTGGAGCCCAAACGCTGGTCTGCTTGACTCGGTCTCTTCTAGTTTCAATAATAACACTGATGAAGGCACTGGAGCCCAAACGCTGGTCTGCTTGACTCGGTCTCTTCTAGTTTCAATAATAACACTGATGAAGGCACTGGAGCCCAAACGCTGGTCTGCTTGTCTCAGTCTCTTACAGATTCCATTACCTGATGAAACTCATATCGTACCCCCCTCTCTTTTCAGATTGTGAGTGATGCTCGCCGGGGGTCCGACGTGGAGTGGTTCAGGTGCCGGTACCAGCTGCAGACCCGCACTGTGAGGGTCCAGGCCAGCGAAGAGTCCAGGAGAGAGAGGGGCTGGGTGTACACTGCAGGTAACACAGAGCGGAGAGAGAGAGGAGGGGTCCCATGACAAAAACACAGCACAGCGAAAGCATAGGCAAGCATTGTAAAGCACAGAGAGGTCTGGTAAAGCATAGGCAAGCATTGTAAAGCATAGGGAAGCATTGTAAAGCACAGAGAGGTCTGGTAAAGCATAGGGAAGCATTGTAAAGCACAGAGAGGTCTGGTAAAGCATAGGGAAGCATTGTAAAGCACAGAGAGGTCTGGTAAAGCATAGGGAAGCATTGTAAAGCACAGAGAGGTCTGGTAAAGCATAGGGAAGCATTGTAAAGCACAGAGAGGTCTGGTAAAGCATAGGGAAGCATTGTAAAGCACAGAGAGGTCTGGTAAAGCATAGGGAAGCATTGTAAAGCACAGAGAGGTCTGGTAAAGCATAGGGAAGCATTGTAAAGCACAGAGAGGTCTGGTAAAACATAGGGAAGCATTGTAAAGCACAGAGAGGTCTGGTAAAACATAGGGAAGCATTGTAAAGCACAGAGAGGTCTGGTAAAGCATAGGGAAGCATTGTAAAGCACAGAGAGGTCTGGTAAAACATAGGGAAGCATTGTAAAGCACAGAGAGGTCTGGTAAAGCATAGGGAAGCATTGTAAAGCACAGAGAGGTCTGGTAAAGCATAGGAAGCATTGTAAAGCACAGAGAGGTCTGGTAAAGCATAGGGAAGCATTGTAAAGCACAGAGAGGTCTGGTAAAGCATAGGGAAGCATTGTAAAGCACAGAGAGGTCTGGTAAAAATGAAGCTATTCCCCACCCGGTTTGATTGGTCGTGTCTGCCTGCAGGAATCGATGATGCGGAGTCGGAGTGTGGTCTGGACCAGGGTGTGGCTTTCGATTGGACGATCAGCAACGACAGCGACGGGCCACTGTTGGAGGAGCAGCTGGAGAGGGTTCTGAGGGTCGTTCGCGACTGCCTGGAGCTCTGACACGGGGCCACAAGGGGCAGTGCAGCACCAATAGAAACCCAATAGGGAGTTCAGTTACTCTGGACTGACTGAGCTGATCTCAGACAGCTCTTCAGCTGCTGTGATGAGTTTTGCATCACCAAGAATTTTAGGATTGAGACATTTAAAAAAAAAAAAAATATGAACATAATTTAGATATTTTATTTAACATCATGTTATCAAAGAAACTACAAAATGATGTCATAAAAAAAAGTCTACTGGAAGGAAGCCAGAAGAGCAGTACAGTATTTCATGTTAGAATTTGAAATGTCACATTTTTCAATTGTCAGTTTAGTATATGGAAAACTATACAAAGCGCTGGGTGTGGAATTCAATATGTTAACAAGGGAACATTATTCAGCAGCTTTCATTGGACTCTATGAAGCTGAGGGAGTTCATTCTATATAGAGGGTGTGGAATTCAATATGTTAACAAGGGAACATTATTCAGCAGCTTTCATTGGACTCTATGAAGCTGAGGGAGTTCATTCTATATAGAGGGTGTGCAATTCAATATGTTAACAAGGGAACATTATTCAGCAGCTTTCATTGGACTCTATGAAGCTGAGGGAGTTCATTCTATAGGGTGGTGCCACACTTTTGGCCAGAGCTGGAGATCTAAATTAAATTTCACCCCTTCATACATGAAGTATTGAAAAATAACTGGAACTGCTTTTAATGAGATGTAATTAATAAATATATTTTGCTTTAAAAAATGTTTCATGTTTTGTTTGAATGAGTAAAAAAACATTTAGAAGTAAAAGAGATTGTTAAAAAAAAAAGAGACTGACACGCACACACACACACACACACAACACACACACACACACACACACACACACACACACACACACACACACACACACACACACACACACACACACACACACACACACACACACACACACACACACACACACACACACACACACACACACACACACACACACACACACACACACACACACACACACACACACACACACACACACACACACACACTGACACACACACACACACACACACACTGACACACACACACACACACACACACACACACACACACACACACACACACACACACACACACACACACACACACACACTGACACACACACACACACTGACACACACACACACACACACACACTGACACACACACACACACACTGACACACACACACACACACTGACACACACACACACTGACACACACACACACACACACACACACACACACACACACTGACACACACACACACACACACTGACACACACACTACACACACACACACACACACACACACACACACACACACACACACACACACACACACACACACACACACTGACACACACACACACACACTCACACACACACACACACACACACTGACACACACACACACACACTGACACACACACACACACACACACACACGACACACACACACACACACTGACACACACACACACACACACACACACACACAGAGAATACAAAGTGGCTTTATTAACAGCTCTGTTACTTGGGAGGAGTAACGAGAAGAAAACAGAAAATCTAAAATTTTAATAAATCCTGGTTTATCTTTCTTACTCTCAGGTGAAGGCTTCATGTATGTATATATATTCACAGATCGAGTGGGGAAGGAAATGTAGTCCAAGTGGGTACAGGACTACATCCCCAGAAACACCTGGCTTCCTCCAACCCGAGGCATTCTGGGGATGTAGTCCAGTATCCTGCTTGGACTACATTTTCCTCCCCATTAATCTGCCACAAAATATTTATGCAGTTTTTACTATGTGATACTTCATTACCATCAGTACAAAGTCCAAGGCACTTTTTTTTTTTGCAGGGTGGTTTCGAGAGTGTCTGTTTCTAGGAGGGAAAAATAAATGTTAAGTACTTGTAATAATAATAATAATAATAATAATATTCATCTTTGTATTTTTCTGTGGCGTTGCTTTTTCAATGCATTTTGTACATTTCAGATCTAGAAACAGGTGAAAGACAAATTGAACACGTCTGTGCATCTTTGGGGAAAGTGTGTTTGAAAACAAACAGTGGACGCATTTATAGGCTTTTTGCTGCCATGGTAACCAAACATTTCTATTTGTCTTTAAATCTCATGTCTTTGTGATGTCATTCACTCTATAGCGAATGATGTAACTATCTGTGATTCCTTTCTGTTTAAACCTTCATATATATATATATATATATATATATATATATATATATATATATATATATATATATATATATATATATATATATATATGTATGTATAATACAGTGTGTGCAAATCTATCAGAACACCCTCATTGCTTCTGTGGTTCTGATTGGCAATGCGTCTGAACTCAAACTGTGACTGAAAATCTTGCGGTAAAACTAGGTAAATTAGCAGCGATTGTCTAATTGAATTGATGCCTTTAATAGGCCGCACATGCAATTCATTTCAAACAGTAAAGAGAAAAGGAACACAGAGCCACACACGGTAAAACGCAGGAGACTTTTTAGAAGTGGTTTAAGACGTCTGATTAAAGCACAAAGCGGTCTGACATTTTCACACACGAGTGTGTTTCTATATCCCTGATTACTGAGCGGAGATTGAAATTCTCACACCCAGAGGAGTTTTCATGCAGGCGGGTAGATGAAGGATATCAATGACACACCTGGAGGTGTTCGGATACATGTGCACACGACTCTATCTATCTATCTATCTATCTATCTATCTCTCTATCTATCTGTCTATCTATCTATCTATCTATCTATCTGTCTGTCTATCTATCTATCTATCTATCTATCTATCTATCTATCTATCTATCTATCTGTCTGTCTATCTATCTATCTATCTATCTATCTCTCTATCTATCTGTCTATCTATCTATCTATCTATCTATCTATCTATCTATCTATCTATCTATCTATCTATCTATCTATATGTCTGTCTCTATGTATAGAGTTAAAAGGAGGTTTAACTGCAGTACACATAAATGAAAAAAAAGGTTTAAATGATTAAAAAATAGTTTAGTTCAGGATGTTTTGGGAACAAATGCCTTTCTGTGTATATACACACACACACACACACACACACACACACACACACACACACACACACACACACACACACACACACACACACACACACACACACACACACACACACACACACACACACACACACACACACACACACACACACACACACACACACACACACACACACACACACACACACACACACACACACACACACACACACACACACACACACACACACACACACACACACACACACACACACACACACATGTATATCAATACAAAACAAATTAAAATCAGAACTTCATGGTCACTTTTTTCTTTAGTTTTTCTTGATTAAAACAAAAATAAATCACGCAGAGCCAAGGAGAAGGTGCAAATATAGAATTATATTAGAGTTGAGCATATATATATATATATAATATATATAATATATAGGGATATATAGATATGTTAGTCTCTCTGTGTGTCTGCCTGCCTGCCTGTCTCTTTCTCTCTGTGTGTCTGCCTGCCCGCCTGTCTGTCTGTGTGTCTGTCTGTCTGTCTCTCTGTGTGTCTCTATGTCTGTCTGTCTGTCTCTCTCTCTCTCTCTCTCTCTCTCTCTGTCTGTATGTCTGTCTGCCTGTCTGTCTGTCTGTCTCTCTGTGTGTCTGTCTGTGTGTCTGTCTCTCTGTCTGTCTGTATGTCTGTCTGCCTGTCTGTCTGTCTCTCTGTGTGTCTCTTTGTCTCTCTCTCTCTCTCTCTCTCTCTCTCTCTCTCTCTCTCTCTCTCTGTCTGTCTGTCTGTCTCTCTGTGTGTCTCTATGTCTGTCTGTCTGTCTGTCTCTTTCTCTCTCTCTGTCTGTCTGTCTGTTCTTTCTTATTCAGCGATCTTCGTTTGCTGTGGAAAGAAATACAAACTCACCTCCATCTCTGAGCCCCAGAGCCCCTGGAGAAACTTCGCAGGGGCGTCTGATCTGTAAATTCAGAAGGGGGTCCAGAGAGAGGCCAATATTTGGTTTTGATATATATATATATTTTTATATAGTAAAAAAAAAAAAAACTTATGCTTTTATTATGATTATGATTATGATTATGATTATGATTATTATCGACAGTTAAAATATCCCAACCAGCAAACGAAGCCCCAGCAGATTGTCTTTCTCCAGTATCTGGTCGTTTTGATTGTATTTCTTGGCTGTTTGTAGAAGGAGATATGCTGAAAATGTTCTTTGCCTTTTGTTTTTATATAAAAAAAAATTTAAAAAAAAGTTTAAATCGGTCGTGGGGAAGATGTAAAATTACAATCAAAAATAACCCTGCATCTTCCCCTCAGAGAAGCCCACTGGAGTCAGTGTAGGGGGCTGGGGCTAGGAGGGCGTGTTTGTATTCCATTGTCGTTTCAGAAAGAAAGAGCCCCCTTGTCTTTGCACCCCCTCCATTCCACACCCCCACCCAGCGATATCCAGCGAGATCACATCGTTATTATTATTTTTAAATTGATGACATTTTCCAGACTCTCTTTATCCACTGAGCCGGGATTTGGAGCCTCCTGATTACATCCTTGTTCCTTGATGCTGTCCCTCCTCCTTGGCGTGAGTCTCTGGAGGCTAGCAGCTGCTGGAGGTGGTGCGGGAGTGGGGTTCGAGGCCAGGGTGCTGTCGGAGGCGAGGAGAGGGCTCCCGTGGCCCTGCTCTCCCGATGGCTCTCAGGATCTCTGCTTGCTGCAGCCTCATGGACTCGGAGAGGAGCCCAGGCAGGGAGCTGAATCCACAGCCCAGCTGCTCCAGCTTGAGCTCCAGACCCTCCATCTGCTTCTCCAGGTCCTCGCTGCGCTCGTGCAGCTCTGAGATCAGGTCATACATGACGCTCTGCATCTGACAGGAGAGGAGAGAGAGAGACGGGTGAGACACGCTGACACGCACGCGCGCACGCACGCACACACATCTGCTTCTCCAGGTCCTCGCTGCGCTCGTGCAGCTCTGAGATCAGGTCATACATGACGCTCTGCATCTGACAGGAGAGGAGAGAGAGAGACGGGTGAGACACGCTGACACACGCGCGCAGGCACACACACACATACTGACACACACGCACACACCGGCTTGCTCGCTCCCTCACTCACACAGAGGCAGCAGCTAACACTTGTTTTGGTTGCTAGGCAGCATGGAGCACAGGAGCCCTGGTGAAAGGACTGGAGCCCGGGGGGGGGGGGGGTGCAGACAGGACGCAGGGCAGCGACTCTCTATTTATAACTCAGAGTCAGAGCACAGGGGTTTAAACTGGAGCACAACCAGAGAGAGAGAGAGAGAGAGAGAGAGAGAGAGAGAGAGAGAGAGAGAGAGAGAGAGAGAGAGAGAGAGAGACAGGCAGGCAGGCAGAGAGAATAGTATTATGCTGAACCCGTCTTCATTTCCATCAGACACAAACTATATGTTGATAGAACTATCTATCTATCTATCTATCTATCTATCTATCTATCTATCTATCTGTCTGTCTGTCTGTCTGTCTGTCTGTCTATCTGTCTATCTAGCTCTCTCTCTCTCTCTCTCTCTCTCTCTCTCTCTCTCTCTCTCTCTCTCTCTCTCTCTCTCTATGTCTGTCTGTCTGGGTTCAGCCTTCTAATAATAATAATAATAATAATAATAATAATAATAATAATAATAATATTAATAATAGACACCCTTTTGTAGTTTAATTGACCCTCAGTAATTCAGATAGGGGGAGATAACAGAATGCCCAGCGGGTGCAGGGACCCCCTTGTGAAGGAGCTGCTTACCTTAGACAGGTCCACGAGCGTGTTGGCTTGATCAGTGAGCTTCCTCTGCTCCATCTTTACATCACGGAGCCTGGAGAGAGGAGAGAGGCAGAGAGGAGAGGAGCAGAGAGGAGAGGAGGCAGAGAGGAGAGGAGGCAGAGAGGAGAGATGCAGAGAGGAGAGGAGGCAGAGAGGAGAGGAGGCAGAGAGGAGAGATGCAGAGAGGAGAGGAGGCAGAGAGGAGAGGAGAGGGTCAGACAGAGAGCATAGTCTGCAGAAATACCCTGGTAAACTTTGATAAGGGTTTGCAATGCCATGCTATACATCACACAGAGGGAACAGTCAGTGATATGCTGTGCTATTGCATATATCATAGTTTACCATGTTTTAATATGTTTTGCCATCCCTCTCTGTGCTTTACAATGCTTCCCTATGCTTTACCAGACCTCTCTGTGCTTTACAATGCTTCCCTATGCTTTACCAGACCTCTCTGTGCTTTACAATGCTTCCCTATGCTTTACCAGACCTCTCTGTGCTTTACAATGCTTCCCTATGCTTTACCAGACCTCTCTGTGCTTTACAATGCTTCCCTATGCTTTACCACACCTCTCTGTGCTTTACAATGCTTCCCTGTGCTTTACCAGACCTCTCTGTGCTTTACAATGCTTCCCTATGCTTTACCAGACCTCTCTGTGCTTTACAATGCTTCCCTATGCTTTACCAGACTTCTCTGTGCTTTACAATGCTTCCCTATGCTTTACCAGACCTCTCTGTGCTTAACAATGCTTCCCTATGCTTTACCAGACTTCTCTCTGCTTTACAATGCTTCCCTATGCTTTACCAGACCTCTCTGTGCTTTCCCATGCTTTCACTGTGCTTTATTGCACTTTGCTGTGCTTTTACTATGGAACACTTTTAGAAGGGCGTTGTCTGTCTGTCTGCCTGCCTGCCTGTCTGTATGTCTGTCTGTCTGTCTGCCTGTCTGTCTGTCTGTCTGTCTGCCTGCCTGTCTGTCTGTCTGTCTGTCTGCATTGCCACTGTGAAGCCTTTAGTAATCCTGCATGCTCAGAAACGCTCTGTGTTGTAATGCCCAAATATGTCCAGCAGGTGGGGTATAGGAGATAAAAAGCCAGACGTCAATAACGCCACTCTATATAAAAAATAAATTAATATTTGCATTGGAATCTGATCGTGGATTATTTTCAGCAGCGCAGTCTGTAAAAATCAAGCCAACGGAGCCAGCTAGGGTTACCCTGACTAAACCAGAAATGGGATATTCCCAGTGTATTTAATACGATCTTTTGGCCTTTGCAGAAAGCAATCAATTGAGGCTCTTTGTTGTCTCTGTGACTTGACTGTAGGGCAACACGATGATTTGCCATCGTTAAATAGCGAGGAGGGGCGGATGTAAAAAATAAACCAAATAAATCAATTCAGGTGACATTTGACGCCAGTTAATTATTAATGATGAATGATTTAAATGAGGCTGCATGGGGTGTTTTGTGTTTTGTGCTCAGATCAATAGAACAGAGTCAGCTGAACGATTTTAACACTTGAAGCTGTTTTTGTGTGTGTGTGTGTGTGTGTGTGTGTGTGTGTGTGTGTGTGTGTGTGTGTGTGTGTGTGTGTGTCCTGTTCGGCTCTACCGTGTTTGAAATGCAGGGGTGAAAATAAGACTCCTATTGCACAGCAGTGTCACCCAGTCCAGGTTTTACTGCTACCAGCTTGATCAGCCCCAGTGTGTCTCGCTGCCAAGCTCAGGTGTGTCTGATTATTAAACTCACAGTGAAACCAGGACTGGATCACACTGCTGTGCAATGGGGCCTTAATGCTTTACTATACAGACCTTCCCTTATGCAAGTTTCCCCATAGTAAAAGCATAGTGTAATCCAGCGCAGTGAAAGCACGGCAAAGAATAGGGAGGCATGGCAAAGAGTATTAATAAATATGGCTAAGCACGGTACACTGTGGTAAATGCAGAGTATAACCATAGGAAAACTGCAGCAGTACTGTGCAGAAATACAGTGGTAAACGTTTATAAGGGTTTGCAATGCCATGCTGTACTGCACGGTGCTTTGCAATGCCATGCTGTACTGCACAGTGCTTTGCAATGCCATGCTGTACTGCACAGTGCTTTGCAACGCCATGCTGTACTGCACAGTGCTTTGCAATGCCATGCTGTACTCTACAGTGCTTTGCAATGCCATGCTGTACTGCACAGTGCATTGCAATGCCATGCTGTACTGCACAGTGCTTTGCAATGCCATGCTGTACTGCACAGTGCTTTGCAATGCCATGCTGTACTCTACAGTGCTTTGCAATGCCATGCTGTACTGCACAGTGCATTGCAATGCCATGCTGTACTGCACAGTGCTTTGCAATGCCATGCTGTACTGCACAGTGCTTTGCAATGCCATGCTGTACTGCACAGTGCTTTGCAATGCCATGCTGTACTCTACAGTGCTTTGCATTGCCAGGCTCACTGGTGAATGGCTTGTAGAAATTTCCTCTGGTGCTTCCTGACTCTGCTGTGGTCGATCTTCTTGATCAGTTTCGTGTGCTTGTAGATCAGCCAGGTCTCCCTCAGGACGTTAGCAGCCGCGTTCTTAATCTGGGACACACAGAGAGACTGTAAAGCTGCGTAAAGTTTCACCTTTGTTTGAACAGCACAGACTGTAAAGCTGCGTAAAGTTTCACCTTTGTTTGAACAGCACAGAATGTAAAGCTGTGTAAAGTTTTCATTTATTTATAAACTCAATGCTGCAATTTTTTAAAATACTAAAATAAACTTGTTTCCTGTGCTTTTACTGAGGGACACTTTTATAAGGGTTAGTTTGCAAGGTGCTTTACAATGCTTCCCTATGCTTTACCATCCCTCTCTGTGCTTTACAATGCTTCCCTATGCTTTACCAGACCTCTCTGTGCTTTACAATCCTTCCCTATGCTTTACCAGACCTCTCTGTGCTTTACAATGCTTCCCTATGCTTTACCACACCTCTCTGTGCTTTACAATGCTCCCCTATGCTTTACCATACCTCTCTGTGCTTTACAATGCTTCCCTATGCTTTACCAGACATCTCTGTGCTTTACAATGCTTCTCTATGCTTTAAAATACCTCTCTATGCTTTACAATGCTTCCCTATGCTTTACCAGACCTCTCTGTGCTTTACAATGCTTCCTATGCTTTACCAGACCTCTCTGTGCTTTACAATGCTTCCCTATGCTTTACCAGACCTCTCTGTGCTTTACAATGCTTCCCTATGCTTTACCAGACCTCTCTGTGCTTTACAATGCTTCCCTATGCCTTACCATCCCTCTCTGTGCTTTACAATGCTTCCCTATGCTTTACCAGACCTCTCTGTGCTTTACAATGCTTCCCTATGCTTTACCAGACCTCTCTGTGCTTTACAATGCTTCCCTATGCTTTACCAGACCTCTCTGTGCTTTACAATGCTTCCCTATGCTTTACCAGACCTCTCTGTGCTTTACAATGCTTCCCTATGCTTTACCAGACCTCTCTGTGCTTTACAATGCTTCCCTGTGCTTTACCAGACCTCTCTGTGCTTTACAATGCTTCCCTATGCTTTACCATACCTCTCTGTGCTTTACAATGCTTCCCTATGCTTTACCAGACCTCTCTGTGCTTTACAATGCTTCCCTATGCTTTACCATGCTTGATTACACTATGCTGTGGGACATCTTTACCAGGGACCCCCTTAGTTGGGAGAGAGAAGTTTCAAGCAGCGGCTGACGGGAGGAGTCCCAGTTCAAAGTGGTCTGACTCTGATGGAGACTGGCTGGCCTGGTTTCGGGCGGTTTGAAAGTGGCTCGCTGGCTCTCCTTACCCGTTTGGTGAGCTGCGTGTCCATCATAAAGTTGTGCACGTGTTTCTCTGCCTTCGTGAGCTCCAGTTTCCTAGCAACCACGGCCACCACCAGCGCTGTGCACCCTGCCCCTGAGAGAGAGAGAGGGAGGGGGAGAAATTTAAAAACAGCCCTTAACTGACACAGCAGCCGCTGTTGCTGCTGTTCTGCCCTTTGCAAACCTTTTACTGTGGGAAACTTTTATAAGGGTTAGTTTACTCTGTTCTGTAATATACTTTACCAGACCTCTCTGTGCTTTACAATGCTTCCCAATGCTTTACCAGACCTCTCTGTGCTTTACAATGCTTCCCTATGCTTTACCAGACCTCTCTGTGCTTTACAATGCTTCCCTATGCTTTACCAGACCTCTCTGTGCTTTACAATGCTTCCCTATGCTTTACCAGACCTCTCTGTGCTTTACAATGCTTCCCTATGCTTTACCAGACCTCTCTGTGCTTTACAATGCTTCCCTATGCTTTACCAGACCTCTCTGTGCTTTACAATGCTTCCCTGTGCTTTACCAGACCTCTGTGCTTTACAATGCTTCCCTATGCTTTACCAGACCTCTCTGTGCTTTACAATGCTTCCCTGTGCTTTACCAGACCTCTCTGTGCTTTACAATGCTTCCCTATGCTTTACCAGACCTCTCTGTGCTTTACAATGCTTCCCTATGCTTTACCAGACCTCTCTGTGCTTTACAATGCTTCCCTGTGCTTTACCAGACCTCTCTGTGCTGTATCACACTGTGCTGTGTTTTTCACTTCATGCTTTCTCACTGTGTTTCTCTCTGTCGTGTTGTGGGTGGGTAACAGCACAATGTAAGGAGAACGTTGTCTCTCTCTCTCTCTCTCTCTCAGCGGCAGGGTTCCGAGATTAATCACCCGCTAACTGAATTGCTCTCTAAACTCCAGGGAGCCCAGCATTCCCCAAAGCGCTCCGGGGCTTATTGTGCTACAGAATCACGAAAAAAAAATGCAATCTGCAATCTCTCTTCTCTTTTCTGCGTGTTTGCTTTTCTCGGCCCTTTTTTTTCCTTTAATCAACATTAATCTTTTCTTTTGCAATACTGGTTATTTTTGTTGTTTTAAAGGGAGTTTCGTTTTTTTTCAAATGAGTTTTCTTATCGGGTCTTGAATTAACTGCTCCACCCACCCCCACCCCCACCCCCACCCCCACCCCCCACCCAAAATAGGACTTATTTAACCTCTTTGCAGTTTTCAGAGAAACTCAAGTTCAACGTGTATTTTCATTTTAAAAACATCTGTTCATTTATAAAAGAGGACCACGGTATTTTTGCAGTTTATACCAGGGTGCGTTTACCAGAGTTTGCCAATTTTAAATATGCTTTACCAGACCTCTCTGTGCTTTACAATGCTTCCCTATGCTTTACCAGACCTCTCTGTGCTTTACAATGCTTCCCTATGCTTTACCAGACCTCTCTGTGCTTTACAATGCTTCCCTATGCTTTACCAGACCTCTCTGTGCTTTACAATGCTTCCCTATGCTTTACCAGACCTCTCTGTGCTTTACAATGCTTCCCTATGCTTTACCAGACCTCTCTGTGCTTTACAATGCTTCCCTATGCTTTACCAGACCTCTCTGTGCTTTACAATGCTTCCCTATGCTTTACCAGACCTCTCTGTGCTTTACAATGCTTCCCTATGCTTTACCAGACCTCTCTGTGCTTTACAATGCTTCCCTATGCTTTACCAGACCTCTCTGTGCTTTACAATGCTTCCCTATGCTTTACCAGACCTCTCTGTGCTTTACAATGCTTCCCTATGCTTTACCAGACCTCTCTGTGCTTTACAATGCTTCCCTATGCTTTACCAGACCTCTCTGTGCTTTACAATGCTTCCCTATGCTTTACCAGACCTCTCTGTGCTTTTACAATGCTTCCCTGTGCTTTGCCATGCTGTCGCTGTGCTGTATCACACTGTGGGAAGCTTGTATTGGGAGGGTTAATGCAGCTCTTTGAATCTCGACACCGCCTCGCTCATTACAAGCAGGTGAACTGTACCATGGAGAGGAGGCACACCCTGAATTATTAGCTGATTCCTGCTCTGCTAAATTTGAGTTATTTTGCGGAAATAAATGGTTTTAAAGAGAGCAATTTCCTGAAATTACTAAATAATCAAAACGAGTTTGATGTGTTTCGCAAATCCAGTGAATAAACAAACAGGTTTAAAAATACAGTAATAATAATAATGATGATGGTGATGCTGATGATGATGAGGGTAATTGCGCTGTTTATTTCAGAATGCTGGCAGGATTTATTTGCAGTCGTGGAACAGCTGGAAGAATATAGCAAACTATTATTTTAAGTTTTACTAGACGTTAATGTGTGTGTGTGTGTGTGTCACTGTGTGCATGTCACTGTGTGCGTGTCAGAGTGTGTGTGTCAGTGTGTGTGTTGCAGCGTGTGTGTGTGTCAGTGTGTGTGTGTCAGTGTGTGTGCGTGTTTCAGTGTGTGTGTCATGTCAGTGTGTGTGTGTCAGTGTGTGTGTGTGTGTGTGTCAGTGTGTGTGTGTGTGTCAGTGTGTGTGTGTCAGTGTGTGTGTTGTGTGTCAGTGTGAGTGTGTGTGTGTGCATGTCAGTGTGTGTGTGTGCATGTCAGTGTGTGTGTGTGTGTGTGTGTGTGTGTGTCAGTGTCAGTGTGTGTGTGTGTCGTGTCAGTGTGTGTGTGTGTGTGTGTGTGTCATGTGTGTGTGTGTGTGTGTGTGTGTCAGTGTGTGTGTGTGTGTGTGTGTCAGTGTGTGTGTGTGTGTGTGTGTGTGTGTGCATGTCAGTGTGTGTGTGTGTGGTGTGTGTCAGTGTGTGTGTGTGTGTGTGTGTGTGTGTGTGTGTCAGTGTGTGTGTGTGTGTGCATGTCAGTGTGTGTGTGTGTGTGTGTCAGTGTGTGTGTGTGTGTGTGTGTCAGTGTGTGTGTGTGTGTGTGTGTGTGTGCATGTCAGTGTGTGTGTGTGTGTGTGTGTGTCAGTGTGTGTGTGTGTGCATGTCAGTGTGTGTGTGTGTGTGTGTGCAGTGTGTGTGTGTGTGCGTGTCA
>JAGXEW010000071.1:1162781-1167781 GCA_030684275.1 Acipenser oxyrinchus oxyrinchus
TGTCTGTCTCAGTGGTGTGTGTGTGTGTGTGTTTGATCTCTCTCTGTCTGTCTCAGTGGTGTGTGTGTGTGTGTGTGTGTGTGTGTGTGTGTGTGTGTGTGTGTGTGTCTGTCTGTCTGTGTGTGTGTGTGTGTGTGTTTGATCTCTCCTGTCTGTCTCAGTGGTTGGACAGAAGGAGCAGTCTCGTGGCTCAGTGAGTGTTCGCACGCGGACGGAAGGCAGCTCGGAGAGCGAGGGGTTAACGAGATGATGGAGAGACTGAGAGAGCTGAGGGAGAAGAGAGAGGCGGGGGAGCGGAGGAGGAGGAGGAGGGGTTCTGAGAGACTGCTACACAGCCCTCCCCCCAGCGCTCTGTGTCTCTCAGTGGAGGAGAGGAGAGGAAAGGGTTAACCACACCTGCAACAACATAACCTGCCATTTCCAAATCGAAGGAGAATCAAACCTGGGGTGTGAAGGGTCGATATGTTCAGGTGTCGACTTCATCGCTTTGTTTTATGATCACTCTGCAGCAGGATCGGAGGTCCAGCGACTAGAGAAAGGGGTCTTAATACCAGGAGGTTCAAATCGGCTCAGCCACTGACTCCCTGTGTGTGTGTGTGTGTGTGACCCTGAGCAAGTCACTGAACCTCCTCGTGCTCCGTCCTTCGGATGAGACGCCAAACAAACGAGGTCCTATTGAAGTGACTCTGCAGCAGCAGCAGCAGCAGCAGTTGTTGATGATGCAGAGTTCACCCTCCTAGCCTCTGTAAGTCACTCTGGATAAAAGCGTCCGCTAAATGACTAATTCATAATAATAATAATAATAATAATCACATTTGTAACGAGAGCAGCTGACGTGTCTTTATTGTCATCTTGTTATAATAATAATAATAATAATAATAAAGTTTATTTTGTAATAAACGCTCTGGTCCGTTCTTGATTTTATGAAACCCGCACGTGAATCAGATCCGATGAGACCTCCTTGTATTTTTTTTTTTAATCTCTGTCGGGAAGTTCATCCGACAGGAATGCCGGCACCCTCCAGTCTGGAAAGATTCCACGTAAACTAATGGAAAAAACAAAACTGGACCCCTACGACCCCCCACCCCACTGCTGCTGTTACTGTCAACAGGAAGTACGCCTCCCGCTATTCATAGCGGACCTTGAGTGAGTGAAAAACAGTGTAACTCACACAGATATTAATATTATTATTATAGTGATGAGAGACAGGGTCAGCTGCACATATTAACTGATAGAAGAGACAGGGTCAGCTGCACATATTAACTGATAGAAGAGACAGGGTCAGCTGGACATATTAACTGATAGAAGAGACAGGGTCAGCTGGACATATTAACTGATAGAAGAGACAGGGTCAGCTGGACATATTAACTGATAGAAGAGACAGGGTCAGCTGGACATATTAACTGATAGAAGAGACAGGGTCAGCTGGACATATTAACTGATAGAAGAGACAGGGTCAGCTGGACATATTAACTGATAGAAGAGACAGGGTCAGCTGGACATATTAACTGATAGAAGAGACAGGGTCAGCTGGACATATTAACTGATAGAAGAGACAGGGTCAGCTGGACATATTAACTGATAGAAGAGACAGGGTCAGCTGGACATATTAACTGATAGAAGAGACAGGGTCAGCTGGACATATTAACTGATAGAAGAGACAGGGTCAGCTGGACATATTAACTGATAGAAGAGACAGGGTCAGCTGGACATATTAACTGATAGAAGAGTCAGGGTCAGCTGCACATATTAACTGATAGAAGAGACAGGGTCAGCTGGACATATTAACTGATAGAAGAGACAGGGTCAGCTGGACATATTAACTGATAGAAGAGTCAGGGTCAGCTGGACATATTAACTGATAGAAGAGTCAGGGTCAGCTGGACATATTAACTGATAGAAGAGACAGGGTCAGCTGGACCCAGGCTGTGTGGTCAGGTGTGTAAGATGAGACTCACTCCTGACTCCTGTGTGCGTGCGTGCGTGCGTGGTGCGTGCGTGCGTGCGTGCGTGCGCGTGCGTGTGTGTGTGTGTGTGTGTGTGTGTGTGTGTGTGTGTGTGTGTGTGTGTGTGTGTGTGTGTGTGTGTGTGTGTGTGTGTGTGTGTGTGTGTGTGTGTGTGTGTGTGTGTGTGTGTGTGTGTGTGTGTGTGTGTGTGTGTGTGTGCGTGTGTGTGTGTGTGTGTGTGTGTGTGCGTGTGTGTGTGCGAGACCCTGAGCAAGTCACTGAACCTCCTTGTGCTCCGTCCTTCGGGTGAGACGTTGCTGTGACTCTGCAGCTGGTGCCTAGTTCACACACGCTGTAGTCTCTGTAAGTCGCCTGAATCGGTGAAGCATTTTGCAAACTGTGGAAATCTCTCGCCTGTCAGATAGGAAGACCCCAGGGGCAGTTAGTGAGATACGCGGGCGGGCGGGTAGCTTGTAATGGGTTGGGGTGCAGGGGTTTTGTGTTTTTGGTTTTTTGCTTCAGTGAATGAATGAATAAATAAATAAATAAATAAAGACACATTAAATCTCTTGCCGCCGCACCCCTGGAATTCGGGATTTCCGGATGACTTTTATAGAAACACTTTGAGTCGACCTGGCAACGTTTCAGAGACTGAAATAAGAGTTTAAAACAACGCCATGTTACTGTTACTAAAACAACTACAGTGTGTGTCTGTGTGTGTGTGTGTGTGTGTGTGTGTGTGTGTGTGTGTGTGTGTGTGTGTCTGTGTGTCTGTGTGTCTGTGTGTAAGTGTCTGTGTGTCTGTGTCTGTCTGTGTGTAAGTGTCTGTGTGTGTGTGTGTGTGTCTGTGTGTCTGTGTCTGTCTGTGTAAGTGTCTGTGTGTGTGTGTGTGTGTGTCTGTGTGAGTGTCTCTGAGTGTGTCTGTGTCTGTGTGTGTGTGTATGTGTGTTTGTGTCTGTGTGTGTCTCTGTGTGTCTGCTATGTGCGTGTGTGTGTCTGTGTGTGTGTGTGTGTGTGTGTGCTGTGTGTGTATGTGTCTGTGTCTCTGTGTCTGCTATGTGCGTGTGTGTGTCTGTGTCTCTGTGTGTCTACTATGTGCGTGTGTGTCTGTGCTGTGTGTGTGTGTCTGTGTTTGTGTGTGTCTCTGTGTGTCTACTATGTGCATGAGTGTCTCTGTGTGTGTGTGAGTGTGTCTCTGTGTGTCTGCTATGTGCGTGAGTGTGTGTGAGTGTGTCTGTGTGTCTGCTATGTGCGTGAGTGTGTGTGTGTCTGTGTGCTATGTGCGTGAGTGTGTCTCTGTGTGTGTCTCTCTGTGTCTGTGTGTGTGTGTGTTTGCATAGACAGATGGACGGATGGGTGCTTGGGTTAACAAAGAGACAGGAAGTAAATGAATGGCTAAGACGACAAACAAAGATCTGTGACATCATGGCAAAGGTGAAGAGGCTGAAACAGTGAAGGGCAGCACACAGCATGAGAACAAAGATTATCTGGACCCAGGAAATCCTGGACTGGATCCCAAAGAGACCCCAGGAAGAGGGCAGGACGGAGCACAGAACCTTACTGGAATATAGTAGAAGCGGGTAGCCGAGGATCGGGGTTCGGGAGGAGTCTCGGGGAACCTGGATCGACAGAGAGAGAGATAGAAGACATTTAATATGTCTAGTGACTACTGCCATTACTACCATGGCTAATGATGATTATTATCTCTCAAGCGTGTCTATATAACAGAGAGCGGGTCTGTTTGGAGTGTGTCCCGGGCCGGGCTCGCTGCTTCAGCGTGTCTATATAACAGAGAGCGGGTCTGTTTGGAGTGTGTGTCCCGGGCGGGCTCGCTGCTTCAGCGTGTCTGTATAACAGAGAGCGGGTCTGTTTGGAGTGTGTCCCGGGCGGGCTCGCTGCTTCAGCGTGTCTATATAACAGAGAGCGGGTCTGTTTGGAGTGTGTGTCCCGGGCGGGCTCGCTGCTTCAGCGTGTCTGTATAACAGAGAGCGGGTCTGTTTGGAGTGTGTGTCCCGGGCTCGCTGCTTCAGCGTGTCTATATAACAGAGAGCGGGTCTGTTTGGAGTGTGTGTCCGGGCGGGCTCGCTGCTTCAGCATGTCTATATAACAGAGAGCGGGTCTGTTTGGAGTGTGTGTCCCGGGCGGGCTCGCTGCTTCAGCGTGTCTATATAACAGAGAGCGGGTCTGTTTGGAGTGTGTGTCCCGGCCGGGCTCGCTGCTTCAGCGTGTCTGTATAACAGAGAGCGGGTCTGTTTGGAGTGTGTGTCCCGGGCGGGCTCGCTGCTTCAGCGTGTCTATATAACAGAGAGCGGGTCTGTTTGGAGTGTGTGTCCCGGCCGGGCTCGCTGCTTCAGCATGTCTGTATAACAGAGAGCGGGTCTGTTTGGAGTGTGTGTCCCGGGCCGGGCTCGCTGCTTCAGCATGTCTATATAACAGAGAGCGGGTCTGTTTGGAGTGTGTGTCCGGGCGGGCTCGCTGCTTCAGCGTGTCTATATAACAGAGAGCGGGTCTGTTTGGAGTGTGTGTCCCGGGCTCGCTGCTTCAGCGTGTCTATATAACAGAGAGCGAGTCTGTTTGGAGTGTGTGTCCCGGGCTCGCTGCTTCAGCGTGTCTATATAACAGAGAGCGGGTCTGTTTGGAGTGTGTGTCCCGGCTCGCTGCTTCAGCGTGTCTATATAACAGAGAGCCGGTCTGTTTGGAGTGTGTGTCCCGGGCGGGCTCGCTGCTTCAGCATGTCTGTATAACAGAGAGCGGGTCTGTTTGGAGTGTGTGTCCCGGGCGGGCTCGCCTGGGCAACCTGAAACGAGACTGACCCAAGCTCTCGAGAAATCTGAAGCCGAGGGAACACGGGGCTTGAAACCTGGTTCCAGGAGACGTAGTTTGAGGCAACTTTGCTGTATCGAACAAACCACCAAAAAAAAAAGGTTGAAAATACAACAACAACAACAACAACAACAACAACAACAACAACAACAACAACAACAACAATAATAATAATAATAATAATAATAATAATTATCATCTCTCGTTGTCTTTTCTCATCTCCACCGTCGA
>JAGXEW010000071.1:1173717-1198717 GCA_030684275.1 Acipenser oxyrinchus oxyrinchus
AGTGCTGTGTACACACACACGCACACACACCTGTAGTGCTGTGTACACACACACACACCTGTAGCGCTGTGTACACACACACACACACACACACACCTGTAGCGCTGTGTACACACACACACACACACACACACCTGTAGCGCTGTGTACACACACACACACACACACACACACACCTGTAGCGCTGTGTACACACACACACACACACACACACCTGTAGCGCTGTGTACACACACACACACACACGCACACACACCTGTAGCGCTGTGTACACACACACGCACACACACCTGTAGCGCTGTGTACAGAGAGACTCCGTATTTCTTGCGGTACTCGACCCGGATGCTGAGCAGGTCCGTCTCGCTGCGGGACACCAGGATTCGGATGAGGGCTGCCCTCGACCCTGTGGGAGACGGGTGGAAACGCTGCTCACTGCGCTTTATTACATTTTAAATGTGAGACTATTGAGTGCTTGAACAATTCTGTATCCTGTTTACCTTCACGGCCTCCTGGAGATTTCCAGCCAGGTAGAGGGGAGTGTTCTGAATCGCAGAGACTTTCAAATTAAACAAACCAGTTAAACTGCATTCCAAACTTCAAATTAATCAAACAGTTCAAATGCATTCCAGACTTTCAGGAACATGTTTCTTGAAAGCTGGTTCCAGGAGACCCCGGAGACCTAGTTTGAGGTTTGCTGTATCAAACCCTCCAAGTCTCCCTGCCTGGTGCGCCAGCAGCGCCCTGAAACCTACAGTCTCCTGAAACCAGACTCCAAGCCTCAGAGTAGTGGCTTCGTTTTCCCTCGGCTTTATAAATGTGATTAACATAATTTGCTATCTAGTACACAGACAGACGACTGGCACGCAGGTATACAGACAGACAGACAGACTCTGGTTTTCTCACCCAGGGAGAGCAGTGCGTTGCCCAGGTCTCCGGAGAAGTCGGTCTGGATGGTTTTCTCAATCTCCTCGCTGCTGTAATCTATATATTTCTGGAACACTGAGAGGGAGAGAGAGAAGGGTTGTGTTGTAGAAGTTTGTTCGCGGCGTGTGGGGCGTTACTTCAGCAACGCAGAGCTCTGGGTGGGTTGAGGCACAAGGTAAAGCCGAGTATCGCTCTCCCACAATGCCGTGCTCCCTACAGTGCCATACTGCCATTTATACAATGACATTAAAAACAACTAACTGTGCTTCACCATCCCTCTGTGTGCTTTACCACACCTCTCTGTGCTTTACAATGCTTCCCTATGCTTTACCAGACCTCTCTGTGCTTTACAATGCTTCCCTATGCTTTACCAGACCTCTCTGTGCTTTACAATGCTTCCCTATGCTTTACCAGACCTCTCTGTGCTTTACAATGCTTCCCTATGCTTTACCAGACCTCTCTGTGCTTTACAATGCTTCCCTATGCTTTCCCAGACCTCTCTGTGCTTTACAATGCTTCCCTATGCTTTCCCATGCTTTATTACACTTTGCTGTGCTTTTACTGCGGGGACATTTCATAGGACGGCTTTCTCGTAAATACCGCACCCCTGTCCAGGTGGTCCGTGCTGCGCTTCGGTCAGGATTCGGATCCAGGGGTCCGGGTTGGGGTCTTGAGTTTGCTTTTGCTTCAGTACAGCGTCTGGGGAATCGGATAACACACTTGTTACCCCTCAACCCCACGACTTTAAAAACAAAAACAAAAAACCTCAAGCTTCTGCCTGTAGAAAATCTCCTCTACATGCAGCCGCGTGCTAATGCATCTGAACACTCCCACAGTGCTAATGTGGTTCTGATTGGCTGTGTGTGAAATCCCGGCTCAGCCACCGACTCCCTGTGTGTGTGTGTGCGTGTGTGTGTGTGTGTGTGTGTGTGTGTGTGTGTGTGTGTGTGTGTGTGTGTGACCCTGAGCAAGTCACTTCACCTCCTTGTGCTCCGTCCTACGGATGAGACGTAAAACAAACAAGCTCCTATTGGAAGTGACTCTGCAGCAGCAGCAGTTGTTGATGATGCATAGTTCACCCTCCCTAGTCACTGTAAGTCGCTTTTGGGGAGAAGAAAGCGTTTCTTAAATGACTCAATAATAATAATAATACTGTAAATGACAAATCTTGAGGTGTTTTAATACATTTGCACATGACCGTGTATCTGCAGGGTTCAATCCTGGTTAAATCAATCTCATTTGAATTTCAATTCTTTCAGTCTGTTCGGTAGGCGATGGCTCTCACCTTGGCATCGTGATCAATCAGCCTGTAGTCAATCCAGTCCGTGTTGTTTTCTCTCGTTCCCTGTTTGAAAACCAAGACAGACTTTACAATGCTTCCCTATGCTTTACCAGACCTCTCTGTGCTTTACAATGCTTCCCTATGCTTTACCAGACCTCTCTGTGCTTTACAATGCTTCCCTATGCTTTACCAGACCTCTCTGTGCTTTACAATGCTTCCCTATCCTTTACCACACCTCTCTGTGCTTCACAATGCATTAAGTGTAAGCATTGTGAAGCATTGTGCTTCACAATGCTTCCCTATGCTTTACCAGACCTCTCTGTGCTTTACAATGCTTCCCTATGCTTTACCAGACCTCTCTGTGCTTTACAATGCTTCCCTGTGCTTTACCAGACCTCTCTGTGCTTTACAATGCTTCCCTATGCTTTACCACACCTCTGTGCTTTATTACACTTGGCTGTGCTTTTACTGCGGGACTTTTCCAGTTGTTTAGTTATTATTATTATTATTTATTTATTAGCAGACGCCCTTATCCAGGACGACTTACAATTGTTACAAGATATCACATTATTTTTTACATACAATTACCCATTTATACAGTTGGGTTTTTACTGGAGCAATCTAGGTAAAGTACCTTGCTCAAGGGTACAGCAGCAGTGTCCCCCCCACCTGGGATTGAACCCACGACCCTCCGGCCAAGAGTCCAGAGCCCTGACCACTACTCCACACTGCTGCCAAGTTCCAACCCTCTTTACCTTGGCTAATGCCAGCAGAAGTCTCTGGAAGTCTTTGCTGGTGTCATCAGCGATATCCTGCTCCAGATCTCTGTTGAATTCTACCGGTGAAGCGAAAAAGCATCAATACAAAAATATGACGTTGCTGGGAAAATCTCTCTCTCTCTCTCTCTCTCTCTCTCTCTCTCTCTCTCTCTCTCTCTCTCGCTCTCGCTCTCTCTCTCTCTCATCAGGATGTGCTCTTTTTAAACAGGATGCAGTTTGTTTGTTTTCCTGCCCTGCTTCCTGTTGGACTGGTGCAGCCAGCTTCAGCTGCCAGCGATGTGTATTGATTTACTTTATTTGAGCAGTCACCTCATCTCTTTACATGCGCCTGACAGGGAAGAATGGGACCACAGTGTGCTAGCTGTACCCTAAATGATCTTCAATGGCAATGCAGACAGACAGACAGTGGCTCTGTAGTGGTGTGCTTGTATAGCTGTGTGTTAATGCACAGTGCTTGTATAGCTGTGTGTGTTGATGCACAGTGCTTGTATAGCTGTGTGTGTTGATGCACAGTGCTTGTATAGCTATGTGTTGATGCACAGTGCTTGTATAGCTGTGTGTGTTGATGCACAGTGCTTGTATAGCTGTGTGTGTTGATGCACAGTGCTTGTATAGCTGTGTGTGTTGATGCACAGTGCTTGTATAGCTGTGTGTTGATGCACAGTGCTTGTATAGCTGTGTGTGTTGATGCACAGTGCTTGTATAGCTGTGTGTGTTGATGCACAGTGCTTGTATAGCTGTGTGTGTTGATGCACAGTGCTTGTATAGCTGTGTGTGTTGATGCACAGTGCTTGTATAGCTGTGTGTGTTGATGCACAGTGCTTGTATAGCTGTGTGTGTTGATGCACAGTGCTTGTATAGCATGTGTGTTGATGCACAGTGCTTGTATAGCCGTGTGATTGATGCACAGTGCAGCTGCTGTGTTGATGCTCGTGTGCAGAGTGATCTCAATGCAAAGTGTCTTCATGCTGTGCCAATGCCCTGCATGACAGTACAGACAGCACAGTGCTTGTATTCAGCTGCGTGTGCAGACAGACAGACAGTGCTTGTATAGCTGTGTGTACTGATGCACAGTGCTTTTACAGACACAGACAGACACAGATTCACTGCTTGTGCAGACAGACAGACAGACACAGATTCACTGCTTGTGCAGACACAGACAGACAGACCGATTCACTGCTTGTGCAGACACAGACAGGCACAGATTCACTGCTTGTGCAGACACAGACAGACAGACCGAGTCACTGCTTGTGCAGACACAGACAGACCGATTCACTGCTTGTGCAGACACAGACAGACAGACCGATTCACTGCTTGTGCAGACACAGACAGACCGAGTCACTGCTTGTGCAGACACAGACAGACCGATTCACTGCTTGTGCAGACACAGACAGACAGACCGATTCACTGCTTGTGCAGACACAGACACAGACCGATTCACTGCTTGTGCAGACACAGACAGACAGACAGATTCACTGCTTGTGCAGACACAGACAGACAGATTCCCTGCTTGTGCAGACAGACAGACCGATTCACTGCTTGTGCAGACACAGACAGACCGAGTCACTGCTTGTGCAGACACAGACAGACCGATTCACTGCTTGTGCAGACACAGACAGACCGAGTCACTGCTTGTACAGACACAGACAGACCGAGTCCCTGCTTGTGCAGACAGACAGACCGAGAGGCAGACCAGTCTTGGACAGTGGTCAGTGGTTTGGGAGGTTCAGTTTAACACACGCGTTGTTTTAAATGTCTGAACTCTGAACCCCGCTGACCTTGAGCCCATGGAGCTCCGTGGCGTCAAGTGGGACGAGGTCCTCATGAGCCCCACGATCACCGACTTGAGGTCCCCTGACAGCCCCTGCAGGTCTGAGAGCAGGTCCTGCGAGAGAGAGCGACAGAGAGGGAACGTTTGAGAGAAGTGTGAACAATGAGCTCCTTCAAAACCTGCCTGCTGTTCAAAACTGAGAGACAGTAGCTTCAGGTATGCCTTAATCCCATGCACCAGGTTACTGGATCCTCAGCTGATGCGCTATCCTTGCACTATTGCACTGCTAACATGTCACTGTAGATATAACTTGCTGTGATCCTAACTGGCTGCATCCTAGTTCATATTGTATTCTAGTAGTGTTATTATTATACACAGCATCCTAGTTCATATTGTATTCTAGTAGTGTTATTATTATACACAGCATCCTAGTTCATATTGTATTCTAGTAGTGTTATTATTATACATAGCATCCTAGTTCATATTGTATTCTAGCAGTGTTATTATTATACATAGCATCCTAGTTCATATTGTATTCTAGTAGTGTTATTATTATACATAGCATCCTAGTTCATATTGTATTCTAGTAGTGTTATTATTTGCACTTGCTGTAAACTACACTGTGTTTAAATATGAAGCTTGCATTGTAACCCTGTGCTGCCCTGTAACACCTGTGTGAGTCGCCTGGGATAAAGGAGTCTTCCAAATAAATAAATGAATAATAATCTACAGTTGCAAATAAATAAATAAAATGCCAAAACAACTTCACTAAGTAGCGCAAAACAAGATTATTTTGATAGCAGAACATGAACTGAAAAACTGCTTTATGTAACTTGCAAGAAAAAAGGCTGCCTGAATGCATTGAGGGCAATTCTGCACACTGTGCTGCCAGGGCGCGTACCTGCGCGGCTGTGGTTCTGTACAGCCTGGCTATCAGCTGTCTCTGGGTGCTGCTCCGATTTGTGAGAATTTGCACAATGGCGCCGGTATCTGGGTCAGAAAAGCAGCGAGAAAGGAGAGAGGAATTTTAATGAAATTATTTTCATTGATAAAATAAAAGCAATACCTTAGCCCAGGGTGTCCAATCAATCAATCAATCAAATCAATCAATCAATCAATCGATCTCAGTCGGGGTCATTATTCCACTCCAGGAGGCTTAACAGTTAATATGAGATGATGATGATGATATATTATTATTATTATTATTATTATTATTATTATTATTATTATTATTATTATTATTATTGATTAGTCATTCAGCAGACGCTTTTATCCAGAGCGACTTAGAGGCTGGGGGGGGTGAACTCTGCATCATCAGAACTGTTACCTGTAGACTTGATCGCAGCTACAAGATTCACGGCGTCCGTTTCAGGGTCGAAGTTCAGGAAGGGTCTGATGGTGCCTAGAGTGCCCCATGCAGTCGGCTGAGAGAAGAGAGAGAGGAGGGAGAGGAGGGAGAGAGGAGAGAGAGAAGGAGATGAGAGGGAGAGGGAGAGGAGAGGAGAGAGATGGAGGGAGAGGGGAAGAGAGGGAGAGGAAGGAGATGGAGGAGAGGAGGGAAGATGGAGGAGAGGGAAGAGAGGAGAGGAAGGAGATGGAGGAGAGGGAGAGAGGAGATGGAGAGGAGAGAGGAGAGGAGAGGAGAGGGAGAGATGGAGGAGAGGGAAGAGATGGAGGAGAGAGAGAGGAGAGGAAGGAGATGGAGGAGAGGAGAAGAGAGAAGGAGATGGAGAGGGAAGAGAGGGAGAGGGAGGAGAGGGAAGAGATGGAGGAGAGGGAAGAGAGGAGAGGAAGGAGATGGAGGAGAGTGAGGGAAGAGAGGAAGAGATGGAGGAGAGGGAAGAGAGAAGGAGATGAAGTGAGAGGGAAGAGAGGAGGGAGAATGAGGGGAGGAGATGGAGGGAGAGGGAAGAGAGGGAGGAGGGAAGGGAGATGGAGAGAGAGAGGAAGAGATGGAGGAGAGGGAAGAGAGAAGGAGATGGAGGGAGGAGGAGAGGAGGAGAGGAGAGAGGAAGAGGAGATGGAGGAGAGGGAAGAGAGGATGCATGGGGAGATGGGGAGAGAGCAAGGGGTAAGGGAGGAGAGAAGAGAGAGAAGAGGGGTGATACGGAAGAGAGGGCAAAGGAGAGTGGGGGATTATTAAGCTCACAGAATGAACCGTTTAAAACCTGGATAGAATGGCTCACAACTGCTCTGCAATGGGAGGAGTAATAATAATAATAATAATAATAATAATAATAATAATAATAATAATTTGAATCGTGGATATAATTGATCGATCTTTTCTGCACGCTGGCGATGCGGACCTCAAGGAGCCCGAAACTTTTAGCTTTTGTAAGAACTTTTCCATAGAGCCGGGTTGTGACAGGATTTTCCAAAGAGTCTTCTTGTTTCCATTATTATTATTATTATTATTATTATTATTATTATTACTTTTTATTTCTCAAGGGTTTTTCCTGTGTTTACCTTTCGTGCCTCGTTCACTTTGCTCAGCAACAGTTCGGTGATGGACTGCATGTCGGGGAGTGCGTTTCTTAAAAAAAAAAAACACACACACACACACGAATTTTTTGTAAGTTATTTTTGTAAGTTATAAGAATCAGCCCTCCTCTCTCTCGCTCTCTGTAGCTCCGCGCTGAAGTCTCGATGCTGGACGCACCTGTTTGAGTCGGATATACCTGTGCAATACTCCGGGGCGTGTCTCCCACCCCTCAGATAAACACAACACAAAATGTATGTAAGATTTGTAGGTAACAATTTAAAAATACTGATAGCAAATTCCTAATGAAATAGCTGCTGAATACCGCAGAAATACAACCTTAATATCTTACGCACTTATATTGGACGTAATACGTGTACATGTAATCAAAATAATTTGTTACAAAAAGAAACATATTATTGATTTATTTTAAATGACCGTCGCTTACAAAATACAATTTGCAATAATCGATGCAATAACTGTTTATTCCACCAGGTGGCGGGCAAGGACCCTCAGAATATATTCCGTTGACCGACAGCGTTCAGGGAATCCTGTAAAACACGCCCCTCGTGACGCGGATTCCAGTGGCAACGGTTGCTAGACAACAAAAGTTTCCCGCAGCAACCGGTGTTTTGGTGGAGCCTCGTTTCAGATCACACTGATTAAGAAACCAAAATGGCTCAGAAAAGCGGATTAGAGGCTCTCGATATCGACGCTTTGAGTTCGGAACAGCAGGAGAAACTCAAACAATTTAAGGTAACAACAAGAAAAGACGGAAAATACGGTAAATATATATATTTAAAACACAAGCCGTTGACTATGACCAATCAGGAACCGGAATGGGCTGATTGACAGCACTGCAAACCAGTTAGATTTTAGCAGTGGTTTCACTCTCCAATCACAAGGCGATGATTCGATGATTGGCAGAAATAACTACGAATCGTGAAAGCAAAAGGGCGGGCACGACAAAGCTAACTACGTAATGTTTAAATTTGTACAAAAAAATATTGTAAACAGTTTATTTATTTTATTAAATTTAATTTATTTATTTATTTTATTTTATTTTACAGATCAATACTCGCATTGCTAACGAAAAATACCTCAGGTCGCATCCGGAAGTTGAAATGGTATTGGGCGAATTTCTCAGGTAATAATAATAATAATAATAATAATAATAATAATAATAATAATAATAATAATAATTATGATGATCCGTTAATTGATTAAATCGACCGTATGAACTGATTCAGCTTCATAGAGTCCAATGAAAGCTGCTGAATAATGTTCCCTTGTTAACATATTGAATTCCACCCCTCTATATAGAATGAACTCCCTCAGCTTCATAGAGTCCAATGAAAGCTGCTGAATAATGTTCCCTTGTTAACATATTGAATTCCACCCCTCTATATAGAATGAACTCCCTCAGCTTCATAGAGTCCAATGAAAGCTGCTGAATAATGTTCCCTTGTTAACATATTGAATTCCACCCCTCTATATAGAATGAACTCCCTCAGCTTCATAGAGTCCAATGAAAGCTGCTGAATAATGTTCCCTTGTTAACATATTGAATTCCACCCCTCTATATAGAATGAACTCCCTCAGCTTCATAGAGTCCAATGAAAGCTGCTGAATAATGTTCCCTTGTTAACATATTGAATTCCACCCCTCTATATAGAATGAACTCCCTCAGCTTCATAGAGTCCAATGAAAGCTGCTGAATAATGTTCCCTTGTTAACATATTGAATTCCACCCCTCTATATAGAATGAACTCCCTCAGCTTCATAGAGTCCAATGAAAGCTGCTGAATAATGTTCCCTTGTTAACATATTGAATTCCACCCCTCTATATAGAATGAACTCCCTCAGCTTCATAGAGTCCAATGAAAGCTGCTGAATAATGTTCCCTTGTTAACATATTGAATTCCACCCCTCTATATAGAATGAACTCCCTCAGCTTCATAGAGTCCAATGAAAGCTGCTGAATAATGTTCCCTTGTTAACATATTGAATTCCACCCCTCTATATAGAATGAACTCCCTCAGCTTCATAGAGTCCAATGAAAGCTGCTGAATAATGTTCCCTTGTTAACATATTGAATTCCACCCCTCTATATAGAATGAACTCCCTCAGCTTCATAGAGTCCAATGAAAGCTGCTGAATAATGTTCCCTTGTTAACATATTGAATTCCACCCTCTATATAGAATGAACTCCCTCAGCTTCATAGAGTCCAATGAAAGCTGCTGAATAATGTTCCCTTGTTAACATATTGAATTCCACCCCTCTATATAGAATGAACTCCCTCAGCTTCATAGAGTCCAATGAAAGCTGCTGAATAATGTTCCCTTGTTAACATATTGAATTCCACCCCTCTATATAGAATGAACTCCCTCAGCTTCATAGAGTCCAATGAAAGCTGCTGAATAATGTTCCCTTGTTAACATATTGAATTCCACCCCTCTATATAGAATGAACTCCCTCAGCTTCATAGAGTCCAATGAAAGCTGCTGAATAATGTTCCCTTGTTAACATATTGAATTCCACCCCTCTATATAGAATGAACTCCCTCAGCTTCATAGAGTCCAATGAAAGCTGCTGAATAATGTTCCCTTGTTAACATATTGAATTCCACCCCTCTATATAGAATGAACTCCCTCAGCTTCATAGAGTCCAATGAAAGCTGCTGAATAATGTTCCCTTGTTAACATATTGAATTCCACCCCTCTATATAGAATGAACTCCCTCAGCTTCATAGAGTCCAATGAAAGCTGCTGAATAATGTTCCCTTGTTAACATATTGAATTCCACCCCTCTATATAGAATGAACTCCCTCAGCTTCATAGAGTCCAATGAAAGCTGCTGAATAATGTTCCCTTGTTAACATATTGAATTCCACCCCTCTATATAGAATGAACTCCCTCAGCTTCATAGAGTCCAATGAAAGCTGCTGAATAATGTTCCCTTGTTAACATATTGAATTCCACACCCCACATGTTTGAAAGACTCTAGGCTGTTTCTAATTCATATTACTTGTACAAAGTTTAACACGATTATTTTATTTTGTATTTTTTGTTTTTTTTTTCTAGAGAAGTCCTTTTAAAACGGCCTGGTGATATTCGTGAGTTTGCTGCAGGTAAGAGTTGATAATAATAATAATAATAATAATAATAATAATAATAATAATAATAATAATAATAGACTTCATTGAGGGGAGCGCTGAACCCCAGGACTGAGAGTAATTTATTATTTCTTGGTAAATTAACAATTGGCAACTATATACAATGGTTATTTATTTATTTATTTTTATTTATTTTTTTTTTTCTAGAACATTTTACGGACCCGCCCTTCCTGGGAGAATTGGGAAGAAGCTGGAGGAGTAGGAAGCAGAAAAAGAAACCGTTTACATTGTGAAGACAGAGTCGCTTACTTACACAGCTCGGACCAAAACAGACTCGCTTACTTACACAGCTCGGACCAAAACAGACTCGCTTACTTACACAGCTCGGACCAAAACAGACTCGCTTACTTACACAGCTCGGACCAAAACAGACTCGCTTACTTACACAGCTCGGACCAAAACAGACTCGACTTACTTACACAGCTCGGACCAAAACAGACTCGACTTACTTACACAGCTCGGACCAAAACAGACTCGCTTACTTACACAGCTCGGACCAAAACAGACTCGCTTACTTACACAGCTCGGACCAAAACAGACTAAGCTTACTTACACAGCTCGGACCAAAACAGACTCTACTTACACAGCTCGGACCAAAACAGACTGCTTACTTACACAGCTCGGACCAAAACAGACTCATACTTACACAGCTCGACCAAGAGCTTAGCATCCCCTCGAACTGTAGAACTGAGACAGAATTTAACAAAATAAAATACACCAAATGTCACATCTTTCAATTTGTCACTTTTGTTGTTAAGTATGTATGGGGAAAACTATACAAAGCTGGGTGTGTAATTCAATATGTTAACAAGGGAACATTATTCAGCAGCTTTCATTGGACTCTATGAAGCTGGGGAGTTCATTCTATATAGAGGGTGTGGAATTCAATATGTTAACAAGGGAACATTATTCAGCAGCTTTCATTGGACTCTATGAAGCTGAGGGAGTTCATTCTATATAGAGGTGGAATTCAATATGTTAACAAGGGAACATTATTCAGCAGCTTTCATTGGACTCTATGAAGCTGAGGGAGTTCATTCTATATAGAGGGGTGGAATTCAATATGTTAACAAGGGAACATTATTCAGCAGCTTTCATTGGACTCTATGAAGCTGAGGGAGTTCATTCTATATAGAGGGGTGGAATTCAATATGTTAACAAGGGAACATTATTCAGCAGCTTTCATTGGACTCTATGAAGCTGAGGGAGTTCATTCTATATAGAGGGTGGAATTCAATATGTTAACAAGGGAACATTATTCAGCAGCTTTCATTGGACTCTATGAAGCTGAGGGAGTTCATTCTATATAGAGGGTGGAATTCAATATGTTAACAAGGGAACATTATTCAGCAGCTTTCATTGGACTCTATGAAGCTGAGGGAGTTCATTCTATATAGAGGGTGTGGAATTCAATATGTTAACAAGGGAACATTATTCAGCAGCTTTCATTGGACTCTATGAAGCTGAGGGAGTTCATTCTATATAGAGGGTTTGGAATTCAATATGTTAACAAGGGAACATTATTCAGCAGCTTTCACTGGACTCTATGAAGCTGAGTGAGTTTGTTCTATAGAGACCTTGCAGAGAGAGGGAACGTTTGAGAGAAGTGTGAACAATGAGCTCCTTCAAAACCTGCCTGCTGTTCAAAACTGAGAGACAGTAGCTTCAGGTATGCCTTAATCCCATGCACCAGGTTACTGGATCCTCAGCTGATGCGCTATCCTTGCACTATTGCACTGCTAACATGTCACTGTAGATATAACTTGCTGTGATCCTAACTGGCTGCATCCTAGTTCATATTGTATTCTAGTAGTGTTATTATTATACACAGCATCCTAGTTCATATTGTATTCTAGTAGTGTTATTATTATACATAGCATCCTAGTTCATATTGTATTCTAGCAGTGTTATTATTATACATAGCATCCTAGTTCATATTGTATTCTAGTAGTGTTATTATTATACATAGCATCCTAGTTCATATTGTATTCTAGTAGTGTTATTATTATACATAGCATCCTAGTTCATATTGTATTCTAGTAGTGTTTTATTTGCAACTACACTGTGTTTAAATATGAAGCTTGCATTGTAACCCTGTGCTGCCCTGTAACACCTGTGTGAGTCGCCTGGGATAAAGGAGTCTTCCAAATAAATAAATGAATAATAATCTACAGTTGCAAATAAATAAATAAAATGCCAAAACAACTTCACTAAGTAGCTAAAACAAGATTATTTTGATAGCAGAACATGAACTGAAAAACTGCTTTATGTAACTTGCAAGAAAAAAGGCTGCCTGAATGCATTGAGGGCAATTCTGCACACTGTGCTGCCAGGGCGCGTACCTGCGCGGCTGTGGTTCTGTACAGCCTGGCTATCAGCTGTCTCTGGGTGCTGCTCCGATTTGTGAGAATTTGCACAATGGCGCCGGTATCTGGGTCAGAAAAGCAGCGAGAAAGGAGAGAGGAATTTTAATGAAATTATTTTCATTGATAAAATAAAAAGCAATACCTTAGCCCAGGGGTGTCCAATCAATCAATCAATCAAATCAATCAATCAATCAATCGATCTCAGTCGGGGGGGGGGGGGTCATTATTCCACTCCAGGAGGCTTAACAGTTAATATGAGATGATGATGATGATGATGATTATTATTATTATTATTATTATTATTATTATTATTATTATTATTATTATTATTATTATTATTATTGATTAGTCATTCAGCAGACGCTTTTATCCAGAGCGAGTTAGAGGCTGGGGGGGGTGAACTCCGCATCATCAGAACCGTTACCTGTAGACTTGATCGCAGCTACAAGATTCACGGCGTCCGTTTCAGGGTCGAAGTTCAGGAAGGGTCTGATGGTGCCTAGAGTGCCCCATGCAGTCGGCTGAGAGAGAAGAGAGAGAGGGGAAGAGAGGGAGAGGAAGGGGAGATGGAGGGAGAGAGAGGGGAACAGATGGAGGGAGAGGGGAAGAGAGGGAGGAAGGAGATGGAGGGAGAGGAGGAGAAGAGAGAAGGAGATGGAGAGGGAAGAGAGGAGAGGGAGAGGAGAGTGAGGGAAGAGATGGAGGGAGAGGGAGGAGAGGAAGGAGATGGAGGAGAGAGAGAGAGAAGGAGATGGAGAGGGGAAGAGAGGGAGAGGGAGAGAGGAGAGATGGAGGAGAGGGAAGAGAGGAGAGGAAGGGAGATGGAGGAGAGTGAGGGAAGAGAGGGAGAGAGAGGAGAGGGAGAGAGAGAAGAGATGAAGTGAGAGGGAAGAGAGGGAGGGAGAATGAGGGGAGGAGATGGAGGAGAGGGAAGAGAGGGAGGAGGAAGGGAGATGGAGGAGAGAGAGAAGAGATGGAGGAGAGGGAAGAGAGAGGAGATGGAGGAGGAGGAGAGGAGGAGAGAGGAAGAGGAGATGGAGGAGAGGGAAGAGAGGATGCATGGGGAGATGGGGAGAGAGCAAGGGGTAAGGGAGGAGAGAAGAGAGAGAAGAGGGGTGATACGGAAGAGAGGGCAAAGGAGAGTGGGGGATTATTAAGCTCACAGAATGAACCGTTTAAAACCTGGATAGAATGGCTCACAACTGCTCTGCAATGGGAGGAGTAATAATAATAATAATAATAATAATAATAATAATAATAATAATAATTCTGAATCGTGGATATAATTGATCGATCTTTTCTGCACGCTGGCGATGCGGACCTCAAGAGTCCGAAACTTTTAGCTTTTGTAAGAACTTTTCCATAGAGCCGGGTTGTGACAGGATTTTCCAAAGAGTCTTCTTGTTTCCATTATTATTATATTATTATTATTATTATTATTATTATTATTATTACTTTTTATTTCTCAAGGGTTTTCCCTGTGTTTACCTTTCGTGCCTCGTTCACTTTGCTCAGCAACAGTTCGGTGATGGACTGCATGTCGGGGAGTGCGTTTCTTAAAAAAAAAAACACACACACACACACGAATTTTTTGTAAGTTATTTTTGTAAGTTATAAGAATCAGCCCTCCTCTCTCTCGCTCTCTGTAGCTCCGCGCTGAAGTCTCGATGCTGGACGCACCTGTTTGAGTCGGATATACCTGTGCAATACTCCGGGGCGTGTCTCCCCACCCCTCAGATAAACACAACACAAAATGTATGTAAGATTTGTAGGTAACAATTTAAAAATACTGATAGCAAATTCCTAATGAAATAGCTGCTGAATACCGCAGAAATACAACCTTAATATCTTACGCACTTATATTGGACGTAATACGTGTACATGTAATCAAAATAATTTGTTACAAAAAGAAACATATTATTGATTTATTTTAAATGACCGTCGCTTACAAAATACAATTTGCAATAATCGATGCAATAACTGTTTATTCCACCAGGTGGCGGGCAAGGACCCTCAGAATATATTCCGTTGACCGACAGCGTTCAGGGAATCCTGTAAAACACGCCCCTCGTGACGCGGATTCCAGTGGCAACGGTTGCTAGACAACAAAAGTTTCCCGCAGCAACCGGTGTTTTGGTGGAGCCTCGTTTCAGATCACACTGATTAAGAAACCAAAATGGCTCAGAAAAGCGGATTAGAGGCTCTCGATATCGACGCTTTGAGTTCGGAACAGCAGGAGAAACTCAAACAATTTAAGGTAACAACAAGAAAAGACGGAAAATACGGTAAATATATATATTTAAAACACAAGCCGTTGACTATGACCAATCAGGAACCGGAATGGGCTGATTGACAGCACTGCAAACCAGTTAGATTTTAGCAGTGGTTTCACTCTCCAATCACAAGGCGATGATTCGATGATTGGCAGAAATAACTACGAATCGTGAAAGCAAAAGGGCGGGCACGACAAAGCTAACTACGTAATGTTTAAATTTGTACAAAAAAATATTGTAAACAGTTTATTTATTTTATTAAATTTAATTTATTTATTTATTTTATTTTATTTTACAGATCAATACTCGCATTGCTAACGAAAAATACCTCAGGTCGCATCAGGAAGTTGAAATGGTATTGGGCGAATTTCTCAGGTAATAATAATAATAATAATAATAATAATAATAATAATAATAATAATAATAATAATAATAATAATTATGATCCGTTAATTGATTAAATCGACCGTATGAACTGATTCAGCTTCATAGAGTCCAATGAAAGCTGCTGAATAATGTTCCCTTGTTAACATATTGAATTCCACCCCCTCTATATAGAATGAACTCCCTCAGCTTCATAGAGTCCAATGAAAGCTGCTGAATAATGTTCCCTTGTTAACATATTGAATTCCACCCCCTCTATATAGAATGAACTCCCTCAGCTTCATAGAGTCCAATGAAAGCTGCTGAATAATGTTCCCTTGTTAACATATTGAATTCCACCCCTCTATATAGAATGAACTCCCTCAGCTTCATAGAGTCCAATGAAAGCTGCTGAATAATGTTCCCTTGTTAACATATTGAATTCCACCCCTCTATATAGAATGAACTCCCTCAGCTTCATAGAGTCCAATGAAAGCTGCTGAATAATGTTCCCTTGTTAACATATTGAATTCCACCCCTCTATATAGAATGAACTCCCTCAGCTTCATAGAGTCCAATGAAAGCTGCTGAATAATGTTCCCTTGTTAACATATTGAATTCCACCCCTCTATATAGAATGAACTCCCTCAGCTTCATAGAGTCCAATGAAAGCTGCTGAATAATGTTCCCTTGTTAACATATTGAATTCCACCCCTCTATATAGAATGAACTCCCTCAGCTTCATAGAGTCCAATGAAAGCTGCTGAATAATGTTCCCTTGTTAACATATTGAATTCCACCCCTCTATATAGAATGAACTCCCTCAGCTTCATAGAGTCCAATGAAAGCTGCTGAATAATGTTCCCTTGTTAACATATTGAATTCCACCCCTCTATATAGAATGAACTCCCTCAGCTTCATAGAGTCCAATGAAAGCTGCTGAATAATGTTCCCTTGTTAACATATTGAATTCCACCCCTCTATATAGAATGAACTCCCTCAGCTTCATAGAGTCCAATGAAAGCTGCTGAATAATGTTCCCTTGTTAACATATTGAATTCCACCCCTCTATATAGAATGAACTCCCTCAGCTTCATAGAGTCCAATGAAAGCTGCTGAATAATGTTCCCTTGTTAACATATTGAATTCCACCCCTCTATATAGAATGAACTCCCTCAGCTTCATAGAGTCCAATGAAAGCTGCTGAATAATGTTCCCTTGTTAACATATTGAATTCCACCCCTCTATATAGAATGAACTCCCTCAGCTTCATAGAGTCCAATGAAAGCTGCTGAATAATGTTCCCTTGTTAACATATTGAATTCCACCCCTCTATATAGAATGAACTCCCTCAGCTTCATAGAGTCCAATGAAAGCTGCTGAATAATGTTCCCTTGTTAACATATTGAATTCCACCCCTCTATATAGAATGAACTCCCTCAGCTTCATAGAGTCCAATGAAAGCTGCTGAATAATGTTCCCTTGTTAACATATTGAATTCCACCCCTCTATATAGAATGAACTCCCTCAGCTTCATAGAGTCCAATGAAAGCTGCTGAATAATGTTCCCTTGTTAACATATTGAATTCCACCCCTCTATATAGAATGAACTCCCTCAGCTTCATAGAGTCCAATGAAAGCTGCTGAATAATGTTCCCTTGTTAACATATTGAATTCCACCCCTCTATATAGAATGAACTCCCTCAGCTTCATAGAGTCCAATGAAAGCTGCTGAATAATGTTCCCTTGTTAACATATTGAATTCCACCCCTCTATATAGAATGAACTCCCTCAGCTTCATAGAGTCCAATGAAAGCTGCTGAATAATGTTCCCTTGTTAACATATTGAATTCCACCCCTCTATATAGAATGAACTCCCTCAGCTTCATAGAGTCCAATGAAAGCTGCTGAATAATGTTCCCTTGTTAACATATTGAATTCCACCCCTCTATATAGAATGAACTCCCTCAGCTTCATAGAGTCCAATGAAAGCTGCTGAATAATGTTCCCTTGTTAACATATTGAATTCCACCCCTCTATATAGAATGAACTCCCTCAGCTTCATAGAGTCCAATGAAAGCTGCTGAATAATGTTCCCTTGTTAACAATAATAATAATAATAATAATAATAATAATAATAATAATAATAATAGACTTCATTGAGGGCGCTGAACCCCAGGACTGAGAGTAATTTATTATTTCTTGGTAAATTAACAATTGGCAACTATATACAATGGTTATTTATTTATTTATTTTTATTTATTTTATTTTTTTCTAGAACATTTTACGGACCCGCCCTTCCTGGGAGAATTGGGAAGAAGCTGGAGGAGTAGGAAGCAGAAAAAGAAACCGTTTACATTGTGAAGACGAATACACTACTAAAACAGACTTACTTACACAGCTCGGACCAAAACAGACTCGCTTACTTACACAGCTCGGACCAAAACAGACTCGCTTACTTACACAGCTCGGACCAAAACAGACTCGCTTACTTACACAGCTCGGACCAAAACAGACTCAATACTTACACAGCTCGGACCAAAACAGACTCGCTTACTTACACAGCTCGGACCAAAACAGACTCGCTTACTTACACAGCTCGGACCAAAACAGACTCGCACTTACACAGCTCGGACCAAAACAGACTCGCTTACTTACACAGCTCGGACCAAAACAGACTCGCTTACTTACACAGCTCGGACCAAAACAGACTCGCTTACTTACACAGCTCGGACCAAAACAGACTCGCTTACTTACACAGCTCGGACCAAAACAGACTTCGCTTACTTACACAGCTCGGACCAAGAGCTTAGCATCCCCTCGAACTGTAGAACTGAGAAAGAATTTAACAAAATAAAATACACCAAATGTCACATCTTTCAATTTGTCACTTTTGTTGTTAAGTATGTATGGGAAAACTATACAAAGCTGGGTGTGTAATTCAATATGTTAACAAGGGAACATTATTCAGCAGCTTTCATTGGACTCTATGAAGCTGGGGAGTTCATTCTATATAGAGGGTGTGTAATTCAATATGTTAACAAGGGAACATTATTCAGCAGCTTTCATTGGACTCTATGAAGCTGAGGGAGTTCATTCTATATAGAGGGGTGGAATTCAATATGTTAACAAGGGAACATTATTCAGCAGCTTTCATTGGACTCTATGAAGCTGAGGGAGTTCATTCTATATAGAGGGTGGAATTCAATATGTTAACAAGGGAACATTATTCAGCAGCTTTCATTGGACTCTATGAAGCTGAGGGAGTTCATTCTATATAGAGGGTGTGGAATTCAATATGTTAACAAGGGAACATTATTCAGCAGCTTTCATTGGACTCTATGAAGCTGAGGGAGTTCATTCTATATAGAGGGTGTGGAATTCAATATGTTAACAAGGGAACATTATTCAGCAGCTTTCATTGGACTCTATGAAGCTGAGGGAGTTCATTCTATATAGAGGGGGTGGAATTCAATATGTTAACAAGGGAACATTATTCAGCAGCTTTCATTGGACTCTATGAAGCTGAGGGAGTTCATTCTATATAGAGGGTGTGGAATTCAATATGCTAACAAGGGAACATTATTCAACAGCTTTCATTGGACTCTATGAAGCTGAGGGAGTTCATTCTATATAGAGGGTTTGGAATTCAATATGTTAACAAGGGAACATTATTCAGCAGCTTTCACTGGACTCTATGAAGCTGAGTGAGTTTGTTCTATAGGGTGAGGATGCAACGCTCTTGTCCAGAGCGATCGATCGTCCTTGTAGCTGAAGGCTTTGTTCCTCGGTGTCTTCAGTTTCGCCTTGGCTCCCTCGAGGGCTCTCTGTGTGATGCGTGTGTGTTTAATACAGTATCCCGTTGCTTTAGCTCGTGTGGTTAGTTGTTTAATGGAGTGGAGCGCTGCTCGGTGTGTGTCTCAGCAGCCTCTTCATTTCCAATGGGGATGAGGAGCGCCTCTGCGCTGTGGGCGGTGTCTGCTTAAGAATGCGTCTTGGAAAAAGCACTTGAAACATTACGCATAAATATTCTGTCGAAATGGGGGTTCATGTGCTTCCCTATGCTTTACCAGACCTCTGTGCTTTACAATGCTTCCCTGTGCTTTACCAGACCTCTCTGTGCTTTACAATGCTTGCCTATGCTTTACCAGACCTCTCTGTGCTTTACAATGCTTCCCTATGCTTTACCAGACCTCTCTGTGCTTTACAATGCTTCCTGTGCTTTACCAGACCTCTCTGTAGCTTTACAATGCTTCCCTGTGCTTTACCAGACCTCTCTGTGCTTTACAATGCTTCCCTATGCTTTACCAGACCTCTCTGTGCTTTACAATGCTTCCCTATGCTTTACCAGACCTCTCTGTGCTTTACAATGCTTCCCTATGCTTTACCAGACCTCTCTGTGCTTTACAATGCTTCCTATGCTTTACCAGACCTTTCTGTGCTTTACAATGCTTCCCTATGCGTTACCAGACCTCTCTGTGCTTTACAATGCTTCCTATGCTTTACCAGACCTCTCTGTGCTTTACAATGCTTCCCTGTGCTTTACCAGACCTCTCTGTGCTTTACAATGCTTCCTGTGCTTTACCAGACCTCTCTGTGCTTTACAATGCTTCCTGTGCTTTACCAGACCTCTCTGTGCTTTACAATGCTTCCCTATGCTTTACCACACCTCTCTGTGCTTTACAATGCTTCCCTATGCTTTACCAGACCTCTCTGTGCTTTACAATGCTTCCCTATGCTTTACCAGACCTCTCTGTGCTTTACAATGCTTCCCTATGCGTTACCAGACCTCTCTGTGCTTTACAATGCTTCCCTATGCTTTACCAGACCTCTCTGTGCTTTACAATGCTTCCCTATGCTTTACCAGACCTCTCTGTGCTTTACAATGCTTCCCTATGCTTTACCAGACCTCTCTGTGCTTTACAATGCTTCCCTATGCTTTACCAGACCTCTCTGTGCTTTACAATGCTTCCCTATGCTTTACCACACCTCTCTGTGCTTTACAATGCTTCCCTATGCTTTACCAGACCTCTCTGTGCTTTACAATGCTTCCCTATGCTTTACCAGACCTCTCTGTGCTTTGCAATGCTTGCCTATGCTTTCCCATGCTGTCACTGTGCTGGCTGACACTGTGTTGTTACTATGGTCTGTCCTGTCTCAGTCCGAGCTGTTTACCCGCTGCTCTGCTTCGAGGGGATTTCGTGGCGCTTGTGCAGCGGCGTCTCCTGGGGTCTCATTAGTGGCCTGGGTCACGTGGCTGTGCCGTGGGGCTGGTGGGCTGAGTTCACTGGCAACAACACGCACACCCGTTTTTCTTTCACCTCAAACAAAATAAACAAAACACTATGTTTAACTTATGTTTCAAATCCAAATAAAAAGCAGGTCAATAAAGACATAAATAAAGAGTTCAGAATCACAGTAATGAGATGATTTAAATGTAAAAAAAATAATATTTTTTTCTTTTAAATTAGCAAAGTTATTATCAGAAAACGTACAGTCAGCTCTATAAAGTACGAGAATCTGCCAAAACCACAGTCTGAGTCAATTCCTGGTTTTCCATTCCCAATTCCCAGTTCCCATTCCCTGTTAATCGGTCTCAACACGTCATTGATCAGGATTAGCAGCAGCGTTCGGTTAAAACGAGCTTCCCACAACAGAGGCGACAAAATCGCTTCAGCTGAAGAAGTCGCTGTTTGTGAGTCAATTAAAACTGGCTTACAAAATGAAATCAGTCGAACGATCGCAGCGATTTTTATTAATGTCTCTAAAATATCAATTCCTTTGAAGGACTTGGGAAGGGATTTGAAAAAAAAAAAATTGCAAATGAATAACAGTGACCCGACCCGACCCGCAAACCCAGTTCAAAACTCGACATGGCGAGATTATGACTGCAGTGAATGGTTCGTGGTATACACTATGGAAAAAACTAACTCCTGTTATTCTGAAAGGATGGAAGGGGTGAAATCTATAAATAACAAATCTGAAAACAAATGTGTTCGGATAACTGAGACACAGAGGAAATCAATACTTCAACAGAGCTGGGTTACATCATCAATAGCAAAGCCAGCAAACACCGACCTGCAGCTTTAAGCTGTAAGGGTTTGTGTTTGTTTGTTTTTAATTATATGTCTTATTTGAGATTTTTAATAAGATTTCCAAAGCAATCTGAGACGGGTCCTTTGCTCTCTCATACGCCCTCTCTTGCTCTCGTTTCAGTGTGAACAACAGCTTTGCTTAATCAAGATGGCTCCATTGTACCAGAGGTTAGAGAAAGGGGGCTCGATACCAGGAGGTTCAAATCCCGGCTCAGCCACTGAATCTGTGTGTGTGTGTGTGTGTGTGTGCGTGCGTGCGTGCGTGCGTGCGTGCGTGTGTGTGTGTGTGTGTGTGTGTGTGTGTGAGACCCTGAGCAAGTCACTGAACCTCCTTGTGCTCCGTCCTTCGGATGAGACGTAAAACAAACGAGGTCCTATTGGAAGTGACTCTGCAGCAGCAGCAGTTGATGGTGATGCAGAGTTCACCCCCCTGGTCTCTGTAAGTCTCTTTGGATGAAAGCGTCTGCTGAATGACTCATTAATAATAATAATAGTAATAATAATAATCAGCCCCTGGTCTCCGGGGCTCTGAGATAATGAAGCACAGCGCTGCTAGTCTGTGTGTTGATCGCTGCGCTCTGTGCCAGCACATACTGTTCAGGAGGGATGTAGGTGACACCCCAGACGCAGCACAACATGGCATTGCTTATGAATGCAGTTTTAATCATTTTTCTCAAAAGAAAAGGAGAAAACTGAGTACTTCTGGGAAACTTAACGTGTTGGCTGTGAAAAGAAAGAAAAAAATAAAACTAAACAAAACAAGCATAAATTAAATGCAAATTCAATATCGTGTGTCATACAGCACAATATATATAAATGTATGTTGGTATATTTTGCAATAACAAATACATGCTTTCCTGGAAAGTTAAGCCCCATGTGGGTTCACTGTAACTCAGGACAACAGTCGCCATGGCAACTCTCAAGGATGCTGTGGTACCGATACCTGAAACCCGTGCCCCCCTCCCTCCTCCCTCCTCCCTCCTCCCCTCCCCATCCACATTGTTATCGCACCTCACAGGGCTATACCTGCGACATCACATTTCAGGTCACTTTACCTGAATCCGTTCACCTGAGCACACCTGAGCACACCTGCCTACCTGCGACAGGACGAAGGAGCTCAACCGTCAACAAGGGGCCACTACAACCAGGAAGAGGAGCTTCAGAAAGGTTTCTTTACAATGCTTCCCTATACTTTACCAGACCTCTCTGTGCTTTACAATGCTTCCCTATGCTTTACCAGACCTCTCTGTGCTTTACAATGCTTCCCTATGCTTTACCAGACCTCTCTGTGCTTTACAATGCTTCCCTGTGCTTTACCAGACCTCTCTGTGCTTTACAATGCTTCCCTATGCTTTACCACACCTCTCTGTGCTTTACAATGCTTCCCTATGCTTTACCACACCTCTCTGTGCTTTACAATGCTTCCCTATGCTTTACCAGACCTCTCTGTGCTTTACAATGCTTCCCTATGCTTTACCAGACCTCTCTGTGCTTTGCAATGCTTCCCTGTGCTTTACCAGACGTCTCTGTGCTTTACAATGCTTGCCTGTGCCTTACTATGGTAACTGCATAGTATAAGAACAGAAATAAAGTGTTTTCAGGGTAAGTTGAAGACTGTACAGCTGACACGATGAAATACACAGCGTCCGCATTCATGTGCAATCAACTGCTAATCAATTACACCCCACACTGTGCCAAACAAAAATCTGTGCTTTTTTTTCTCTGGAGTGCAATTACCTGTGAATGGGAGAGCCAGGCTGTTATTGCTTCAAGAACTGGCAACAAACAGAGAAAAAAAATATATATATATATAAAAATAGGACTCGAAAGCGCTCTTTAGGCGAATGCGACAAATTGCAATCTGGGGGTCCTTGAAATAAATCTCTGCCATTGTGTTCTCTGAATAGACTGCTGTTGTTCTTCAATCACCGACACACGCCAATAAGCGATTCATTCATTCAGGGATGGGAATCAGACTCCTATTGCACAGCAGTGTCACCCAGTCCAGGTTTTACTGCTACCAGCTTGATCAGCCCCAGTCTGTCTTATTATTAAACTCCTGGTGAAACCAGGACTGGATCACACTGCTTGTGCTGATGCGCTATCCTTGCACTATCACAATGCTATTATTACATCAATGTAGATGCAAATGGTCTTTTAAGCCTAACTTGTTACTTCTCATATTGTATTCTAAGTAGCATTTGCACTGACTGTAAACTACACTGTATTTAAATATCGCCCTGTAACACCTGTAAGTCGCCTTGCAGAAAGGCGTCTGCTCAATAAACGATTACACAGTTACTGATCATTCTTTCTTTCTTTCTACCAGCGTTAAGGGTATCTCTCTTATTTGACTGGAGGTCCAAGGCACAGTAAGATGGTTTCAGCAGCAGCCTGGCTGTGGATTCTCTCCGTCGCTGCACAGCAAGCTTGGAGTAAGGGCTGTAAAACAGCCATGTTGATAGAACCATCTATCTATCTATCTATCTATCTATCTGATCTGTCTGTCTGTCTGTCTGTCTGTCTGTCTGTCTGTCTGTCTGTCTGTCTGTCCTCTCTCTCTCTGTCTGTCTATCTATCTATCTATCTATCTATCTATCTATCTCTCTCTCTCTCTCTCTCTCTCTCTCTCTCTCTCTCTCTCTCTCTCTCTCTCATGCTTTGTTTTTTGCCAGAGCGCATATCTTCCCATTTAAGGGTCATGCTTTATCTGTTACTAGCTGACTAATGAGTTAATGTTAGTTTATTATTATTAAGTCATTTTAGCAGATGCTTTTATCCAAAGCGACTTACAGAGACTAGGGGGTGAACTCTGCATCATCAACAACTGCTGCTGCTGCTGAGTCAGGACCTCGTTTGTTTTATGTCTCATCACGAAGGAGGTCAGTGACTTGCTCAGGGCACACACACACACACACACACACACACACACACACACACACACACACACACACACACACACACACACACACACACACACACACACACACACACAGGAGTCAGTGGCTGAGCCGGGATTTGAACCTCCTGGTATCAAGACCCCTTTTCTCTAGCTGCTGGACCCCCAAGCCTCCTTCATCTTCTTAGTATAATAATATTGTTATATTATAATGTAATGATATTGTTCTAAGCTGTTTGTACCCTGCTTTATAACCTCCGTGCCCAGCTACCTCCCTGCCCATGATGCCAGCGATGAACTTCACCCTGCAGGGATTCCCACCAGCTTACCTGAGGACTGCAGAGAGACTGGTAACTATACAGACACTGACATTCATGTGTGTATATATATTATAATCCACTATAGGCACAGACACTGTAGACAGATATATACATATGTGTGTGTGTATATAGATATAGATACTGTAGACTTGGGCATTTAGATACACAAATATAGACATAGACACAGTATTTATATATATATATATATATACAATAATCCACTATAGGCACAGACACTGTAGACAGATACAGATCTATATATGAATTCATTCT
>JAGXEW010000071.1:1201217-1204287 GCA_030684275.1 Acipenser oxyrinchus oxyrinchus
ATAGAGGGGTGGAATTCAATATGTTAACAAGGGAACATTATTCAGCAGCTTTCATTGGACTCTATGAAGCTGAGGGAGTTCATTCTATATAGAGGGTGGAATTCAATATGTTAACAAGGGAACATTATTCAGCAGCTTTCATTGGACTCTATGAAGCTGAGGGAGTTCATTCTATATAGAGGGGTGGAATTCAATATGTTAACAAGGGAACATTATTCAGCAGCTTTCATTGGACTCTATGAAGCTGAGGGAGTTCATTCTATATAGAGGGGTGGAATTCAATATGTTAACAAGGGAACATTATTCAGCAGCTTTCATTGGACTCTATGAAGCTGAGGGAGTTCATTCTATATAGAGGGGTGGAATTCAATATGTTAACAAGGGAACATTATTCAGCAGCTTTCATTGGACTCTATGAAGCTGAGGGAGTTCATTCTATATAGAGGGGTGGAATTCAATATGTTAACAAGGGAACATTATTCAGCAGCTTTCATTGGACTCTATGAAGCTGAGGGAGTTCATTCTATATAGAGGGGTGGAATTCAATATGTTAACAAGGGAACATTATTCAGCAGCTTTCATTGGACTCTATGAAGCTGAGGGAGTTCATTCTATATAGAGGGGTGGAATTCAATATGTTAACAAGGGAACATTATTCAGCAGCTTTCACTGGACTCTATGAAGCTGAGGGAGTTTATTCTCTATAGGGTGGTGATGCAACACTTTTGGTCAGAGTGGTAACATTGCTGTTTTATTGAGTTCTGCTCCTCTCCGCAGGGATGGGCGTGTTCAATCAGCACTACTGACGTCCTGCCCCGGCGACAGAGAGAAGCTCCTCCATTGGGTGAAGCACTGCGTTGCCATGGAGATGTTCAACTGCAGCATGGGACAGCCAATGGGAAATGGAGGCAAATCTGAGAAAGGTGACATCATAGAATTTGTTCTCAATTGACTCCCTGGATAAATAAAGGTTGATTTGATTGATTTGAACTTTGTCAACAGTGTTTTAAAAACTTTATTCAAAGTCCCTCCCCCTCCCCACCCCTTTAATCAAGCCCCTCCTCTGATTTCCGCTCGACTCTCGTTAGACCCCGAGTGAAATGCCCTCCATGGCTCCGCTGGCTGAAAGCGCACACGATGGCAGTGCTGGGCGCTTCCTGTCTCTAGTCCCGCCCTCGGAGCTTGAGGATATCCAATCGGATGAGGTAGGTGATAGGGTTTTTTTTGTCGGAAACTTCCTGTCTAAACGTTTGTCATTGAGTTTACCCTGAAGACACTGAGAGAGACTTTTTCAGTAAAGCATGTTAATGGATTGTAACACATTGTAATGGTTTTGAATGCATTGTAATGGTTTTGAATGCATTGTAATGGTCTGTAGTACATTGTAATGGTTTTGAATGCATTGTAATGGTCTGTAGTACATTGTAATGGTTTTGAATGCATTGTAATGGTCTGTAGTACATTGTAATGGTTTTGAATGCATTGTAATGGTCTGTAGTACATTGTAATGGTTTTGAATGCATTGTAATGGTCTGTAGTACATTGTAATGGTTTTGAATGCATTGTAATGGTCTGTAATACATTGTAATGGTCTGTTGAACGCATTGTAATCCTCTCTGATTGCAGCTCTGTTGTTTTTCAATCACTCGCTCTCGAGTCGATGTTCGGCAACATGTGCGACCTGAACCACAGTCATGGGTCGGAGCCTGCTGAGCAAGCTGATGACAGGCTGCCTGGACCCCGCCCACAACGAGGAGAGCATCGGCAGGTGAGAACTGTGCCATACCCTTCTAAACCATACCAGACTGTGCCATACCCTTCTAATCCATACCAGACTGTGCCATACCCTTCTAAACCATACCAGACTGTGCCATACCCTTCTAAACCATACCAGACTGTGCCATACCCTTCTAAACCATACCAAACTGTGCCATACCCTTCTAAACCATACCAAACTGTGCCATACCCTTCTAAACCATGCCAAACTGTGCCATACCCTTCTAAACCATACCAAACTGTGCCATACCCTTCTAAACCATACCAGACTGTGCCATACCCTTCTAAACCATACCAGACTGTGCCATACCCTTCTAAACCATACCAGACTGAACTATAGCATTCCATACTATGGTGTGGGTTTCTAACTGAGTGTTTTAGACTCATGGCTGAACTGTACACACTTTTTCTAAGGGGCGGCCTCGCCTGCCTGCCTGTGTCTAAGAGGTAATTAACAGTGAGGCTGGCACGCAGGACGGGCACTCTGTTTGTTTCTCCGCTCCTCGTTAAGAGATCCTGTCTCTGAGGGCTGACTCGCTCCTTCCTGAAGCCCCAGTCCTGCTTATTTTATCCCTCTCCGCTCTAACGAGGCTGTTTTGTTCTCCAGGCTGGGAGGCTCGCTTGTTTCTATGACAACGTGGAAGCCCTGAGCGACAACGCCAGCCGAGCCTTCTACCCCTGCTGAGTGACTGCAGAAACCCCGGAATCAAGCAGGTGAAAGTGTGATTACACTTAGAGTGTCCCATAGTAACAACACAGTGACAGCATGGGAGCTCATAGGCAAGCATTGTAAAGCATAGGGAAGCATTGTAAAGCACAGAGAGGTCTGGTAAAGCATAGGGAAGCATTGTAAAGCACAGAGAGGTCTGGTAAAGCATAGGGAAGCATTGTAACGCACAGAGAGGTCTGGTAAAGCATAGGGAAGCATTGTAAAGCACAGAGAGGTATGGTAAAGCATAGGGAAGCATTGTAAAGCACAGAGAGGTCTGGTAAAGCATAGGGAAGCATTGTAAAGCATCGGGAAGCAGGTATTACACACTGAACAACAGCACCACCTGGTGGCATCCCCAAATATTGCGTTATAGACCAAGCTCAGTCAGTCTGTCAGTGTTTGTAATTGTGTCAGTCTGTATTTGTCTGTGTGTGTGTGTGTCAGTCTGTCTGTGCGTGTGTCTGTCTGTGTGTGTGTGTCTGTCTGTGTGTGTGTGTCAGTCTGTCTGTCCGTGTGTCTGTCTCTGTGTGTGTGTCAGTCTGTCTGTCAGTGTGTGTGTGTGTGTGTGTCGTGTGTGTGTGT
>JAGXEW010000071.1:1204787-1212287 GCA_030684275.1 Acipenser oxyrinchus oxyrinchus
TGTGTCAGTGTATGTGTGTCAGTGTATTGTGTGTGTGTGTAGTGTGTGTGTGTGTGTGTGTGTCAGTGTATGTGTGTGTGTGTGTCAGTGTATTGTGTGTGTGTGTGTGTCAGTGTATTGTGTGTGTGTGTGTCAGTGTATTGTGTGTGTGTGTGTCAGTGTTTTGTGTGTGTGTGTGTGTGTGTGTGTCAGTGTAGTGTGTGTGTGTGTGTGTGTGTGTCAGTGTATGTGTGTGTGTGTGTGTGTCAGTGTATGTGTGTGTGTGTGTGTGTGTGTGTGTGTGTGTGTCAGTGTATTGTGTGTGTGTGTGTGTCAGTGTATTGTGTGTGTGTGTGTGTCAGTGTATTGTGTGTGTGTCAGTGTGTGTGTGTGTGTGTGTGTGTGTGTGTGTGTGTGTGTGTGTGTGTGTGTGTGTGTCAGTCTTGTGTGTGTTTGCTTGTGTATACTCAGCCTCTAGCATGAGGTGGCCCTTGACACCTCTGAACCAATTACAACGTGGGCGGACCACGGCTCCCATCAGCCTGGAATCGCAGCCCCACCCCTCTACCCCTGTACCCCCGGTCCAGGGCAGGGTGCTCACAGGTAAAGCAGCTGCAGGGTGCGGACGGACCCCCAGCCGTGCTGAAGGCCCACGCGGCTGTGCACGTGGTCAGGAGGTAGATCGGGATGAGACTCGTCTCATACCAGGGGCTCAGGAAGGTCTGCGGAGAGACACGGAGAGAGAGAGACCAGCGTCACTACAGGGCAGTAACAAGACTGCTACTGCACAGCAGCAGTGTGGAGTAGCGGTCAGGACTCTGGACTCAGTGGGGAGTCACGGTCAGGGCTCTGGACTCAGTGGGGAGTCACGGTCAGGGCTCTGGACTCTTGACCGGAGGGTCGTGGGTTCAATCCCAGGTGGGGGACACTACTGCTGTACCCTTGAGCAAGGTACTTTACCTAGATTGCTCCAGTAAAAACCCAACTGTATACATGGGGAATTGTATGTAAAAATAATGTGATATATTGTAACAATTCGCCATGGATAAGGGCGTCTGCTCAGAAAAATAATAATAATAATAATAATAATAATAATAATAATAATATTGCACAGCAGTGTCACCCAGTCCAGGTTTTACTGCTACCAGCTTGATCAGCCCCAGTGTGTCTAGCTAACAAGCTCAGGTGTGTCTGATTATTAAACTCCTAGTGAAACCAGGACCGGATCACACTGCTGTGCAGCGGGAGTCTGGTTCCCATCAACAGCGATTCACGATATTTAGACCAACGCTGCAATTACTGTTTTTTTTAATTTTTTGTAAAAATTAAAAATCTAATAAAGCAAGATACTAAGAAAACACATGCGAGCCCCTCCATGCACCAGCAAGAGGGAACTGGGATCTCACCAGTGCTGAGGTGACGAGGTGGGAGACCACCACTCCCATACCAGCCAGCCACTTCCCCCGCTCGCACGCGTCGAAGAAAATCACCCCCCAGAAAGTGTGCAGCAGCACCAGCGCCATCGTGAGGAAAGCTGGGGTACAGCAGGAGAGAGAGACGAGAGGGAAGGAAGGGAGAGTCACCACAAAGCAACAAGAGGCACACGCGCTTGCACAGCTCTGGCTAAAAGATTTACATCACCTAGAATATTAGAATTGATACGTCATTTAAAAAAAATATATATATATATAAATAAATAAATGCAAGTATAACTGATCTTATTTATCATCATCATGTAAACCACAAGAAACTTAAAAATGATATCGCTTATAAAAAAAAAAAAAGTCTACTGGAAGGAAGCCAGAACAGTAGTTCAGTATTTCATGTTAGATTTCCAAATGTCACATTTTTTTCAATTTGTCAGTTTTTTTGGCAAGTACATATGTGGAAAAACTACAGGAAAAGCAGCATGAACTAATTATTCGATTATCGCAACGCAGCCCTCCACAGAAATCAGGGCGAGGGTCTCTGGTGTGGATCGGGGGGCTGATTCACCTTTCAGAGTGAAGTAAGAAACAGCTGCTTGGGTTCGTGTGGATCTCTGTGCTCCGCAGAGTCTCAGGAAAGCAGCGATCATCACAAATCCAAGCAGCTGTTTCTTCATTCACTCTGAACGGTGAATCAGCCCCGATCCACACCAGAGACCCTCGCCCTGATTTCTGAAGAGAGCTGCATCCCATGAACCGAATAATGAATGGGTGCAGCTCTGGTGAGCTTTGCTGTTGAACCCGTGTCCGAGGCCGGGCGTCACTGACCGGAGGTGATGAAGAAGTGGGGGGAGTCTCCGTGTATCCCCACGATCCCGGGACCCAGCGAGTCCGTCAGGATGTTAACCCCGGAGAAGGCACCACTGATCAGCCCGAACGCCAGCCCCGACACTGAGCAGGAACACAGGCATGTTGCAATTCAAAACGCATTTCATTAGAACTGCAGCCGGCTCCAAGCAGCTCAATGATCTCAAGTCAGTGACTGGATCCCAGTGATTCAGATTCAACTGCATGTGCTTTTACTGTGGGAAACTTTTATAAGGGTTAGTTTACCTCTGTGCTTTACAATGCTTGCCTATGCTGTACCAGACCTCTCTGCTTTACAATGCTTCCCTATGCTTTACCAGACCTCTCTGTGCTTTACAATGCTTCCCTATGCTTTACCAGACCTCTCTGTGCTTTACAATGCTTCCCTATGCTTTACCAGACCTCTCTGTGCTTTACAATGCTTCCCTATGCTTTACCACACCTCTCTGTGCTTTACAATGCTTCCCTATGCTTTACCACACCTCTCTGTGCTTTACAATGCTTCCCTATGCTTTACCAGACCTCTCTGTGCTTTACAATGCTTCCCTATGCTTTACCAGACCTCTCTGTGCTTTACAATGCTTCCCTATGCTTTACCAGACCTCTCTGTGCTTTACAATGCTTCCCTATGCTTTACCAGACCTCTCTGTGCTTTACAATGCTTCCCTATGCTTTACCAGACCTCTCTGTGCTTTACAATGCTTCCCTATGCTTTACCAGACCTCTCTGTGCTTTACAATGCTTCCCTATGCTTTACCAGACCTCTCTGTGCTTTACAATGCTTCCCTATGCTTTACCAGACCTCTCTGTGCTTTACAATGCTTCCCTATGCTTTACCAGACCCCTCTGTGCTGTGCTTTTACTGCAGGACACTGCTAAAGGAAGCCTTGATTGGTCTCTTACCGTACGCCATCTGCTGGAGAGAGATGGGAGACCTGCCATCCTCACTGATAGATGCTAGCCCTTGATCAGCCTTCCTAGAGAGAGATGATTCAAATACAGTACATTAAAATGATTATTAATTTGTGATTTTAGCAAACACTTTTATCAAAAGTGACTCAGAGACTAGGGGGGTGAACTCTGCATCATCAACAACTGCTGCTGCTGCTGCAGAGTCACTTCCAATAGGACCTCGTTTGTTTTACGTCTCATCCGAAGGACGGAGCACAAGGAGGTGAAGTGACTTGCTCAGGGTCACACGCACACACACACACACACACACACACACACACACACACACACACAGGGAGTCAGTGGCTGAGCCGGGATTTGAACCTCCTGGGGTAACAAGCCCCCTTTCTCTAACTTGTGTCTGTTAAATGACTAATTCACCATCACAATCATATTATTATTATTATTAATAAGATGGAATGGTTCACACACTTGAGCAGCTTGTAGTTGGCGAAGCGAAAGGCCTCCTGCAGCAGCACTGACACGGCCGCCCCAAAAACAAGCAGCCCGGACTGGAGACTGGGGTTTCCACGATCACTGAGCTGCACCCCGACAAACCACACGAGAGAGCCCAGCAGCACAGACACCAGCCAGAAGAACGACCTGGAGAGAGGGGAGGGGGAGGGAGGGAGGGAGGGAGGGGAGAGAGGAGAGAGAGGAGAGGGAGGGAGAGGGAGGGGGAGAGAGGAAGAGTGGAGACAGGAGAGGAGGGGGAGAGGAGGGGGAAGGGAGTGGGAGGGAGGGGGAGGGAGTGGGAGGGAGGGGGAGGGAGGGGGGAGAGTAAAATTAGCAGGTACTTTAAAATTTATATATATATTAATTGAATATGATTAATTAAAGATTAAACACTTTTGGAAATGGCGGGTTAATAATAATAAAAAATAAAAAAAACTATTGTAAACGCACAGCGTGTGAAGTGATTAGATTTATAAACATTTAAAAGAACCTCAATAAATTCAATAACAAACGGCTGTGAAGCCTTTCTCGGCGTGTTCAAGGTCTGCGGTTTATATTATTAATTATTATTATTATTATTATTATTATTATCATTAATAAAAATATAAAACAAGCAGCTTCACGCAGTCTGCTGAAAACGCGCGACACCTGTCGACTGATAAAGAAGTTAAGAGAAATAAAGCAAGTATTGTTCCTCTCCTAGAAAATTGTAGTTTGCTAATTTTAAGAATATATATATATATATATATATATATATATATATATATATATATATATATATATATATATATATATGCACAACACACACAATTTAATATATATTAACGTCTGGCTTTCTTTTCGAGTCGTGTAACAACGTCGGGTCTGTAAATGAAGATATCTATCGGTGACACAGTGTTACTAACTACCAGAAATAACTCGCCCAGATAAACTATAATAATAATAATAATAATAATAATAATAATAATAATAATAATAATACATTTTATAACAACAACACGAAGCAAAGACCCGCCTTTCTTTGAGAGTTTGAGAAAGTTACGTTAAAAATAAATAAATAAATAACACGTCGCTTTTATAATGGTCGTAAAAGACACGACACAATAACAACAATAATAATATTTAAAAATAAGAATACAATCATTCAAGCTCACCCTGCCACGAGTATAATGATTCTCAATGGATCCACCGCCACCGTCAGTATAAACAATGCAAAAGCGGGTCCAAACGCAATGAAAGCACAGCCGAAAACACAGCCAGCCCCATTGCCCGGATCCGAAGCGCTTTCAGTGCAAAACTTACACAAAATAAACCGCAATGCAACAAAACAACGAGGCGGCTTTTATCCTTCCTCCTTCAGCATGTTTGCAGATTTCTGCTTCCGACCCACAAACACAGCGTCACGCCGGAGCGGGGCTGAGGGTGGAGCAAAACCTGCCCTCCTGACCAATCAGCGGCGTCAACGCCAGAACGTCATTGTTTTGCCGCTGTCGTAGCCCAATGGGAGATAGGGTGGGACGGAGTAGGCGGGTCGTTCTTCCACTGAGCATGCTTCCCGACCCCCCCCCCAGCCCGCCCTAGGTTGCAGGTGCATCATGGGAGTTGTAGTTTTTTTGTCTTTTAATCCGTATTTGTAGTTCGTGGCACACACAAGCGGAAAGTTTGTATGTAAAATGTTGAATAGAAGTAAGTAAATAAATAAATAAATAAATAAATAAAGGAAACAAAACCACAAATCAGTAAGCAGTCTGGGACGTTTCCGAGTTTAATTATTTGATATTATTTGAAATGTCAGTACAGTACTGCAAGAAAATATAACCAAAAAAAAAAGTGACAATGCATTTTTAGTGTCGGTGTGAAACGTGTTGCTTTCCAGCGACAGTTTGTTCTTGATTCGAAATGTAATGACTTGACCCTCCGATACAGAGACTCCCAAAGGCTTTGCGTTAAAGCATGCGGGTCAAAGACGTGACTTAATATAGGGAAGCATTGTAAAGCACAGAGAGGTGTGGTAAAGCATAGGGAAGCATTGTAAAGCACAGTGACAGTACGGTAAAGCATAGGGAAGCATTGTAAAGCACAGAGAGGTCTGGTAAAGCATAGGGAAGCATTGTAAAGCACAGAGAGGTCTGGTAAAGCATAGGGAAGCATTGTAAAGCACAGAGAGGTCTGGTAAAGCATAGGGAAGCATTGTAAAGCACAGAGAGGTCTGGTAAAGCATAGGGAAGCAGTAAAGCACAGAGAGGTCTGGTAAAGCATAGAGGAAGCATTGTAAAGCACAGAGAGGTCTGGTAAAGCATAGGGAAGCATTGTAAAGCACAGAGAGGTCTGGTAAAGCATAGGGAAGCATTGTAAAGCACAGAGAGGTCTGGTAAAGCATAGGGAAGCATTGTAAAGCACAGAGAGGTCTGGTAAAGCATAGGGAAGCATTGTAAAGCACAGAGAGGTCTGGTAAAGCACATTGATAAACAAGGCAAAGCAGATTAAACGATGGTAAATACACGGGGGGAGGGACTGCAAAAATACTGTGCAAAAAATACAGTGCTAAACTTCTCTAGGGGATTAACTGCACTGCCTGACAAAGAGGGAATCCGCACAAGCCAGCAGTGTAACAGAATCCTGCGACCCAAAATCTATAATACAGACGTTTTATTTGACAAATGTATAGGAACCCGCGACCCTTCACCCCCATCCCATCTTAAAACATCTTTCTGCTGCTCCCCTCCCCGCTCCATCACATCACACACATGCCTTTTCCTGTCACTTTACACCAATACTGGACACCCCTAGTCCCAGTCAAGGCTTTACAATCCATTCTCTTACCTCTGATTGAGCTGGTTACCTCGACACACTGGAGCTAATCACAGCAGCGTGATCCAGTCCTGGTTTCACTGGGAGTTTAATAATCAGACACACCTGAGCTTGTTAGCTAGACACACTGGGGGCTGATCAAGCTGATAGTAAAACCTGGACTGGATCACACTGCTGTGGACGATAGATATACTTATGCTGGGATTAATAAGAGGTAAGCTAATGGGCTCCGCAGCCTTGGCTAGTCCTCTGTTCAACCCTCTCATACTCTACAACAACCCCCACATTGTTAATACCCCCGATCACCGCAGACGGGGTTCGATTCGTTTCCATATTTCCAATTCCATTTCCAACGCCTTTTAAAAATCAATTCCCAATTCTCAATTTCCTTTTTTTCCAAATCAATTCCTTACGAAGGGATTAGAATTGATATTTCAGCGACGCAACACCAGCAGCAACAGTAATAATAATAATGATAATAATAATAACGATTTGTGATCGTTCACCTGCTTTCATCTCGTTTGAAGCCGGTTTTTAAATCGCCTCTGTTGTGAGAAGCTCGTTTTAACACCATGCTTTTGCTAAAAATCGCCAATTCTGATCAATGGCGAGGGTGTTTGGAATTGATTAAAAGGGGGGGGGGTGGGAATTGGGGGCTCGTCCGGGTTACACGGAATACTCGCTCGGAATGCTTCCCGCATGCCCTATCATCACGGAACGCCATTCCTCCATTCCGTGCTCAGGATTCCGGGGACAACGGGGCAGATTCTAAAACCGAACGCTACTTTGAATCAACAAAGAGGCTGTAACACTGTTGGCAATTATTATGGGCTGTCGTCATCATCTTCTTCTCCTTCTTCTTCTTCTTCTTCGTCTTACAAAAGCTGTGTCTCTCTGATTTGATTGGATTTGATTTTGGGGGTGGGGTTTGGGGGCTGGGTTTATCGGCGCAGCTGTAGCGAAGCTTCGAGTCCCAGGGCTGTCGGTGTTTTCCCAGCGTTTTCTCTCG
>JAGXEW010000071.1:1217287-1242287 GCA_030684275.1 Acipenser oxyrinchus oxyrinchus
ATAGAATGAACTCCCTCAGCTTCATAGAGTCCAGTGAAAGCTGCTGAATAATGTTCCCTTGTTAACATATTGAATTCCACCCCCTCTATATAGAATGAACTCCCTCAGCTTCATAGAGTCCAATGAAAGCTGCTGAATAATGTTCCCTTGTTAACATATTGAATTCCACCCCCTCTATATAGAATGAACTCCCTCAGCTTCATAGAGTCCAATGAAAGCTGCTGAATAATGTTCCCTTGTTAACATATTGAATTGCACCCCTCTATATAGAATGAACTCCCTCAGCTTCATAGAGTCCAATGAAAGCTGCTGAATAATGTTCCCTTGTTAACATATTGAATTGCACCCCTCTATGTAGAATGCGCCCTGTGATGTCATGCTCCAGTGGTTTCATGGTGCTCTCTCTTTGCTCCCACTCTGTTAAACACTCACCACACTTGCAGCTTGATCTTTTTCCCTCCACCTCGACTGTCTTCACTTTGAAATCGATCCCTGAGATCGGAAGAGACAAAAAATGATTCAAATCCAGCCTGTGAGTGACATCCATCCCCATCGCCACTGCTACACCTGTGAGTGACATCCATCCCCCATCGCCACGGCTACACCTGTGAGTGACATCCATCCCCATCGCCACGGCTACACCTGTGAGTGACATCCATCCCCATCGCCACGGCTACACCTGTGAGTGACATCCATCCCCATCGCCACGGCTACACCTGTGAGTGACCATCCATCCCCATCGCCACGGCTACACCTGTGAGTGACCATCCATCCCCATCGCCACGGCTACACCTGTGAGTGACATCCATCCCCATCGCCACGGCTACACCTGTGAGTGACATCCATCCCCCATCGCCACGGCTACACCTGTGAGTGACATCCATCCCCATCGCCACGGCTACACCTGTGAGTGACCATCCATCCCCATCGCCACGGCTACACCTGTGAGTGACCATCCATCCCCATCGCCACGGCTACACCTGTGAGTGACATCCATCCCCCATCGCCACGGCTACACCTGTGAGTGACATCCATCCCCATCGCCACGGCTACACCTGTGAGTGACATCCATCCCCCATCGCCACGGCTACACCTGTGAGTGACATCCATCCCCTCTCTCATATACTGAGTTGTTGCTGTGCGTGCTAGACAAGCCTCTCCACCTCTCCACCTCCCTCTCCTCTCTTTCTAGATTAAATCGAGGAAGTGTCCACCCCATCCCTGGAGACCAGCATTCCTCGGAACACACAACAGATACATTCCATGACAGGGATGGGAATCAGACTCCGCTGCACAGCAGTGTGATCCAGTCCTGCTTTCACTGGGAGTTTAATAATCAGACACACCTGAGCTTGTTAGCTAGACACACTGAGGCTGATCAAGCTGGTAGCAGTGAAACCTGGGCTGGGTGACACTGCTGTGCAATAGGAGTCTTGTTGCTTTGCAGACCCCCTGGAGGGGTGCTTGGGGTACACGAGGGGTTAAGTCAGGCAGGAATGTGTCCGGTGGGGTGGCTGTGCTCCTCGGGATAGTCTGGGCGTTTCGGAGAGAGGGAAGCAGAGATCCTGGAGATTGCAGACTGACTGTCTGAAAAACATGCAGAGAATGCACAGGCTGTGTGGGAATACAGGAGGGAGCCAGGTACAGCATTGTAAAGCACAGAGAGGTCTGGTAAAGCATAGGGAAGCATTGTAAAGCACAGAGAGGTCTGGTAAAGCATAGGGAAGCATTGTAAAGCACAGAGAGGTCTGGTAAAGCATAGGGAAGCATTGTAAAGCACAGAGAGGTCTGGTAAAGCATAGGGAAGCATTGTAAAGCACAGAGAGGTCTGGTAAAGCATAGGGAAGCATTGTAAAGCACAGAGAGGTCTGGTAAAGCATAGGGAAGCATTGTAAAGCACAGAGAGGTCTGGTAAAGCATAGGGAAGCATTGTAAAGCACAGAGAGGTCTGGTAAAGCATAGGGAAGCATTGTAAAGCACAGAGAGGTATGGTAAAGCATAGGGAAGCATTGTAAAGCACAGATAAGTAAAGCATATTAAAGGTAAATGATATGTAATAACATAACCCTTATAAAAGTCTCCCGCGGTGAAAGCCCAGCACAGTGTTTGATAGCACAGTGTTTCCTGCATACACAGCTGTGGAGTCAATAGCGTAGCGTCCCTGGCTGCTTCCACGCACGGATATTTTCCACGCACGGATATTTCACCCGCATCATGTATGTTTTATTGTATCGTCAGAGTCCTGTCTCTCTCAACTCTATCTTTATAAACCGCGGTGAGCCGGAAACCAACAAACCGACACCTCAATGCAAACCTCAATCTAATTACTAGTGACAGCTGTTACCGGCCAAACCAACATCCTTCAAATTACAGCGAGGTTTCCACTCGTTTATATAAAGGAGGATTCATTTTAATAGTTTACTGTGAATCGTTTTTTTTTTTTTGCATTACAGACACACACACACACACACACACACACACACACACACACACACACACACACACACACACACACACACACACACACACACACACACACAGACACACACACACACGACAGCACACACACACACACAGACAGACACACACACACACACACACACGTTTGTTTAGAATATTTCTGAGTTCTTTGCATGGACTCTGAGACAGTGGAGATTTCCTATTCAAAACTCTATATAAATATAGATCATTCACTTACACACACTGTGCAGTGATTATCTATCTATATATCTATATCTATATCTATATATATATATAAAGGAATATGAAATATAATCTGCTAAGCATACGCGTCGGCAGCAATTAAACAAAGGTACGGCCAACAAGAAAAAAAAGTTGTTTTTCTTCCCTTTAAAAACAAACAAAACAAACAAACAGTTAGCCACACGTACCGATCGTGGAAATGTACGTCGTGTTGAAATTATCTTCCGCGAATCTGATAATAAGACACGTCTTTCCAACGCCGCTGTCTCCGATTAGAAGGAGCTTATAAAGAAAGTCGTATTTCTTAGCCATGTTTTTTCCTTTTCTTTTTAGGAGTGGTTTCGATATCCTGACTCGCCGCCTCCCCTCTTCTCTCTCTCTCTCTTCTACAACTTCTGCTTGAAAACAGAACTTGATCTCATTGAAGCTGCCGGTTATCAAAACAATTAAAACTTTTTTTGTATCTGGTTCCTCTACGCCTCTTCTTCCGTTTAAGATTTGTAGAAAGTGTTTCTGGAAGAAAGAATAAAAAAGAGTGAAGCTTTTTTCCCCTTGTTGAATGACCGTGAAGAAGAGCGAGAGAGACGCACAATCCCGATTCACTGAGAAATGGGAGACACGGCGATGCATTGCCGCCAGGGGGCGCTGTTTGGCGATGCATTGCCGCCAGGGGGCGCTGTTTGGCGATGCATTGCCGCCAGGGGGCGCTGTTTGGCGATGCATTGCCGCCAGGGGGCGCTGTTTGGCGATGCATTGCCGCCAGGGGGCGCTGTTTTTACCGAGTCACCGACTCCGCTGATAAATATACAGGAGCTGTTTTTATCAGATTCGCACAGAGGGAGTGGACGCTGCTACCGGCAGCTATTTATTTTTTAAATGTTTATTTCTCACGCTATTTGTGTCACATGGCGGTTCAAAGACAAATAAATGGCCGTACAGTAATGCTGACGCATAGTTTAAAAGTTAAGGTGACGTGTACAGTTACTCCTGCAAGCATGTTAATAAATAACGAATCAGCGTCCTTTGAAATCTACGGACGGGGCACCTTTTTAAGATGCGTCATGGTTGTAGCAATGTGTTTTTTTTTTAAATGTATTTATTTATTTGTTTGCCGAAGCCTTAGTTTATTTGCAGTTAAATAATTTAGTATGGCTGCGGTTAATGTTAGTATAGTCTATAGACACAGTGAACGCAACACGTGTTTCGCAGTATACTGCTGCAAAGTTATGGCAAAGTGAAAATAAAATACTCGTTTTTTGTTTGTTTTTAAGTACTGCTGGAGTATTCTGTTGAGTTATGTAGAAATTATTCATCATCCCAGTCGGTATTCAAAAGAATAGCTTATATAATAAAAAATAAAGCACTTTTAAAGTAAATCCACTAGAAGTTTTATAATATATATATATATATATATATATATATATATATATATATATATATATATATATATATATATATATATATAAAGTAATAATATATACTTTAAAGTAATATATATATATATATATATATATATATATATATATATATATATATATATATATATATATATATATATATATTTAGTGTACAACCTAAATGAATGTGAAGCGCATCTGGGTCTTAAAATAATAATAATAATAAAGAAAATATAATAATATATATACTTTAACAAAACCATCAATGAATGAAATACAATAAAAAAATAATTAATAATGTGTGTGTTTTTAAGGCTTGTAATTTTTAATTTTTAATTTTTTTTTTTTGCAAGCTTGACCTCACAAACATGTCCGCCACTGCGCGACTCCTGCGACGTCAGTTCCGTCCCCTGCCTGGAAACCCCGTTGATATTAGCTCCTGTTTCCGGTCCTTCCTTCTTTTCGGCAGCGGCTTGATTCACGCCAACATGCCTGTGAGTTTCTGCGCCGCGCAAACTGGGGAAAACGCCTTCAAACGCCTTAAAACCCGGTCCAGCGGGGCCGGGACGGGGCACACTTAACGAGCCGGGAATGGAAATCAATTTGGGGATTTGTTTTGAAAAAAAACAGGAGAAATGAAAGTTTAAAACGAGCTGCGGGACCGGAGTGTTGTGATCTGTGAGGCGGACAAGATGGCGCTGCTCGTGTGTGTACCAGAGAGACATGAAGCCAGAAAGAGAGCGATGAGAATAATAATAATAATTAAAATAAATTATAATAATACTACTACCGTTATATAGTCTGTTTCTTTAAGATGATGGCAAGAGTTCGCCCTCAGTGAACGACAAATGCTTAATATTTTACTGGTGCGTTTGTTGAAATAATAAATACCAGTGGAAACTGTTTATAAATTTCGTTTCGGTATGATTTATAACATCAATATTTAAAAGCGCACCTCGTGTTGAAATTCACATTAACCGTTTCCCCTTGAGAAATTGTAACGTATCTCTCTATCTGTCTATATCTCTCTCTCTCTCTATATATCTATATATATATATATCTATCTCTATATATATATCTATCTCTATCTCTCTCTCTCTCTCTCTATATATATATATATATATATATATATATATATATATATATATCTATCTATCTATCTCTTATATCTCTATATATATCTATCTATCTATCTCTCTATATATATATATATATCTATCTATCTATCTATATCTATATATCTCTATATCTCTCTATCTATCTCTCTATCTCTCTCTATATATATATATATATATATATATATATATATATATATATCTCTATATATATATATATATATCTCTCTATCTCTACTCTCTCTCTATATATATATATATATCTATATATATATATATATATCTATCTATCTATCTATATCTCTCTCTATCTCTCTCTCTCTCTCTCTATATCTATCTATCTCTATATGTATGTATGTATGTATGTATGTATGTATGTATATGTATGTATGTCTGTCTGTATGTATTGTTGTTGCGATCCTTGCTTGCTCATGGAGCCCGGCGTTATGTTAATACTATGCATTAGAAAGCCTGCATTGTTGTTTTAATGCTCGTGTAATCTCCGTTTCTCTCGACGGTTGCTAGTTTAATTCGAGCTGGGTTCATGTTTTTAAATAGATCGGGTACCTCACTTCTGTTTCAGTGGCCAGGCCTCGTCATGCAAACACGAGTTTATCCGAAACGTACAAACTCGACGCTAATAAATCTCTGAAAACGCGCTGCGCAGAAAAAATAAATGAGTTTTTCTTTCTGTGCTGAAGCAGATAAACAGGCATTTGTGTATTTTGTAAATTGATGCTGGGGTCGACTATTTTGGATTTGCAAGATTGCAATGTTTTCTTATATTATTTTGAGGAGGGGGGCTGGTCAATTTTAGATTGTGTGGCTGGTTTTATTATTTACTGTGTGTGTATAGATATAGATATAGATATAGATATAGATATATATATATAGATAGATAGATTTTAATTCTCGCTGGTTTTAAAGCGTGTTTGATGCTGGGAGTTGTGTGTTGATGATGCGAGTTTAATCTGCATCGCTGGCTGTGTTTTTCCTCGTGTTTAAAATGGCGTGTTTGGTGCACGTAGCAGGAATAAAGCAGGGTGGTTCGTGTTTATTATTATTATTATTATTATTATTATTATTATTATTATTATTATTATTATTATTATTATTATGATGATGATGATGATGATGATGATGATGATGTCAGGACGCTACAGACAGAGACGCGAATGCATCGAGTCCGGTAAAAGACACGTCTTCCCTCGCATCGTGGAGATCATGCGATTGTAAACTTTGACATCCTGTGAGAGAGTGTTGTTTCTATTATAAATGTGTTTTTGCTATCTGCAGGATTAAATAACTGCGCGTCATTCGACGGGGAATTACACTGTAGCGCGCATGGTGTGGGGGTGGGGGGATTGTACCACGTTTTAAGTTCCCTATCTATGTATGGAGGTTATGATGCGTCTGTGTTTCTCAACTCCACAGAGTTCACACACAGTTTTTTAAAATGTTAAAATGACAGTTGGCTGAGCGGCAGGGAGAGAGCCAGCTGTTGTTGCTTTGGGAAGGTTGCTGACTGTGTGTGTGTGTGTGTGTGTGTTTCTCTCTCAATGTAAAGCTCGCGAAAGACCTGCTGCACCCGTCCCCGAGGAGGAGAAGAGGAAGCACAAGAAGAAGCGTCTGGTCCAGAGCCCCAACTCTTACTTCATGGATGTGAAATGCCCCGCACGGACCTGGTGTGTCCCCTGTCTGTCCATGCCTCTGTCTGTCCATGCCTCTGTCTGTCCATGTCCCTGTCTGTCCATGTCTGACCCTGTCGAATGAATGCGTTGTTTTGGGGCAACTTTCTCAAACATGGCGCTTTGACTGGGACTCTAACCTCTGTCGCAGAATCTTAACAGTGTGAAGCAAATTCAGAACTTTGTGCTTAATAAATATAGTGTGTGTGTGTATGTATTTGTCACTTGATTGGAAATGTAACTCTCGTAATAAGTAGGCGATGTTTGGACTGGTACCCTAATCTAACCCTGCCCCCTCCCTCCCTCTCCCTCTGCCCCCTCTTCCTCCTCCCCTTCCTCCTCTCCCTGCCCCCCTTCCTCCTCCTCTCCTCTCCCTCCCCTGACCCCCTCTCTTTACAGGATGTTACAAGATCACCACCGTGTTCAGCCATGCCCAGACCGTGGTGCTGTGTGTCGGCTGCTCCACAGTGCTGTGCCAGCCCACTGGAGGCAAAGCTAGGCTAACAGAAGGTACGTGCCGGGCCGGGCTGCACACTGTGCATTGTGTTTCATACCTACACTGATTCACAGAAGAGAAAACCGACCACATTCAACTTCTTTGGATTTGTGCAACAGGAGTCTTATTTCCATCCCTGTAGATAGATAGTCGTTGGTTGAAGGAGGTTTTAGGACAGCCACCAGTATATTGATGGAGAAGTGGGATTATTAGACAGATCAGGGATGGGAATCAGACTCCCGCTGCACAGCAGTGTGATCCAGTCCTGGTTTCACTGGGAGTTTAATAATCAGACACACCTGAGCTTGTTAGCTAGACACACTGGGGCTGATCAAGCTGGTAGCAGTGAAACCTGGACTGGATCACACTGCTGTCTAACACAGTAAGATGATGTCTGATCAATGTGCTGTGGTTGAATTTCCTTTCAGTGTTTTTATACTCTGCACTATTCAGAGTTTTATAGATCAGGATGTGAATATTTGACATTAGTCATATTCCTGTACTGCCCAAAACCCATTAAACCTCCGTGAAACATCTTTACTGAGATGAAGCCCCGCTGCACAGCAGTGTCACCCGCCCCAGGATGTCCCTGACACCCAACCTAGTCTTTTACAATGTATTCCTAAAGCTGAAGGGGAACACGGAGCCACTCTGAGGCTTGGAGTCTGGTTTCAGGAGACTGTAGGTTTCAGGCCACTGTGCGCGCACCAGGCAGGGAGACTTGGAGGGTTTGATACAGCAAACCTCAAACTAGGTCTCCGGGGTCTCCTGGAACCAGCTTTCAAGCTCCTGAGAGTGTCTTTGCATAAACTTCTACAGAATGTGATTAGCACAAATCATCCTAGTTCATATTGTATTCTAGTAGTGTTATTATTATACATAGCATCCTAGTTCATATTGTATTCTAGTAGTGTTATTATTTGCACTTACTGTAAACTACACTGTATTTAAATATGAAGCTTGCATTGTAACCCTGTGCTGCCCTGTGACACCTGTGTGAGTCGCCTGGGATAAGGACTTATTAGTAATAATAATACAGCTTTTCACAGTGAAAACACACCTTTGGGAAGTGTCTTACCCCTCTCTCTGTGTTTTCAGGTTGTTCATTCAGACGAAAGCAGCACTAGAAGGACGCCCCAGTGGTGTCATGTGAGATGGGTTGAGCTGCTTGTAATAGTCTGGTCTCCAGTGAGCAGCTTCTAACTGCTAGCCAGCCGGACCGACTGTGCTCTAGCAGAGACACACACAGGGGAGCTGTCTCTGTCTGTCCAGCCAGGCAACGCCTCTCGCTCTGTCTCTCACAGTCTGGTATTTATACCAGCCAGCGTCGTCTTTCTTGAACTCACCAGGCGGTTAGTGACGACAACGGGGAGAAAAAAAAACAACAAACTAAAAGAGAAAATGAAGAACGACAGCCGGCTTTCCTGATTTGTACTGTGCTTGTAGTCTCAACCCATCTGACCTTTCAATAAATTTTGTTTAGAAAAGATTTGACTGCAGTCGTGTGTTGGTTTTTCGTTTTATTTTATTTTTTAGCGGGTGAGGTACGCTTCCTCGGTGTGTTCTAAGGCTCAAGAATTCTAAACTTTGTTTTTTAATCGTAATTTATAATTTTCACAAGCATAATGACACTGTTCCCTAACTAAACTCAAGTGCTGAATTTGGAAATACTGAAAGAAACTTAAATTCAATGACAGACGCTTCCACTAGAAGTCTTTCTCAGCGTCTTCAGTGTAAATTCAATGACAGCTGTTTCCACTAGCAGTGTCTTTATCATTGTGTTCTAGCTGAAACGTGTGTCACTGTATTAAAGTTTCTTTGAATATTTCTGAATACTTGATGCTTGTATCCTATCTGGTGTGTGCTACAGTTTGAGTGATGCAGACCCGAGAGATTAAAAGCTAGTGTATGTTCTTTATAACCCTTATCTCTGCTTTGATAACCATCACAAACAACGCAGCTTGGTTTTTAACACACCTCCCCAAAATAATTGAGAAACACTAAACCTTCTTAAATCCTGTGACTTGACGTCTCAGTTTCTGCACTCCGACCTCAATCAAAGGAAACGAGTCAGAAAGCAGGAATCTTGCTGAAACAGGTTTTTTTTTTAATTGTCAGAATCCTTGTTGACTTGGAGAACTCAGTAAACCCCCGCCGCTCTCTCTAGGTGCTCCACAGCCAGCGATGTCGGCGCCTCTGGTTTTGGGGTTCAGGATAGGGGACCCTAGGATACAATCCATCACCTGGAATGCAGGACAATGCATTCAGTCATTATAGAGCGAGCCGGGTTAGAAACTCACACTAGCCCTGCTGCTGCTGCTGCTGCACCCAGTCCTGGGGTTCAGAGCTCCTCTCAATGAAGTCTAGTATTGTTAATATTGAAATGATCAGGAGCTAGGAGTTTGAGCAGGGTTACAAACTCACACTAGCCCTGCTGCTGCTGCTGCACCCAGTCCTGGGGTTCAGAGCTCCCTCAATGAAGTCTAGTATTATTAATATTGAAATGATCAGGAGCCAGGAGTTTGAGCAGGGTTACAAACTCACACTAGCCCTGCTGCTGCTGCTGCTGCACCCAGTCCTGGGGTTCAGAGCTCCTCTCAATGAAGTCTATTATTATTATTATTATTATTATATATTGAAATGATCAGGAGCCAGGAGTTTGAGCAGGGTTACAAACTCACACTAGCCCTGCTGCTGCTGCTGCTGCACCCAGTCCTGGGGTTCAGAGCTCCCTCAATGAAGTCTATTATTATTATTAATATTGAAATGATCAGGAGCCAGGAGTTTGAGCAGGGTTACAAACTCACACTAGCCCTGCTGCTGCTGCTGCACCCAGTCCTGGGGTTCAGAGCTCCCCTCAATGAAGTCTAGTATTATTATTATTAATATTGAAATGATCAGGAGCCAGGAGTTTGAGCAGGGTTACAAACTCACACTAGCCCTGCTGCTGCTGCTGCTGCTGCACCCAGTCCTGGGGTTCAGAGCTCCCTCAATGAAGTCTAGTATTATTATTATTAATATTGAAATGATCAGGAGCCAGGAGTTTGAGCAGGGTTAGAAACTCACACTAGCCCTGCTGCTGCTGCTGCTGCTGCACCCAGTCCTGGGGTTCAGAGCTCCCTCAATGAAGTCTATTATTATTTAAATGATCAGGAGTTTGAGCAGCCCTTGGTAAACACATTGCTCTACATGTAGCTCGCTCCCTTAACAGCTGCAAGGACTCTTCCTAACAGCCAATTACACCGAGCGGTGTGCTGGTCTTGTGTCGTGACGCTGTCAAAAAGCAAATCGATTCATCGGAACACCCTGAATCATTACACCCACCCCCACCCACCCCACCCAGAAATGAGCCGTAAAGGACCCCCTAGCTCGGAGCACACCTACCTGAGGGCTGTGGGGCGCTGTTGGGACGTAAACCACCGCATGGTCCTCACACAATTCGCTATGGCGCTAGGCTGCAGAACACAAACACAGACACCTCAGCATTAACCTGTAGAGCTGCATTGAACACAGAGAGCATGTGCAAAGCATAGGGAAGCATTGTAAAGCACAGAGAGGTCTGGTAAAGCATAGGGAAGCATTGTAAAGCACAGAGAGGGATGGTAAAGCATAGGGAAGCATTGTAAAGCACAGAGAGGGATGGTAAATGCCTGCACAGTATTGTTTCTAGCGCGGTCGGCGGTTGGCGCTGTACCTATGAAGACAGCGGCGGTCCCGGCGAGCACGGCAAACACGGTGAAGAGGAGGAGGTAGGAGGAGCCTGTGAGCTGCCAGAACAACCCGAAATCCCGCACTGATCCCAGCCGGGCCCGACTCTGCAGGGAGGGACACACACACACACACACACACACACAGATCACGACGGGATCGCTGAGATTGAGGAGTGAGTTTGACAGCAGGATGGGAGCTGATCGAGTGTTGGGGATCCCTGCGCCGGACATACCTGCGTGCTCGCCGCCCGCACTGTGACCCCGATAGTGACGTGCTGCCCGCCACCGCTGGTCAGGTGCAGCCTGGCGTGGAGTCTGCCCCTGCTGGAGCACAGAGGCACTGCTGGGGAACACAGAGAAGAGTAGGAGACCTGGAGCCTGCAGAGACTGGACGGGATCACCCACCCTGATATCAGGACAGTCCGACCACACCTGAGAGTGAGGAGAAAGAGGAGGGAGGGGAGGACGAAGGGAACGAAGGGAGGGGGGAAGAGGAAAGGGAGAAGGAGGGGAGAGAGTGAGGGAGAAGGGAGGGGGGGAGAGGGAGAAGGGAGGAGGAGAGGAGGAGGGCAGAGAGAGTGAGAGGGAGAAGGGAGGGGGAGGAAGGGAACCAAGGGAGGAGGGGGAGGAGAAGAAGGAGAAAGGAGGGGAGAGAGTGAGGGAGAAGGGAGGGGAGAGGGAGGAAGGGAACAAAGGGAGGAGGAGAGTGGGAGGGAGGAGGAGAGGGGTGCGAGTGACAGGGTGAGAGAGGGAGAGAGGGATGAGGAAGTGAGAGGGTAAAGGAAAGAACGAGAGAGAGAGAGAGAGAAAGAAAAGCATAAAATGATAAAACACACACAAGAACCCTTTAAATCGCCGTCCCTGCGCTAGACAGAGCCTCGCCATGGTATTATTGGTGGTGGTATTCTACTAATCCAGGGTGATTTCTCATGAGCTGCGGTCGCCCCTACCTGCAGGAGTGCAGCAGGGCTGGGGTGCCCCGCACAGGAGCTCGGCGCTGGGGTGCGTGCTGTTCAGCACCAGGGCGCCGGGCTGGCGTGGAAGGCAGGCAGGAAGGGGATGGATGCAGAGGCAGGCCTGCCCTGGGGAGCAATCGCAGGGAGGCAGACAGGAGGACCGAGGCAGAGGCAGTGGAGAGAGTCCTGAGGAGGCTGTCGGACTGGGGGCGAGGGCCACGACGCAGCTGTACTGACCTGCAGGGAGAGGAGGGGAGAAGGAGATGAGGTTTTTCGGTTTTATTTTTCATCACATGACGTCCCTTTAAACCTCAATCTGAAGCCCAGTTTGTAATGAAAAGTTTTCTCTTTATTGGGACGCTTAAGGAACTACTAATTCACATTTTAAAAAAAAGATTCGGAAAATAAAAAAACTGAAAAGTTCAAACCCTAAAGATCTGCGGTGCCTCTCTGATTCCCCTGCCCCTCGCACCTCGCCCTCGCCTCGCCTCCCCACCCCTGCCCCTCTTACCGGTGCTCGTGCTGTAGTGAGGGGACACTCTGAATGCCTGCTGCAGGACGGACTCCACGCACGGGCCACTGAACTGGAGGGAGCAGGATAGGTCCAGCTCCGGTCTGAGCGCAGAGTGGACAGCAGACAGCTGGACAGGGCTGCAGGGGCCTGGAGAGAGAGGAGAGGAGGGGGACAGTCCCATCAATTGTCGCAGTGTCCTGACATTTTTCTTCCTTTGAACACTGATGAAGGCACTGGAACCCAAACGCTGGTCTGCTTGACTCGGTCTCTTCTAGTTTCAATAATAACACTGATGAAGGCACTGGAGCCCAAACGCTGGTCTGCTTGACTCGGTCTCTTCTAGTTTCAATAATAACACTGATGAAGGCACTAGAGCCCAAACGCTGGTCTGCTTGACTCGGTCTCTTCTAGTTTCAATAATAACACTGATGAAGGCACTGGAGCCCAAACGCTGGTCTGCTTGACTCGGTCACTTCTAGTTTCAATAATAACACTGATGAAGGCACTGGAGCCCAAACGCTGGTCTGCTTGACTCGGTCTCTTCTAGTTTCAATAATAACACTGATGAAGGCACTGGCGCCCAAACGCTGGTCTGCTTGACTCGGTCTCTTCTAGTTTCAATAATAACACTGATGAAGGCACTGGAGCCCAAACGGTGGTCTGCTTGACTCGGTCTCTTCTAGTTTCAATAATCACACTGATGAAGGCACTGGAGCCCAAACGCTAGTCTGCTTGCCTAGCTCTCTTCTAGTTTCAATAATAACACTGATGAAGGCACTGGAGCCCACACGCTGGTCTGCTTGACTCGGTCTCTTCTAGTTTCAGTAATAACACTGATGAAGGCACTGGAGCCCAAACGCTGGTCTGCTTGCCTCGGTCTCTTACAGTTTAAAGTTAGATACCTTTGAGATGGCTGGCAGTGGCTCGATGGTCACAGTCACTCTGTACTCGGGCTCCGGGCGAAGTTGGTGAGATAGCGGTCTGCGGGGGTGAGTGCAACACTGTCAGCAGCCCTGACCGCCACCTAGGCAACACGCAACAGGGGAGGGGGAGAGGGAGGAGAGCATTGGGGTTGTTTGGAGAGAGATTATTGATCTTGTGAAGCTACAGATGCATGCGATGGTTGTGATTGGCTGCTTGTGTGATGCACAGTAAGATGACATGGTCGTTTAACAAAGGGAAAGCATAGGGGAGCATTGTAAAGCACAGAGAGGTGTGGTAAAGCATAGGGAAGCATTGTAAAGCACAGAGAGGTCTGGTAAAGCATAGGGAAGCATTGTAAAGCACAGAGAGGTCTGGTAAAGCATAGGGAAGCATTGTAAAGCACAGAGAGGTCTGGTAAAGCATAGGGAAGCATTGTAAAGCACAGAGAGGAATGGTAAAGCATAGGGAAGCATTGTAAAGCACAGAGAGGTATGGTAAAGCATAGGGAAGCATTGTAAAGCACAGAGAGGTATGGTAAAGCATAGGGAAGCATTGTAAAGCACAGAGAGGTCTGGTAAAGCATAGGCAAGCATTGTAAAGCACAGAGAAGTACGATAAAGCTATTAAAAACTCTGGTAAAGGCAGCCTAACAGCTCCTGTGTTAAACTCTTGTCAGGGGTGTGCTGAGGGAATGTTCTGCTCGGGTTCGGGTGCTGTTCTGTACCTCTCTGGAGGTCTGCAGGCTCTCGCTCAGCTTGTAGTAAACCACCGCTGTCCCAGAATCCTTCACTGCAGCCGCCCTGTGGCGGAGTGGATCTGGAGGACGTGGCTGGAGGACACGTGCCACGAGCCGGTCTGACCTGCAGGAGAAAAAGACAACAACCCGAGAGAATTCTTCTTCTTATTAATATTAGCACGATTCGGATTATTCTGATTACTGATTGGTTGATTGGACCCCGCTCTGGCACAGAAAGCCCCTCACCCTCCTGGTTCACCAGCTGGTTCTGAAGCAGACGAGGTCCCCGGCGCTCAGCGGGCCGCTCAGCTCGGGTGCGATGGCGTTCTGGGCCGGCACGCCATGTAATCCGCCATGTTGGGGTGCTTGGGGTCCCAGGCCTCCAGCACGGTGACCCCGGACTCGTGGTCTGAGCTGTGAAGGTGTGTGTGAGCCACTCGGAGCCCAGCTGAAGGAGATCATCCCTGCAAGAACAGCACAGGGATCAATAATAATAATAATAATAATAATAATAATAATAATAATAATAATAATAATAATGATAATGGACTTCATTGAGAGGAGCTCTGAACCCCAGGACTGGGTGCAGCAGCAGCAGCAGCAGGGCTAGTGTGAGTTTCTAACCCTGCTCAAACTCCTGGCTCCTGATCATTTCAATATTAATAATAATAATAATAATACTAGACTTCATTGAGGGGAGCTCTGAACCCCAGGACTGGGTGCAGCAGCAGCAGCAGCAGCAGGGCTAGTGTGAGTTTGTAACCCTGCTCAAACTCCTGGCTCCTGATCATTTCAATATTAATAATAATAATACTAGACTTCATTGAGTGGAGCTCTGAACCCCAGGACTGGGTGCAGCAGCAGCAGCAGCAGCAGGGCTAGTGTGAGTTTGTAACCCTGCTCAAACTCCTGGCTCCTGATCATTTCAATATTACCTGTTCGAGGTGAACCCGAGTCCGGTGTTTTCCGCGTGGAACTTGTCTCCCACGCAGTCGTAGAACTGGACCTGGAATGTGAGGCTCATTCCCAGCGGGAATCCCGTCAGACTCTCCCCGTCAGCGGTGTGGAGCTCCGGAGAGGAGCTGATCCGCAGGTAAGAAACCGGGGCCACCTGAGAGAGAGGGAGGGGGGACCCCAAAACTAGGTTCTGATGCTCCTCTAATCTTAAGAGCGAGTGTCGCCTTTCTCTAAGTCTGCCATTTCAAATCACGTTACGTAAACGGATTCAGTGTGTTAGTATCAGGCTTTGGTCTGTGTTTTTATTTAGATGCAGTGTAATATGCTTGGAAGTGTTTTGGCCGGCACTTTAGTATACTAGTAGTTTTATCCCTAACAATATAAATTACCATAACAATTGTTATCTTTTTTAAAATTTTTTATTATTATTATTATTATTATTATTATTATTATTATTATTATTATTATTATTATTAATAGTGGAATCCGTGGCTACCTTCACTCCGACGAGGATGGTCTGGTTGACCCCAAAGTGCTCCATGCAGGTGACCTCTAGGATCGCTGACCCTGTGGCTGCATGAGCCCTCAGCACCCCCAAGACTGTCCACACTGACCACGGCCGGGCCTTGCAGACAGGGCTCCACGTGGTACTGGATCACACCCATACCGTCCCTGAAGAGCACAGAGACAGCCAGGCTGGGTGCGATACAGCACAGAGACAGCCAGGCTGGGTACGATACAGCACAGACAGAGCCAGGCTGGGTACGATACAGCACAGAGACAGCCAGGCTGGGTGCGATACAGCACAGAGACAGCCAGGCTGGAGTACGACACAGCACAGAGACAGCCAGGCTGAGGAGATACTGCAACAAATGCAGTCAATGACAAACCACTAGCTTTAAAAAAAATGAATATGGAAGTTAATTGAATTTAGCAGACTGCTTTGTGAAACTAGCCCCAGAGTTGTTTAAACCAGTCCCGGTTTGTGAAACACGCCGGGCCTCCCACACTGCGCCGCGTCTGGGCTTCCCTGCTCACCTGCTGGTTTCCAGTTGAAAGTTGGAGTTGGGAGACATGAGGATGGGCTCCAAGTGGCCGGTGGGGAGGGAGGCTTTCTCAAACACCTGCAACCAGCAACGAGAAACACTGCGTCACAGTGCAGCACAGCTAAACCAACACATCTACCACACCTCTCTGTGCTTTACAATGCTTCCCTATGCTTTCCCATGCTGTCACTGTGCTGTATCACACTGTGCTGTGCTGTGCTGTTACTATGGGAGACTGTTTGATTCGGGTTAGTTTACCAGGATCTGTATCTCGTCGCTCAGCCCCTCTGGCGCCCCCGCTGGCTGGCTGTGGTTGCGCGGCAGCACCGTCACGCAGGGTGGTCCGGCCTGCTGTCCTGGTGCGCACCAGCATGGCGAAGTTCATCTCGGGGGTCAGCTTGACATTCGTCTGCAGAGACAGAGACAGGGGGTTGGGGTTGGGGTGTGTGTTGGGGTGTGTGTTGGGGTTGGGGTTGGGGTGTGTGTTGGGGTGTGTGTTGGGGTTGGGGTGTGTGTTGGGGTTGGGGTGTGTGTTGGGGTTGGGGTTGGCGTGTGTGTTGGGGTGTGTGTTGGAGTTGGGGTGTGTGTTGGGGTGTGTGTTGGGGTTGGGGTTGGGGTGTGTGTTGGGGTTGGGGTGTGTGTTGGGGTTGGGGTTGGGGTGTGTGTTGGGGTTAGGGACACTTGGGCTGCTGCATATCTTATAAGAATTTACCCATGTTTATACTCTGCATTTACCATACATGTTTATTAATATGCTTGCTTACGCCCAGGGATGGAAATTAGACTCCGCTGCACAGCAGTGTGATCCAGTCCTGGTTTCACTGGGAGTTTAATAATCAGACACACCTGAGCTTGTTAGCTAGACACACTGGGGCTGATCAAGCTGCTAGCAGTAAAACCTGGACTGGGTGACACTGCTGTGCAATGGGAGTCTTGCTTCCATCCCTGCAGCTCCGTGTACAGCACTGTGGCCCAGCCTTACCTGCCAGTGCCGGGTACCAGGTCCAGGACGTCCCGCTTGCTCTGGGTCCAGTGGAAAGTCAGCCCTTGACAGGAATTAGCGAAGGACATTGGTGTCTGCAGGCTGCTGCTGCCCATCACATACACAGGCATCTGAGAGAGAGAGAGAGAGAGTCAACTAGACTTCCATAGACTTGATGCTTGATTATGCTTTAATATGCTTCTCTGTGCTATACAATGCTTCCCTAGGCTTTACCACACCTCTCTGTGCTTTACAATGCTTCCCTATGCTTTACCACACCTCTCTGTGCTTTACAATGCTTCCCTATGCTTTACCAGACCTCTCTGTGCTTTACAATGCTTCCCTATGCTTTACCACACCTCTCTGTGCTTTACAATGCTTCCCTAGGCCTTACCATCCCTCTCTGTGCTTTACAATGCTTCCCTATGCTTTACCACACCTCTCTGTGCTTTACAATGCTTCCCTATGCTTTACCACACCTCTCTGTGCTTTACAATGCTTCCCTATGCTTTACCAGACCTCTCTGTGCTTTACAATGCTTCCCTATGCTTTACCATACTCTCTGTGATTTACAATGCTTCCTATGCTTTACCAGACCTCTCTGTGCTTTAAAAATGCTTGTCTATGGTCCTGGTTACCTCTGTTCCGTCCGAGTCGAGTGACTGGCGTGGATCCTGATGGCTCTCAGCTCCCTCACCTCCACCTCAATCTCATCCTGCTCAAGAGAAAGCAGGTCATGCAGCACTCTGCGCCCCTGTGCTTCCCCATGGCTACACCCTGCATGCGCTGCAGCAGATCTGACCATGGCTCCAACACCTATAATTACACTCTGAGTGTCCATGAATGTCAACGACAAAGCGTTTAACCCACAACAGGTTCTATGCAAACAGATTAATTACACTGATATCAGCTTGCCGTCTGTTTAATTACTTGAGTTAATCACCTCGCATTGCAATGCATTCTGGTACATTTATCCTGGTACCCTTTCACTTGATTAAGAGAAGGAGAACTACACTTACCAGAAGGACTATTATTATTATTATTATTATTATTATTATTATTATTATTATTATTATTAATTAGTCATTTAGCAGACGCTTTTATCCTAAGCAACTTACAGAGACTAGGGAGGCTAGTCTTATAGGCTTATAGGAGTCTGTGTGGTCCAGAGGTTAAAGAAACGGGCTTGTAACCAGGAGGTCCCTGGTTCTAATCCCACCTCAGCCACTGACTCATTGTGTGCCCTGAGCAAGTCACTTCACCTCCTTGTGCTCCGTCTTTCAGGTGAGACGTAATTGTAAGTGACTCTGCAGCTGATGCATAGCTCACACACCCTAGTCTCTGTAAGTCGCCTTGGATAAAGGAGTCTGCTAAATAAACTAATAATAATAGGGGGTGAACTATGCATCATTCAACTGCTGCTGCTGCAGAGTCACTTCCAATAGGACCTCGTTTGTTTTACGCCTCATCCAAGGACGGAGCACAAGGAGGTGAAGTGACGCACACACACACGCTGAGCCGGGATTTGAACCTCCTGGTATCAATCTAGCCCTTTCTTTAACCGCTGGAGCAGCGAGCCTGAACTGTCCCAGCGAATGCTGGAGCCGCGGTCACGCTGGCTCACCTTCGAGATCTCGATCGTGGCTCCTGTGCTCTGGTGGACGGTCCTCACCACCCCGCCACTCTCACACTCCCCAGGGACACGCCCGTCACCAGCCCCGCCTCCGTCACCGGGCGACCGTCTCGTTGCCGACGGAGAAGTGGATGTGAGACCCGGGTGCGGCCCTCCCTCTGATATCACCTGGAACAGGAAGTGACACGCGCACACAGAGCAAAGGAGTCAGTGAAAACTGTAATGGGGGTCGCATTATTATTATTATTATTATTATAAAGACATTTCAGAGGGCTGGATCGCATCAATATCAGGGTCTAGTGCTGTATATTATAAAGACATTTCAGAGGGCTGGATCGCATCAATATCAGGGTCTAGTGCTGTATATTATAAAGACATTTCAGAGGGCTGGATCGCATCAATATCAGGGTCTAGTGCTGTATATTATAAAGACATTTCAGAGGGCTGGATCGCATCAATATCAGGGTCTAGTGCTGTATATTATAAAGACATTTCAGAGGGCTGGATCGCATCAATATCAGGGTCTAGTGCTGTATATTATAAAGACATTTCAGAGGGCTGGATCGCATCAATATCAGGGTCTAGTGCTGTATATTATAAAGACATTTCAGAGGGCTGGATCGCATCAGTATCAGGGTGTATGATATATAAATGAATGCCCTACCTGCCTGCTGTTTCCAATGATCAGAGTCATTCTCCGGGGCATCAGCCTGAACGAAGGGAAGACCTGGAGACAACACACAACAAGCATGTCTGTCTATCTGTCTGTCTGCCTGTCTGCCTGCCTGTCTGTCTGTCTGTCTGCTTTTCCCAAGCTTTTACTGTGCATTTACCATAGTTTACTGTGTTTAGTAACATGCTTTACAATCACTAACTACGCTTAGCCATGCTCTTTCACTGTGCTTTATTAAACTTTGATATGCTTTTACCACGCTCCCCTGTGCTGTGCCCACAGTAAAAGCACAGTGGAAGCATAGGCAAGCATTGTAAAGCACAGAGAGGTGTGGTAAAGCATAGGGAAGCATTGTAAAGCACAGAGAGGTCTGGTAAAGCATAGGGAAGCATTGTAAAGCACAGAGAGGTCTGGTAAAGCATAGGGAAGCATTGTAAAGCACAGAGAGGTCTGGTAAAGCATAGGGAAGCATTGTAAAGCACAGAGAGGTCTGGTAAAGCATAGGCAAGCATTGTAAAGCACAGAGAGGTCTGGTAAAGCATAGGCAAGCATTGTAAAGCACAGAGAGGTCTGGTAAAGCATAGGGAAGCATTGTAAAGCACAGAGAGGTCTGGTAAAGCATAGGCAAGCATTGTAAAGCACAGAGAGGTCTGGTAAAGCATAGGCAAGCATTGTAAAGCACAGAGAGGTCTGGAAAAGCATAGGGAAGCATTGTAAAGCACAGAGAGGTCTGGTAAAGCATAGGCAAGCATTGTAAAGCACAGAGAGGTCTGGAAAAGCATAGGCAAGCATTGTATAGCACAGAGAGGTCTGGTAAAGCATAGGGAAGCATTGTAAAGCACAGAGAGGTCTGGTAAAGCATATTAAAAACAAACTATGGTAAATGCATTGGTTAAACATGGAGAAAGCATTGAAGGAAAGCTGCAAAACCTGTGTGTGCCGGTGTGCGGAGCTCAGCCTGCGCCCGATCTCTCCCTCGCCGTCACGAACACCTTGGTCTCCCCGAGAGACACCGCCTGAAGCACGTAGCTGGCGGTGACCTCGTCACGATCCGCGATCTTCCTGGGAAACAAACACAGGAATCAGGGGAAAGAGGCGCGGTCCATCAGGAGAGACTTCCATTGACTGATTCACAGGGTCCCGTTCACAACTCAACCCAACCCAACTGAACCATGCCATGCCAAACCATGCCATACCATACCAAACCATTCAAAACCATGCCATACCATACCAAACCATTCAAAACCATGCCAAACCATTCAAAACCATGCCAAACCATCCAATATCATGCTAAACCATTCAAAACCATGCCAAACCATCCAATATCATGCTAAACCATTCAAAACCATGCCAAACCATCCAATATCATGCTAAACCATTCAAAACCATGCCATTCCAAACCATCCAATACCATACCAAACCATTCAAAACCATGCCATACCAAACCATCCAATACCATACCAAACCATTCAAAACCAAACCATTCAAAACCATGCCAAACCATCCAATATCATGCTAAACCATTCAAAACCATGCCAAACCATCCAATATCATGCTAAACCATTCAAAACCATGCCAAACCATCCAATATCATGCTAAACCATTCAAAACCATGCCATTCCAAACCATCCAATATCATGCTAAACCATTCAAAACCATGCCATTCCAAACCATCCAATACCATACCAAACCATTCAAAACCATGCCAAACCATTCAAAACCATGCCAAACCATCCAATATCATGCTAAACCATTCAAAACCATGCCAAACCATCCAATATCATGCTAAACCATTCAAAACCATGCCAAACCATCCAATACCATGCTAAACCATTCAAAACCATGCCATTCCAAACCATCCAATATCATGCTAAACCATTCAAAACCATGCCAAACCATCCAATATCATGCTAAACCATTCAAAACCATGCCAAACCATCCAATATCATGCTAAACCATTCAAAACCATGCCATTCCAAACCATCCAATACCATACCAAACCATTCAAAACCATGCCAAACCATCCAATATACCATTCAAAACCATGCCAAACCATCCAATATCATGCTAAACCATTCAAAACCATGCCATTCCAAACCATCCAATACCATACCAAACCATTCAAAACCATGCCAAACCATCCAAATACCATGCCAAACCATCCAATACCATACCAAACCATTCAAAACCATGCCAAACCATCCAAATACCATGCCAAACCATCCAATACCATACCAAACCATTCAAAACCATGCCAAACCATCCAAATACCATACCAAACCATTCAAAACCATGCCAAACCATGCCATTCAAAACCATGCCATGCCAAACCATTCAAAACCATACCATAGCATGCCAAACCATTCAAAACCATGCCATACCAAACCAGCCCCTAGAACCTGCACAGAGCATGGACCCAGCCCCTTCCCTGCGTTGCAACAGCCAGCACCTACTCCACAGTGACTATTGAGGAGGCCGTGTGCACTCGGAGATCCATGAGTCCGAAGTATCTGCTGTGGAAGGGGAGCCGCGAGGAATCCAGGACCCTCACATTGAGAGGAGCGGGCTTATTCACCTCCATCTAGAGGAGAGAAGAGAGGAGAGGAGAGGAGAGGAGAGGAGAGGAGAGGAGAGGAACAAACATACAACACTCACGAGATTTAAACTGAGAGGAGCGGGCTTACGTTGTGGATGAACTCCAGCTCGATGTCAGAGATGTCGGACACGTGCAGGGCGACCCCTGCAGGCTCGGAGGACTTCAAGCACAGGTCATAGACATAGAGGAGAGAGGAGCCGGGTTTGAGAGGAGACACCTGCACACACACACAGGGGGGCAGGTTATAGAGGACACCAAAACAGTACAGTACAGTACAGTCCAATTCAATACAGTACAATTCAATACAGCACAATTCAATACAGTCCAATTCAATACAGCACAATTCAATACAGTCCAATTCAATACAGCACAATTCAATACAGTCCAATTCAATACAGCACAATTCAATACAGTCCAATTCAATACAGCACAGGGTGCCTCTGTGTCCCATTGCTTTTCTCTCCTTCTCTCTCACCTGCACAATGTTCTTTGCTTCCAGCATGGTCACCTCCACCACCTCTCTGTCCACAACCCTGACCAGGAAGTGACCCGAGCCCCAAGCGTCAGGGTCAGGTTCTCCTGGGGAGACACAGTGAAGAGTCTGTCCAGGAGCTGCAGGGGTGGGAATCAGACTCCCACTGCACAGCGGTGTGATCCAGTCCTGGGGCTGATCAAGCTGGCAGCAGTAAAACCTGGAGTGTGTGACACTGCTGTGCAACAGGAGTCTTATTCCCATCCCTGATCTATCGATCTAAATATTATTATTATTATTTATTTCTTAGCAGACGCCCTTATCCAGGGCGACTTACAGTCGTAAACAAAAATACATTTCAAGAATCACAGTACAAGTAATAATACCATTAAGAGCAAGATAAATACAATGACTTTGGTTCTAGCAAAGTACAAATATCCCACCAATATACTGCAGCTGTCTTGTCTATAAAATCAGCTAAAAACCTCCTTCAACCAACAACTATCTATCTATCTATCTATCGATCTACAGGGACGGGAATCAGACTCCGCTGCACAGCAGTGTGATCCAGTCCTGGTTTCACTAGGGGTTTAATAATCAGACACACCTGAGCTTGTTAGCTAGACACACTGGTAGTATAACTGCTGTGCAATAAGGGTCTTATTGACATCCCTGTTAGCTAACTAAATAATTCCATAACTCTTCCGTTAGCTCTCAAATGTATGAGCTAACGGAAAAGGATTGGCATGTGAGTGTGTGGGTCTCACCAGCACGTCTCTATGGTTGAACAGGGTGTGTGTGTGTGTGTGTGTGTGTCTCACCAGCACGTCTCTGTGATTGAACAGGGTGTGTGTGTGTGTGTGTGTGTGGTCTCACCAGCACGTCTCTGTGATTGAACAGGGTGTGTGTGTGTGTGTGTGTGTGTCTCACCAGCACGTCTCTGTGATTGAACAGGGTGTGTGTGTGTGTGTGTGTGTGTCTCACCAGCACGTCTCTGTGGTTGAACAGGGTGTGTGTGTGTGTGTGTGTGTGTCTCACCAGCACGTCTCTGTGGTTGAACAGGGTGTGTGTGTGTGTCTCACCAGCATGTCTCTGTGGTTGAACAGGGTGTGTGTGTATGTGTGTGTGTCTCACCAGCACGTCTCTGTGGTTGAACAGGGTGTGTGTGTGTGTGTGTGTGGGTCTCACCAGCACGTCTCTGTGGTTGAACAGGGTCATGCTCTTCTGTTGCAGAAGCACGTCCTTGACCAGGAGCAGCTCCAGGGAGGCGGAGGTGGGAGGGAGGGAGACGTCCTGCCGGGGAGAGCAAAGGGTTAAACCAGACATCAGCTCTACAAAGAACAGAGTGAACTCAAACTGAGTCACCTGCAAAGATACAGAGACTGAGAGATAGAGATAGACAGAGAGATAGAGAGATAGATAGCTAGCTAGCTAGACAGATAGATAGATAGACAGAGAGATAGAGAGAGAGATAGATAGATAGATAGATAGATAGATAGATAGATAGATAGATAGATTGACAGAAAGCTAACCAAGATAGGATAGAGACATAATTAAAAATAAAACAAACAAAAAAGACAATATGAACATAATTTAGATCTTTTACTTAATATCATGTCATCAAACTACAAAATGATATCGCAAAAAAAAAAAAGTCTACTGGAAGGAAGCCATAATAGTCGTACAGTATTTCTTGTCAGATTTCTATTTGTCAGTTTTTCGTTCAGTATATGGAAAGCTACGCAAAGCGCTGGTGTGTAATTCAATATGTTAACGTCACATTGTTCAGCAGCTTTCATTGGACTTTATGAAGCATTTTTTTCCATTCTAAAGGTGTTGCATCACTTTTGGCCAGAGCTGTATACACACACACACGCACACGCACGCACGCACGCGCACACGCACACGCACGCACACACACACACACACACACACACACACACACACACACACACACACACACACACACACACACACAGAGCAGTAAAGCACACTACCCTGTAGAAAGGCTCCTTGGCTGCCAGCGCTGGTGTCGCTGGCACCGTGCGGTAGCTCATGAAGCTCGCTGTCACCGTGCAGGACCCTGTCCGTCGCTGTGCTCGATAACCTGGCCCTGAACCAAGAACGAGCCACACAGAGACCCCGTGAACACTCACAGTATACTCTCTCTACACTGCATGCACTGTATGTGTGTGTCAGTGTGTGTGTGTGTGTGTGTGTGTGTGTGTGTGTGTGTGTGTGTGTGTGTGTGTGTGTGTGTGTGTGTGTGTGTGTGTGTCAGTGTGTGTGTGTGTCAGTGTGTGTGTGTGTGTGTGTGTGTGTGTGTGTGTGTGTGTGTGTGTGTGTGTGTGTGTGTGTGTGTGTGTGTGTGTGTGTGTGTGTGTGTGTGTGTGTGTGTGTGT
>JAGXEW010000071.1:1244787-1249767 GCA_030684275.1 Acipenser oxyrinchus oxyrinchus
ACACCTGGAGAGAAACACACAGTACACAGAGAGAGGGAGGGAGTGAGGGACAGGGAGAGACAGGGAGAGGGAGGGACAGGGAGTGAGAGGGAGACACAGGAGGGAGGGAGGGACAGGAGAACAGGAGTGAGAGGAGACACAGGGAGGAGAGGAGACACAGGAGTGGGAGGGAGGGACAGGGAGACACAGGGAGAGAGAGGGAGGGACATGGAGTGAGAGGGAGACACAGGGAGTGAGAGGGAGACACAGGGAGTGGGAGGGAGTGAGAGGGAGAGACAGGGAGAGGGAGGGACAGGGAGTGAGAGGGAGAGACAGGGAGAGGGAGGGACAGGGAGTGAGAGGGAGACACAGGGAGTGGGAGGGAGGGACAGGGAGACACAGGGAGAGAGAGGGAGGGACAGGGAGTGAGAGGGAGACACACAGAGTGAGAGGGAGACACAGAGAGTGAGAGGGAGGGACAGGGAATGAGAGGGAGAGTCTAGTAATGTGGTCCTATCTCCACTAACATCAGCAGTCAAGCCAGGTATGCATGGCTGGGTTCTCATTGCTAGGAACTGGTTTATGACCTTGTAGAGACATTCTTTAATATGCACACTGCCTTGTACTGCACAGCACTGTGATCCAGTCCTGGTTTCACTGTGTTTAATAATCAGACACACCTGAGCTTGTTAGCAGACACACTGGGGCTGAGCAAGCTGGTAGCAGTGAAACCTGGACTGGGTGACACTGCTGTGCAACAGGAGTCTGGATTAGACAGTGTGGATGAAGCTCCTGGTACCGTGGTCTCTCCGTGGTGGGTTGGGTTCTGGGAGTCCGGGCCCGGATCACACTGGTCCCCAGCTCAAGGCCCGCCAGTACCGCCTTCACCGTCACCGTGGAAACGCTCAGGTTAGAGGAAGACCAGGTGAAGTTACCACTGCCGCCCTCCACCTGAGGAGAGAGAGGAGAGGGGAGAGGAGAGGTGAGAGCGGGGAGAGAGGAGAGGGGAAGAGAGAGAGAGAGAGAGAGAGAGGAGGGGAGAGAGGAGATGGGGAGAGGAGAGGGAGAGGGAGAGAGGAGAGAGAGAGAGGAGAGACAGGAGAGAGGAGAGAGAGGAGAAGGAGAGGGGAGAGAGGAGAGAGAGAGGAGAGGGAGAGAGGAGAGAGGAGAAGGGAGAGAGAGAAGAGACACACAGAGAGAAGAGACAAGGAGACAAGAGAGAGGAGAGACAACACATTAAAAGTTTTTTTTTTTCTGTTAACAATGTGAAAGCGCTTGCTGAGCGGGGCAGGTGTAACGCACCTGGATTTGATGCCGGTAGATCCCGTTGTTTGGTTGCCAAGGAACGCCAGAACCTTGGGTATCATAACGATGGGGCTGTAGATGTGAACTTCTTGCAGGTGGCTGATTGGAGGACTCAGGGATAGGACTGTACCATTCTAGAGGGAGAATGGGGGATAAAACATGGACTATTCTATAAGAATACTACTACTACTACTACTAATAATAATACTAGAGTAGGGAGTCTTGTTTCCAGCCCTGCATGTCAACGCCCACCTGCGCTGTGACAGACACCAGCGTGGCTCTGATGGCCGTGGCTCGGGCTGCAGGGTCCTCACGTGGAAGCAGGACCCATTCTCCTTGGACACCAGCCTGTCGAAGTATTCCACTGGGATTTCGTGGACGATCTTTATATTCTGAGACGAAGAAAAAACAAAAGCAGCACACACTTTGTGTTTATTGACTGCAGCTCGGGCTAAAAGTTTTGCATCACCTAGAATTTTTGAAGACATAATTTAAAAAAAACAAAAACTTCATGGATTATAATTTAGATCTTGTATTTAACAGAAACTAGAAAATGATATCGCAAAAAAAAAAAAAAAAGTCTACCGGAAGGAAGCCAGAATAGTATTTCATGTTAGATTTCCAAATGTCACATTTTTTCTATTAGTCAATTTTATGTGAAGTATATAAATGGAAAACTATACAAAGCGCTGGGTGTGTAATTCAATATGTTAACAAGGGAACATTATTCAGCAGCTTTCATTGGACTCTGTGAAGCTGAGGGAGTTCATTCTATATAGAGGGGGTGGAATTCAATATGTTAACAAGGGAACATTATTCAGCAGCTTTCATTGGACTCTATGAAGCTGAGGGAGTTCATTCTATATAGAGGGGGTGGAATTCAATATGTTAACAAGGGAACATTATTCAGCAGCTTTCATTGGACTCTATGAAGCTGAGGGAGTTCATTCTATATAGAGGGGGTGGAATTCAATATGTTAACAAGGGAACATTATTCAGCAGCTTTTTGACTTGGAAGTGTTTTTTCAAGGACATGCTTACATCAGACATGTGGATTCTGTTGCCGGTGATGTCATAGACCTGCACTGTGACCTCATAGTGACGCCCCGTCTCCAGCACCCAGTGCTCCCGGGTGCACGCTCAGAGCTGCGACACAGAACAGAACCACAATGGACCCCTTCGGATTTGCTGGCAATACACTAGCTGTGAGCTAGATGGCGCTGCCCTTATACAAGTGTCCCGCAGTAAAAGCACAGCAAAGTGTGATCACGCACAGTGACAGCATGGTAAAGCATAGGGAAGCATTGTAAAGGTATGGTAAAGCATATTAAACACATGGGAGTGCATGGAAGTCAATGAAAGTCTATGGGAGTCTATGGGAGTCTATGAAAGTCTATAGAAGTCAATGCAAGTCAATGAAAGTCAATGCAAGTCAATGCAAGTCAATGCAAGTCAATGGAAGTGTATGGAAGTGTATGGAAGTGTATGGAAGTCTATGCAAGTCAAAGCAAGTCAATGCAAGTATATGGAAGTGTATGGAAGTGTATGGAAGCCAATGGGAGCCAATGGAAGTGTATGGAAGTCAATGCAAGTCAATGCAAGTCAATTGAAGTCAATTGAAGTGTATGGGAGCCAATGGAAGTCAATGGGAGTCAATGGAAGTCTATGGAAGGCAGACTCACTGAGAAAGCTGGCCTCCACTACGAAGATGGTGCAGTTCGGGAGTTGAGAGGCGGCCTGCATGTGGATATCTGTGAGTGAGGGAGAGCTGAGGAAACAAACAGCAATCTGCAGCGTTGAGATTTCACGAACCCCTAACCCTCCCTCCTCCCTCCTCTCCCTCCCCCAGGATACTGCTGTAGTGCAGTACGAGGCTGGCCTGGCCCGGCTGCACAGCGGTCACTCTCACACTCTCCTGCTCGATCGTGGCCACGGGCTGCTCAGGGTCTCCGGCCTCGCTGACCAGCTGACCCTGCAGCTGCAGCCTGAACTCCGGGAGGGCAGCCGGACATCTGAGAGCCGACAGACAAGGGGACAGACACAGAGAGGGAGATTAATAATAAGACTCCCATTGCAGAGCAGTTTGAGCCAGTCCAGGTTTTACATGAATTCTACCTGTGAGCTCCCCTCCCCTCTCTCACCAGTGTCTCTGCCCTGCTGTCTCCTCCACACTCTGTAGTAGGCGTGCGCCCCCACGAGCAGGTACAGGTCCTGGGTGGGGCTGAGCAGGATGTTCTCCAGGATGAGCAATCGCACCGTCGCAGCGGAAACTTTCTGCAAGAACACTGAGCCGTGAGAGGAGCTTCCCACAGTGAGAGCACAGCACAGTGTAGAACAGCAACAGGGAGCGCATGGGAAAGCATAGGGAAGCATTGTAAAGCACAGAGAGGTGTGGTAAAGCATAGGGAAGCATTGTAAAGCACAGAGAGGTCTGGTAAAGCATAGGGAAGCATTGTAAAGCACAGAGAGGTCTGGTAAAGCATAGGGAAGCATTGTAAAGCACAGAGAGGTCTGGTAAAGCATAGGGAAGCATTGTAAAGCACAGAGAGGTCTGGTAAAGCATAGGGAAGCATTGTAAAGCACAGAGAGGTCTGGTAAAGCATAGGGAAGCATTGTAAAGCACAGAGAGGTCTGGTAAAGCATAGGGAAGCATTGTAAAGCACAGAGAGGTCTGGTAAAGCACAGAGAGGTATGGTAAAGCATAGGGAAGCATTGTAAAGCACAGAGAGGTCTGGTAAAGCATAGGGAAGCATTGTAAAGCACAGAGAGGTCTGGTAAAGCATAGGGAAGCATTGTAAAGCACAGAGAGGTCTGGTAAAGCATAGGGAAGCATTGTAAAGCACAGAGAGGTCTGGTAAAGCACAGAGAGGTGTGGTAAAGCATAGGGAAGCATTGTAAAGCACAGAGAGGTGTGGTAAAGCATAGGGAAGCATTGTAAAGCACAGAGAGGTATGGTAAAGCATAGGGAAGCATTGTAAAGCACAGAGAGGTCTGGTAAAGCATAGGGAAGCATTGTAAAGCGCAGAGAGGTCTGGTAAAGCATAGGGAAGCATTGTAAAGCACAGAGAGGTCTGGTAAAGCATAGGGAAGCATTGTAAAGCACAGAGAGGTCTGGTAAAGCATAGGGAAGCATTGTAAAGCACAGAGAGGTCTGGTAAAGCATATTAAAAAACAAACCCTGGTAAACTAACAACATCTGAATCTACTTGACCTTGTAGCCGGGCTCATCGATTTGAACCCTCAGCCTGGCAGGGCCGCTCCTCAGGCCCGACACCAGCACCAGATCCCCCTGCTTCCCCTCGGCCTCCATGTTGAGGATGTACTGGAGGGGAGTACTCTGCATCCATAAACCAGACGAACCTGAGAGAGGAGGCAGCAAGCAAAACACAGACACAAGCTAGAGGTGTGTGAGTGTGTGTGTGTGTGTGTGTCAGTGTGTCTGTGTGTGTGTGTGTGTGTGTGTGTGTGTGTGTGTCAGTGTGTGTGTGTGTGTGTGTCAGTGTCAGTGTGTGTGTGTGTGTGTGTGTGTCAGTGTGTGTGTGTGTCAGTGTGTGTGTGTGTGTGTGTGTCAGTGTGTGTGTGTGTGTGTGTCAGTGTGTGTGTGTGTGTCAGTGTCAGTGTGTGTGTGTGTGTGTGTGTCAGTGTGTGTGTGTGTGTGTGTGTGTGTCAGTCAGAGCCGGATAGGACTAGCATATA
>JAGXEW010000071.1:1250267-1255267 GCA_030684275.1 Acipenser oxyrinchus oxyrinchus
TGTGCTTTACAATGCTTCCCTATGCTTTACCAGACCTCTCTGTGCTTTACAATGCTTCCCTATGCTTTACCAGACCTCTCTGTGCTTTGCAATGCTTCCCTATGCTTTCCCATACTGTCCCTCTGCTTTATCACACTGTGCTGTGCTTTTCCTATATGCTAGTCCTATCCGGCTCTGACTGACACACACACACACACACACACACACTGACACACACACACACACACACACTGACACTGACACACACACACACACTGACACACACACACACACACACTGACACACACACACACACACACACGACACACACACACACTGACACACACACACACACACACACACACTGACACTGACACACACACACACACTGACACACACACACACACACACACACACACACTTACACACAGACACACACTGACACACACACACACACACACTCACACACCTCTAGCTTGTGTCTGTGTTTTGCTTGCTGCCTCCTCTCTCAGGTTCGTCTGGTTTATGGATGCAGAGTACTCCCCTCCCAGTACATCCTCAACATGGAGGCCGAGGGAAGCAGGGGATCTGGTGCTGGTGTCGGGCCTGAGGAGCGCCCTGCCAGGCTGAGGGTTCAAATCGATGAGCCCGGCTACAAGGTCAAGTAGATTCAGATGTTGTTAGTTTACCAGGGTTTGTTTTTTAATATGCTTTACCAGACCTCTCTGTGCTTTACAATGCTTCCCTATGCTTTACCAGACCTCTCTGTGCTTTACAATGCTTCCCTATGCTTTACCAGACCTCTCTGTGCTTTACAATGCTTCCCTATGCTTTACCAGACCTCTCTGTGCTTTACAATGCTTCCCTATGCTTTACCAGACCTCTCTGTGCTTTACAATGCTTCCCTATGCTTTACCATACCTCTCTGTGCTTTACAATGCTTCCCTATGCTTTCACCACACCTCTCTGTGCTTTACAATGCTTCCCTATGCTTTACCAGACCTCTCTGTGCTTTACAATGCTTCCCTATGCTTTACCATACCTCTCTGTGCTTTACAATGCTTCCCTATGCTTTACCACACCTCTCTGTGCTTTACAATGCTTCCCTATGCTTTACCACACCTCTCTGTGCTTTACCAGACCTCTCTGTGCTTTACAATGCTTCCCTATGCTTTACCAGACCTCTCTGTGCTTTACAATGCTTCCCTATGCTTTACCAGACCTCTCTGTGCTTTACAATGCTTCCCTATGCTTTACCAGACCTCTCTGTGCTTTACAATGCTTCCCTATGCTTTACCATACCTCTCTGTGCTTTACAATGCTTCCCTATGCTTTACCAGACCTCTCTGTGCTTTACAATGCTTCCCTATGCTTTACCAGACCTCTCTGTGCTTTACAATGCTTCCCTATGCTTTACCAGACCTCTCTGTGCTTTACAATGCTTCCCTATGCTTTACCAGACCTCTCTGTGCTTTACAATGCTTCCCTATGCTTTACCAGACCTCTCTGTGCTTTACAATGCTTCCCTATGCTTTACCAGACCTCTCTGTGCTTTTACAATGCTTCCCTATGCTTTACCAGACCTCTCTGTGCTTTACAATGCTTCCCTATGCTTTACCAGACCTCTCTGTGCTTTACAATGCTTCCTATGCTTTCCCATGCGCTCCCTGTTGCTGTTCTACACTGTGCTGTGCTCTCACTGTGGGAAGCTCCTCTCACGGCTCAGTGTTCTTGCAGAAAGTTTCCGCTGACGGTGCGATTGCTCATCCTGGAGAACATCCTGCTCAGCCCCACCCAGGACCTGTACCTGCTCGTGGGCGCACGCCTACTACAGAGTGTGGAGGAGACAGCAGGGCAGAGACACTGGTGAGAGAGGGGAGGGGAGCTCACAGGTAGAATTCATGTAAAACCTGGACTGGCTCAAACTGCTCTGCAATGGGAGTCTTATTATTAATCTCCCTCTCTGTGTCTGTCCCCTTGTCTGTCGGCTCTCAGATGTCCGGCTGCCCTCCCGGAGTTCAGGCTGCAGCTGCAGGGTCAGCTGGTCAGCGAGGCCGGAGACCCTGAGCAGCCCGTGGCCACGATCGAGCAGGAGAGTGTGAGAGTGACCGCTGTGCAGCCGGGCCAGGCCAGCCTCGTACTGCACTACAGCAGTATCCTGGGGGAGGGAGAGGAGGGAGGAGGGAGGGTTAGGGGTTCGTGAAATCTCAACGCTGCAGATTGCTGTTTGTTTCCTCAGCTCTCCCTCACTCACAGATATCCACATGCAGGCCGCCTCTCAACTCCCGAACTGCACCATCTTCGTAGTGGAGGCCAGCTTTCTCAGTGAGTCTGCCTTCCATAGACTTCCATTGACTCCCATTGACTTCCATTGGCTCCCATACACTTCAATTGACTTCAATTGACTTGCATTGACTTGCATTGACTTCCATACACTTCCATTGGCTCCCATTGGCTTCCATACACTTCCATACACTTCCATATACTTGCATTGACTTGCTTTGACTTGCATAGACTTCCATACACTTCCATACACTTCCATACACTTCCATTGACTTGCATTGACTTGCATTGACTTGCATTGACTTTCATTGACTTGCATTGACTTCTATAGACTTTCATAGACTCCCATAGACTCCCATAGACTTTCATTGACTTCCATGCACTCCCATGTGTTTAATATGCTTTACCATACCTTTACAATGCTTCCCTATGCTTTACCATGCTGTCACTGTGCGTGATCACACTTTGCTGTGCTTTTACTGCGGGACACTTGTATAAGGGCAGCGCCATCTAGCTCACAGCTAGTGTATTGCCAGCAAATCCGAAGGGGTCCATTGTGGTTCTGTTCTGTGTCGCAGCTCTGAGCGTGCACCCGGGAGCACTGGGTGCTGGAGACGGGCGTCACTATGAGGTCACAGTGCAGGTCTATGACATCACCGGCAACAGAATCCACATGTCTGATGTAAGCATGTCCTTGAAAAACACTTCCAAGTCAAAAAGCTGCTGAATAATGTTCCCTTGTTAACATATTGAATTCCACCCCTCTATATAGAATGAACTCCCTCAGCTTCATAGAGTCCAATGAAAGCTGCTGAATAATGTTCCCTTGTTAACATATTGAATTCCACCCTCTATATAGAATGAACTCCCTCAGCTTCATAGAGTCCAATGAAAGCTGCTGAATAATGTTCCCTTGTTAACATATTGAATTCCACCCCTCTATATAGAATGAACTCCCTCAGCTTCATAGAGTCCAATGAAAGCTGCTGAATAATGTTCCCTTGTTAACATATTGAATTACACACCCAGCGCTTTGTATAGTTTTCCATTTATATACTTCACATAAAATTGACTAATAGAAAAAATGTGACATTTGGAAATCTAACATGAAATACTATTCTGGCTTCCTTCCGGTAGACTTTTTTTTTTTTTTTGCGATATCATTTTCTAGTTTCTGTTAAATACAAGATCTAAATTATAATCCATGAAGTTTTTGTTTTTTTTAAATTATGTCTTCAAAAATTCTAGGTGATGCAAAACTTTTAGCCCGAGCTGCAGTCAATAAACACAAAGTGTGTGCTGCTTTTGTTTTTTTCTTCGTCTCAGAATATAAAGATCGTCCACGAAATCCCAGTGGAATACTTCGACAGGCTGGTGTCCAAGGAGAATGGGTCCTGCTTCCACGTGAGGACCCTGCAGCCCGAGCCACGGCCATCAGAGCCACGCTGGTGTCTGTCACAGCGCAGGTGGGCGTTGACATGCAGGGCTGGAAACAAGACTCCCTACTCTAGTATTATTATTAGTAGTAGTAGTAGTAGTATTCTTATAGAATAGTCCATGTTTTATCCCCCATTCTCCCTCTAGAATGGTACAGTCCTATCCCTGAGTCCTCCAATCAGCCACCTGCAAGAAGTTCACATCTACAGCCCCATCGTTATGATACCCAAGGTTCTGGCGTTCCTTGGCAACCAAACAACGGGATCTACCGGCATCAAATCCAGGTGCGTTACACCTGCCCCGCTCAGCAAGCGCTTTCACATTGTTAACAGAAAAAAAAAAACTTTTAATGTGTTGTCTCTCCTCTCTCTTGTCTCCTTGTCTCTTCTCTCTGTGTGTCTCTTCTCTCTCTCCCTTCTCCTCTCTCCTCTCTCCCTCCTCTCTCTCCTCTCTCCCCTCTCCCTTCTCCTCTCTCTCTCTCTCTCCTCTCTCCTGTCTCCCTCTCCTTTCTCCTCTCCCTCTCCCTCTCCTCTCCCCATCTCCTCTCTCCTCCTCTCTCTCTCTCTCTCCTCTCTCTTCCCTCTCCTCTCTCTCCCCGCTCTCACCTCTCCTCTCCCCTCTCCTCTCTCTCCTCAGGTGGAGGGCGGCAGTGGTAACTTCACCTGGTCTTCCTCTAACCTGAGCGTTTCCACGGTGACGGTGAAGGCGGTACTGGCGGGCCTTGAGCTGGGGACCAGTGTGATCCGGGCCGGGACTCCCAGAACCCAACCCACCACGGAGAGACCACGGTACCAGGAGCTTCATCCACACTGTCTAATCCAGACTCCTGTTGCACAGCAGTGTCACCCAGTCCAGGTTTCACTGCTACCAGCTTGCTCAGCCCCAGTGTGTCTGCTAACAAGCTCAGGTGTGTCTGATTATTAAACACAGTGAAACCAGGACTGGATCACAGTGCTGTGCAGTACAAGGCAGTGTGCATATTAAAGAATGTCTCTACAAGGTCATAAACCAGTTCCTAGCAATGAGAACCCAGCCATGCATACCTGGCTTGACTGCTGATGTTAGTGGAGATAGGACCACATTACTAGACTCTCCCTCTCATTCCCTGTCCCTCCCTCTCACTCTCTGTGTCTCCCTCTCACTCTGTGTGTCTCCCTCTCACTCCCTGTCCCTCCCTCTCTCTCCCTGTGTCTCCCTGTCCCTCCCTCCCACTCCCTGTGTCTCCCTCTCACTCCCTGTGTCTCCCTCTCACTCCCTGTCCCTCCCTCTCTCTCCCTGTGTCTCCCTGTCCCTCCCTCCCA
>JAGXEW010000071.1:1260267-1291055 GCA_030684275.1 Acipenser oxyrinchus oxyrinchus
GGATATTTGTACTTTGCTAGAACCAAAGTCATTGTATTTATCTTGCTCTTAATGGTATTATTACTTGTACTGTGATTCTTGAAATGTATTTTTGTTTACGACTGTAAGTCGCCCTGGATAAGGTCTGCTAAGAAATAAATAATAATAATAATATTTAGATCGATAGATCAGGGATGGGAATAAGACTCCTGTTGCACAGCAGTGTCACACACTCCAGGTTTTACTGCTGCCAGCTTGATCAGCCCCAGGACTGGATCACACCGCTGTGCAGTGGGAGTCTGATTCCCACCCCTGCAGCTCCTGGACAGACTCTTCACTGTGTCTCCCCAGGAGAACCTGACCCTGACGCTTGGGGCTCGGGTCACTTCCTGGTCAGGGTTGTGGACAGAGAGGTGGTGGAGGTGACCATGCTGGAAGCAAAGAACATTGTGCAGGTGAGAGAGAAGGAGAGAAAAGCAATGGGACACAGAGGCACCCTGTGCTGTATTGAATTGGACTGTATTGAATTGTGCTGTATTGAATTGGACTGTATTGAATTGTGCTGTATTGAATTGGACTGTATTGAATTGTGCTGTATTGAATTGGACTGTATTGAATTGTGCTGTATTGAATTGTACTGTATTGAATTGGACTGTACTGTACTGTACTGTTTTGGTGTCCTCTATAACCTGCCCCCTGTGTGTGTGTGCAGGTGTCTCCTCTCAAACCGGCTCCTCTCTCCTCTATGTCTATGACCTGTGCTTGAAGTCCTCCGAGCCTGCAGGGGTCGCCCTGCACGTGTCCGACATCTCTGACATCGAGCTGGAGTTCATCCACAACGTAAGCCAGCTCCTCTCAGTTTAAATCTCGTGAGTGTTGTATGTTTGTTCCTCTCCTCTCCTCTCCTCTCCTCTCCTCTCCTCTCCTCTCTTCTCTCCTCTAGATGGAGGTGAATAAGCCAGCTCCTCTCAATGTGAGGGTCCTGGATTCCTCGGCTCCCCTTCCACAGCAGATACTTCGGACTCATGGATCTCCGAGTGCACACGGCCTCCTCAATAGTCACTGTGGAGTAGGTGCTGGCTGTTGCAACGCAGGGAAGGGGCTGGGTCCATGCTCTGTGCAGGTTCTAGGGGCTGGTTTGGTATGGCATGGTTTTGAATGGTTTGGCATGCTATGGTATGGTTTTGAATGGTTTGGCATGGCATGGTTTTGAATGGCATGGTTTGGCATGGTTTTGAATGGTTTGGTATGGTATTTGGATGGTTTGGCATGGTTTTGAATGGTTTGGTATGGTATTGGATGGTTTGGTATGGTATTTGGATGGTTTGGCATGGTTTTGAATGGTTTGGTATGGTATTGGATGGTTTGGTATGGTATTTGGATGGTTTGGCATGGTTTTGAATGGTTTGGTATGGTATTGGATGGTTTGGAATGGCATGGTTTTGAATGGTTTAGCATGATATTGGATGGTTTGGCATGGTTTTGAATGGTTTGGTATGGTATTGGATGGTTTGGAATGGCATGGTTTTGAATGGTTTAGCATGATATTGGATGGTTTGGCATGGTTTTGAATGGTTTGGCATGGTTTTGAATGGTTTGGTATGGTATTGGATGGTTTGGTATGGCATGGTTTTGAATGGTTTAGCATGATATGGATGGTTTAGCATGGTTTTGAATGGTTTGGCATGGTTTTGAATGGTATGGATGGTTTGGCATGGTATTGGATGGTTTGGCATGGTTTTGAATGGTTTAGCATGATATTGGATGGTTTGGCATGGTTTTGAATGGTTTAGCATGGTTTTGAATGGTTTTGAATGGTTTGATGGTATTGGATGGTTTGGCATGGTTTTGAATGGTTTAGCATGATATTGGATGGTTTGGCATGGTTTTGAATGGTTTGGCATGGTTTTGAATGGTTTGGTATGGTATTGGATGGTTTGGTATGGCATGGTTTTGAATGGTTTAGCATGATATTGGATGGTTTGGCATGGTTTTGAATGGTTTGGCATGGTTTTGAATGGTTTGGTATGGTTTTGAATGGTTTGGCATGGTTTTGAATGGTTTGGTATGGTTTTGAATGGTTTGGTATGATATTGGATGGTTTGGTATGGCATGGTTTTGAATGGTTTAGCATGATATTGGATGGTTTGGCATGGTTTTGAATGGTTTGGCATGGTTTTGAATGGTTTGGTATGGTATTGGATGGTTTGGTATGGCATGGTTTTGAATGGTTTAGCATGATATTGGATGGTTTGGCATGGTTTTGAATGGTTTGGCATGGTTTTGAATGGTATGGTTTTGAATGGTTTGGTATGGTATTGGATGGTTTGGTATGGCATGGTTTTGAATGGTTTAGCATGATATTGGATGGTTTGGCATGGTTTTGAATGGTTTGGCATGGTTTTGAATGGTATGGTTTTGAATGGTTTGGTATGGTATTGGATGGTTTGGTATGGCATGGTTTTGAATGGTTTAGCATGATATTGGATGGTTTGGCATGGTTTTGAATGGTTTGGCATGGTTTTGAATGGTTTGGTATGGTATTGGATGGTTTGGTATGGCATGGTTTTGAATGGTTTAGCATGATATTGGATGGTTTGGCATGGTTTTGAATGGTTTGGCATGGTTTTGAATGGTTTGGTATGGTTTTGAATGGTTTGGCATGGTTTTGAATGGTTTGGTATGGTATGGCATGGTTTTGAATGGTTTGGTATGGTATGGCATGGCTTGGCATGGCATGGTTCAGTTGGGTTGGGTTGGGTTGTGAACGGGACCCTGTGAATCAGTCAGTGGAAGTCTCTCCTGATGGAGCGCGCCTCTTTCCCCTGATTCCTGTGTTTGTTTCCCAGGAAGATCGCGGATCGTGACGAGGTCACCGCCAGCTACGTGCTTCAGGCCGTGTCTCTCGGGGAGACCAAGGTGTTCGTGACGGCGAGGGAGAGATCGGGGCGCAGGCTGAGCTCCGCACACCGGCACACACAGGTTTTGCAGCTTTCCTTCAATGCTTTCTCCATGTTTAACCAATGCATTTACCATAGTTTGTTTTTTAATATGCTTTACCAGACCTCTCTGTGCTTTACAATGCTTCCCTATGCTTTACCAGACCTCTCTGTGCTATACAATGCTTGCCTATGCTTTTCCAGACCTCTCTGTGCTTTACAATGCTTGCCTATGCTTTACCAGACCTCTCTGTGCTTTACAATGCTTCCCTATGCTTTTCCAGACCTCTCTGTGCTATACAATGCTTGCCTATGCTTTACCAGACCTCTCTGTGCTTTACAATGCTTGCCTATGCTTTACCAGACCTCTCTGTGCTTTACAATGCTTCCCTGTGCTTTACCAGACCTCTCTGTGCTTTACAATGCTTGCCTATGCTTTTACCAGACCTCTCTGTGCTTTACAATGCTTGCCTATGCTTTACCACACCTCTCTGTGCTTTACAATGCTTCCCTATGCTTTACCAGACCTCTCTGTGCTTTACAATGCTTCCCTATGCTTTACCAGACCTCTCTGTGCTTTACAATGCTTCCCTATGCTTTACCAGACCTCTCTGTGCTTTACAATGCTTGCCTATGCTTCCACTGTGCTTTTACTGTGGGCACAGCACAGGGGCGTGGTAAAAGCATATCAAAGTTTAATAAAGCACAGTGAAAGAGCATGGCTAAGCGTGGTTAGTGATTGTAAAGCATGTTACTAAACACAGTAAACTATGGTAAATGCACAGTAAAAGCTTGGGAAAAGCAGACAGACAGACAGACAGGCAGGCAGACAGGCAGACAGACAGATAGACAGACATGCTTGTTGTGTGTTGTCTCCAGGTCTTCCCTTCGTTCAGGCTGATGCCCCGGAGAATGACTCTGATCATTGGAAACAGCAGGCAGGTAGGGCATTCATTTATATATCATACACCCTGATAGTGATGCGATCCAGCCCTCTGAAATGTCTTTATAATATACAGCACTAGACCCTGATATTGATGCGATCCAGCCCTCTGAAATGTCTTTATAATATACAGCACTAGACCCTGATAGTGATGCGATCCAGCCCTCTGAAATGTCTTTATAATATACAGCACTAGACCCTGATATTGATGCGATCCAGCCCTCTGAAATGTCTTTATAATATACAGCACTAGACCCTGATATTGATGCGATCCAGCCCTCTGAAATGTCTTTATAATATACAGCACTAGACCCTGATATTGATGCGATCCAGCCCTCTGAAATGTCTTTATAATATACAGCACTAGACCCTGATATTGATGCGATCCAGCCCTCTGAAATGTCTTTATAATATACAGCACTAGACCCTGATATTGATGCGATCCAGCCCTCTGAAATGTCTTTATAATATACAGCACTAGACCCTGATATTGATGCGATCCAGCCCTCTGAAATGTCTTTATAATATACAGCACTAGACCCTGATATTGATGCGATCCAGCCCTCTGAAATGTCTTTATAATATACAGCACTAGACCCTGATATTGATGCGATCCAGCCCTCTGAAATGTCTTTATAATATACAGCACTGGACCCTGATATTGATGCGATCCAGCCCTCTGAAATGTCTTTATAATATACAGCACTAGACCCTGATATTGATGCGATCCAGCCCTCTGAAATGTCTTTATAATATACAACACTAGACCCTGATATTGATGCAATCCAGCCCTCTGAAATGTCTTTATAATAATAATAATAATAATGACTCCCATTACAGTTTTCACTGACTCTTTGCTCTGTGTGTGCGTGTCACTTCCTGTTCCAGGTGATATCAGAGGGAGGGCCGCACCCGGTCTCACATCCACTTCTCCGCCGGCAACGAGGCGGTCGCCAGTGACGGAGGCGGGGCTGGTGACGGGCGTGTCCCTGGGGAGTGTGAGAGTGGCGGGGTGGTGAGGACCGTCCACCAGAGCACAGGAGCCACGATCGAGATCTCGAAGGTGAGCCAGCGTGACCGCGCGGCTCCAGCATTCGCTGGGACAGTTCAGGCTCGCTGCTCCAGCGGTTAAAGAAAGGGGCTAGATTGATACCAGGAGGTTCAAATCCCGGCTCAGCGTGTGTGTGTGCGTCACTTCACCTTCTTGTGCTCCGTCCTTCGGATGAGGCGTAAAACAAACGAGGTCCTATTGGAAGTGACTCTGCAGCAGCAGCAGTTGAATGATGCATAGTTCACCCCCCGCCTATTATTATTTGTTTATTTAGCAGACTCCTTTATCCAAGGCGACTTACAGAGACTAGGGTGTGTGAGCTATGCATCAGCTGCAGAGTCACTTACAATTACGTCTCACCCGAAAGACGGAGCACAAGGAGGTTAAGTGACTTGCTCAGGATCACACAATGAGTCAGTGGCTGAGGTGGGATTTGAACCAGGGACCTCCTGGTTACAAGCCCTTTTCTTTAACCTCTGGACCACACAGCCTCCTATAAGCCTATAAGACTAGCCTCCCTAGTCTCTGTAAGTTGCTTAGGATAAAAGCGTCTGCTAAATGACTAATTAATAATAATAATAATAATAATAATAATAATAATAATAATAATAATAATAATAATAATAGTCCTTCTGGTAAGTGTAGTTCTCCTTCTCTTAATCAAGTGAAAGGGTACCTGCGACAGGTATAAATGTACCAGAATGCATTGCAATGCGAGGTGATTAACTCAAGTAATTAAACAGACGGCAAGCTGATATCAGTGTAATTAATCTGTTTGCATAGAACCTGTTGTGGGTTAAACGCTTTGTCGTTGACATTCATGGACACTCAGAGTGTAATTATAGGTGTTGGAGTGGGGAGCCATGGTCAGATCTGCTGCAGCACATGCAGGGTGTAGCCATGGGGGGGGGAAGCACAGGGGGGCGCAGAGTGCTGCATGACCTGCTTTCTCTTGAGCAGGATGAGATTGAGGTGGAGGTGAGGGAGCTGAGAGCCATCAGGATCCACGCGCCAGTCACTCGACTCCGGACCGGAACAGAGGTAACCAGGACCATAGACAAGCATTTTTAAAGCACAGAGAGGTCTGGTAAAGCATAGGAAGCATTGTAAATCACAGAGAGTATGGTAAAGCATAGGGAAGCATTGTAAAGCACAGAGAGGTCTGGTAAAGCATAGGGAAGCATTGTAAAGCACAGAGAGGTGTGGTAAAGCATAGGGAAGCATTGTAAAGCACAGAGAGGTGTGGTAAAGCATAGGGAAGCATTGTAAAGCACAGAGAGGGATGGTAAGGCCTAGGGAAGCATTGTAAAGCACAGAGAGGTGTGGTAAAGCATAGGGAAGCATTGTAAAGCACAGAGAGGTCTGGTAAAGCATAGGGAAGCATTGTAAAGCACAGAGAGGTGTGGTAAAGCATAGGGAAGCATTGTAAAGCACAGAGAGGTGTGGTAAAGCCTAGGGAAGCATTGTATAGCACAGAGAAGCATATTAAAGCATAATCAAGCATCAAGTCTATGGAAGTCTAGTTGACTCTCTCTCTCTCTCTCTCTCAGATGCCTGTGTATGTGATGGGCAGCAGCAGCCTGCAGACCCCAATGTCCTTCGCTAATTCCTGTCAAGGGCTGACTTTCCACTGGACCCAGAGCAAACGGGACGTCCTGGACCTGGTACCCCGGCACTGGCAGGTAAGGCTGGGCCACAGTGCTGTACACGGAGCTGCAGGGATGGAAGCAAGACTCCCATTGCACAGCAGTGTCACCCAGTCCAGGTTTTACTAGCAGCTTGATCAGCCCCAGTGTGTCTAGCTAACAAGCTCAGGTGTGTCTGATTATTAAACTCCCAGTGAAACCAGGACTGGATCACACTGCTGTGCAGCGGGAGTCTAATTTCCATCCCTGGAGCGTAAGCAAGCATATTAATAAACATGTATGGTAAATGCAGAGTATAAACATGGGTAAATTCTTATAAGATATGCAGCAGCCCAAGTGTCCCTAACCCCAACACACACCCCAACCCCAACCCCAACACACACCCCAACCCCAACACACACCCCAACCCCAACCCCAACACACACCCCAACACACACCCCAACTCCAACACACACCCCAACACACACGCCAACCCCAACCCCAACACACACCCCAACCCCAACACACACCCCAACCCCAACACACACCCCAACACACACCCCAACCCCAACCCCAACACACACCCCAACACACACCCCAACCCCAACCCCTGTCTCTGTCTCTGCAGACGAATGTCAAGCTGACCCCGAGATGAACTTCGCCATGCTGGTGCGCACCAGGACAGCAGGCGGACCACCCTGCGTGGCGGTGCTGCAGCGCAGCCACAGCCAGCCAGCGGGCGCCAGAGGGGCTGAGCGACGAGATACAGATCCTGGTAAACTAACCCGAATCAAACAGTCTCCCATAGTAACAGCACAGCACAGCACAGTGTGATACAGCACAGTGACAGCATGGGAAAGCATAGGAAGCATTGTAAAGCACAGAGAGGTGTGGTAGATGTGTTGGTTTAGCTGTGCTGCACTGTGGCGCAGTGTTTCTGTTGCTGGTTGCAGGTGTTTGAGAAAGCCTCCCTCCCCACCGGCCACTTGGAGCCCATCCTCATGTCTCCCAACTCCAACTTTCAACTGGAAACCAGCAGGTGAGCAGGGAAGCCCAGGCGCGGCAGTGTGGGAGGCCCAGGCGTGTTTCACAAACCGGGACTGGTTTAAACAACTCTGGGGCTAGTTTCACAAAGCAGTCTGCTAAATTCAATTAACTTCCATATTCATTTTTTTAAAAGCTAGTGGTTTGTCATTGACTGCATTTGTTGCAGTATCTCCTCAGCCTGGCTGTCTCTGTGCTGTGTCGCACTCCAGCCTGGCTGTCTCTGTGCTGTATCGCACTCCAGCCTGGCTGTCTCTGTGCTGTATCGCACCCAGCCTGGCTCTGTCTGTGCTGTATCGTACCCAGCCTGGCTGTCTCTGTGCTGTATCGCACCCAGCCTGGCTGTCTCTGTGCTCTTCAGGGACGGTATGGGTGTGATCCAGTACCACGTGGAGCCCTGTCTGCAAGGCCGGCCGTGGTCAGTGTGGACAGTCTTGGGGGTGCTGAGGGCTCATGCAGCCACAGGGTCAGCGATCCTAGAGGTCACCTGCATGGAGCACTTTGGGGTCAACCAGACCATCCTCGTCGGAGTGAAGGTAGCCACGGATTCCACTATTAATAATAATAATAATAATAATAATAATAATAATAATAATAATAATAATAATAATAATAATAATAATAATAATAATAAAAAATGTAAAAAAAGATAACAATTGTTATGGTAATTTATATTGTTAGGGATAAAACTACTAGTATACTAAAGTGCCGGCCAAAACACTTCCAAGCATATTACACTGCATCTAAATAAAAACACAGACCAAAGCCTGATACTAACACACTGAATCCGTTTACGTAACGTGATTTGAAATGGCAGACTTAGAGAAAGGTGACACTCGCTCTTAAGATTAGAGGAGCATCAGAACCTAGTTTTGGGGTCCCCCCTCCTCTCTCTCAGGTGGCCCCGGTTTCTTACCTGCGGATCAGCTCCTCTCCGGAGCTCCACACCGCTGACGGGGAGAGTCTGACGGGATTCCCGCTGGGAATGAGCCTCACATTCCAGGTCCAGTTCTACGACTGCGTGGGAGACAAGTTCCACGCGGAAAACACCGGACTCGGGTTCACCTCGAACAGGTAATATTGAAATGATCAGGAGCCAGGAGTTTGAGCAGGGTTACAAACTCACACTAGCCCTGCTGCTGCTGCTGCTGCTGCTGCTGCACCCAGTCCTGGGGTTCAGAGCTCCCCTCAATGAAGTCTATTATTATTATTAATATTGAAATGATCAGGAGCCAGGAGTTTGAACAGGGTTACAAACTCACACTAGCCCTGCTGCTGCTGCTGCTGCTGCTGCACCCAGTCCTGGGGTTCAGAGCTCCCCTCAATGAAGTCTAGTATTATTATTATTAATATTGAAATGATCAGGAGCCAGGAGTTTGAGCAGGGTTACAAACTCACACTAGCCCTGCTGCTGCTGCTGCTGCTGCTGCACCCAGTCCTGGGGTTCAGAGCTCCCCTCAATGAAGTCTAGTATTATTATTATTATTATTAATATTGAAATGTTCAGGAGCCAGGAGTTTGAGCAGGGTTAGAAACTCACACTAGCCCTGCTGCTGCTGCTGCTGCTGCACCCAGTCCTGGGGTTCAGAGCTCCCCTCAATGAAGTCTAGTATTATTATTATTATTATTATTATTAATATTGAAATGATCAGGAGCCAGGAGTTTGAGCAGGGTTACAAACTCACACTAGCCCTGCTGCTGCTGCTGCTGCACCCAGTCCTGGGGTTCAGAGCTCCTCTCAATGAAGTCCATTATCATTATTATTATTATTATTATTATTATTATTATTATTATTATTATTATTATTATTGATCCCTGTGCTGTTCTTGCAGGGATGATCTCCTTCAGCTGGGCTCCGAGTGGCTCACACACACCTTCACAGCTCAGACCACGAGTCCGGGGTCACCGTGCTGGAGGCCTGGGACCCCAAGCACCCCAACATGGCGGATTACATGGCGTGCCGGCCCAGAACGCCATCGCACCCGAGCTGAGCGGCCGCTGAGCGCCGGGGACCTCGTCTGCTTCAGAACCGCTGGTGAACCAGGAGGGTGAGGGGCTTTCTGTGCCAGAGCGGGGTCCAATCAACCAATCAGTAATCAGAATAATCCGAATCGTGCTAATATTAATAAGAAGAAGAATTCTCTCGGGTTGTTGTCTTTTTCTCCTGCAGGTCAGACCGGCTCGTGGCACGTGTCCTCCAGCCACGTCCTCCAGATCCACTCCGCCACAGGGCGGCTGCAGTGAAGGATTCTGGGACAGCGGTGGTTTACTACAAGCTGAGCGAGAGCCTGCAGACCTCCAGAGAGGTACAGAACAGCACCCGAACCCGAGCAGAACATTCCCTCAGCACACCCCTGACAAGAGTTTAACACAGGAGCTGTTAGGCTGCCTTTACCAGAGTTTTTAATAGCTTTATCGTACTTCTCTGTGCTTTACAATGCTTGCCTATGCTTTACCAGACCTCTCTGTGCTTTACAATGCTTCCCTATGCTTTACCATACCTCTCTGTGCTTTACAATGCTTCCCTATGCTTTACCATACCTCTCTGTGCTTTACAATGCTTCCCTATGCTTTACCATTCCTCTCTGTGCTTTACAATGCTTCCCTATGCTTTACCAGACCTCTCTGTGCTTTACAATGCTTCCCTATGCTTTACCAGACCTCTCTGTGCTTTACAATGCTTCCCTATGCTTTACCAGACCTCTCTGTGCTTTACAATGCTTCCCTATGCTTTACCACACCTCTCTGTGCTTTACAATGCTCCCCTATGCTTTCCCTTTGTTAAACGACCATGTCATCTTACTGTGCATCACACAAGCAGCCAATCACAACCATCGCATGCATCTGTAGCTTCACAAGATCAATAATCTCTCTCCAAACAACCCCAATGCTCTCCTCCCTCTCCCCCCTCCCCCTGTTGCGTGTTGCCTAGGTGACGGTCAGGGCTGCTGACAGTGTTGCACTCACCCCCCCCGCAGACCGCTATCTCACCAACTCGCCCGGGAGCCCCGAGTACAGAGTGACTGTGACCATCGGAGCCACTGCCAGCCATCTCAAAGGTATCTAACTTTAAACTGTAAGAGACCGAGGCAAGCAGACCAGCGTGTGGGCTCCAGTGCCTTCATCAGTGTTATTACTGAAACTAGAAGAGACCGAGTCAAGCAGACCAGCGTGTGGGCTCCAGTGCCTTCATCAGTGTTATTATTGAAACTAGAAGAGAGCTAGGCAAGCAGACCAGCGTTTGGGCTCTAGTGCCTTCATCAGTGTTATTATTGAAACTAGAAGAGACCGAGTCAAGCAGACCAGCGTTTGGGCTCCAGTGCCTTCATCAGTGTTATTATTGAAACTAGAAGAGACCGAGTCAAGCAGACCAGCGTTTGGGCTCCAGTGCCTTCATCAGTGTTATTATTGAAACTAGAAGAGACCGAGTCAAGCAGACCAGCGTTTGGGCTCCAGTGCCTTCATCAGTGTTATTATTGAAACTAGAAGTGACCGAGTCAAGCAGACCAGCGTGTGGGCTCCAGTGCCTTCATCAGTGTTATTATTGAAACTAGAAGAGAGCTAGGCAAGCAGACCAGCGTTTGGGCTCTAGTGCCTTCATCAGTGTTATTATTGAAACTAGAAGAGACCGAGTCAAGCAGACCAGCGTTTGGGCTCCAGTGCCTTCATCAGTGTTATTATTGAAACTAGAAGAGACCGAGTCAAGCAGACCAGCGTTTGGGTTCCAGTGCCTTCATCAGTGTTCAAAGGAAGAAAAAATGTCAGGACACTGCGACAATTGATGGGACTGTCCCCCTCCTCTCTCTCTCTCTCCAGGCCCCTGCAGCCCTGTCCAGCTGTCTGCTGTCCACTCTGCGCTCAGACCGGAGCTGGACCTATCCTGCTCCCTCCAGTTCAGTGGCCCGTGCGTGGAGTCCGTCCTGCAGCAGGCATTCAGAGTGTCCCCTCACTACAGCACGAGCACCGGTAAGAGGGGCAGGGGTGGGGCGCGAGGGCGAGGGCGAGGTGCGAGGGGCAGGGGGAATCAGAGAGGCACCGCAGATCTTTAGGGTTTGAACTTTTCAGTTTTTTTATTTTCCGAATCTTTTTTTTAAAATGTGAATTAGTAGTTCCTTAAGCGTCCCAATAAAGAGAAAACTTTTCATTACAAACTGGGCTTCAGATTGAGGTTTAAAGGGACGTCATGTGATGAAAAATAAAACCGAAAAACCTCATCTCCTTCTCCCCTCCTCTCCCTGCAGGTCAGTACAGCTGCGTCGTGGCCCTCGCCCCCAGTCCGACAGCCTCCTCAGGACTCTCTCCACTGCCTCTGCCTCGGTCCTCCTGTCTGCCTCCCTGCGATTGCTCCCCAGGGCAGGCCTGCCTCTGCATCCATCCCCTTCCTGCCTGCCTTCCACGCCAGCCCGGCCCTGGTGCTGAACAGCACGCACCCCAGCGCCGAGCTCCTGTGCGGGCACCCCAGCCCTGCTGCACTCCTGCAGGTAGGGGCGACCGCAGCTCATGAGAAATCACCCTGGATTAGTAGAATACCACCACCAATAATACCATGGCGAGGCTCTGTCTAGCGCAGGACGGCGATTTAAAGGGTTCTTGTGTGTGTTTTATCATTTTATGCTTTTCTTTCTCTCTCTCTCTCTCTCGTTCTTTCCTTTACCCTCTCACTTCCTCATCCCTCTCTCCCTCTCTCACCCTGTCACTCGCACCCCTCTCCTCCTCCCTCCCACTCTCCTCCTCCCTTTGTTCCCTTCCTCCCTCTCCCCTCCCTTCTCCCTCACTCTCTCCCCTCCTTTCTCCTTCTTCTCCTCCCCCTCCTCCCTTGGTTCCCTTCCTCCCCCTCCCTTCTCCCTCTCACTCTCTCTGCCCTCCTCCTCTCCTCCTCCCTTCTCCCTCTCCCCCCCTCCCTTCTCCCTCACTCTCTCCCCCTCCTTCTCCCTTTCCTCTTCCCCCCTCCCTTCGTTCCCTTCGTCCTCCCCCTCCTCCTCTTTCTCCTCACTCTCAGGTGTGGTCGGACTGTCCTGATATCAGGGTGGGTGATCCCGTCCAGTCTCTGCAGGCTCCAGGTCTCCTACTCTTCTCTGTGTTCCCCAGCAGTGCCTCTGTGCTCCAGCAGGGGCAGACTCCACGCCAGGCTGCACCTGACCAGCGGTGTGACGGGCAGCACGTCACTATCGGGGTCACAGTGCGGGCGGCGAGCACGCAGGTATGTCGGCGCAGGGATCCCCAACACTCGATCAGCTCCCATCCTGCTGTCAAACTCACTCCTCAATCTCAGCGATCCCGTCGTGATCTGTGTGTGTGTGTGTGTGTGTGTGTCCCTCCCTGCAGAGTCGGGCCGGCTGGGATCAGTGCGGGATTTCGGGTTGTTCTGGCAGCTCACAGGCTCCTCCTACCTCCTCCTCTTCACCGTGTTTGCCGTGCTCGCCGGGACCGCCGCTGTCTTCATAGGTACAGCGCCAACCGCCGACCGCGCTAGAAACAATACTGTGCAGGCATTTACCATCCCTCTCTGTGCTTTACAATGCTTCCCTATGCTTTACCATCCCTCTCTGTGCTTTACAATGCTTCCCTATGCTTTACCACACCTCTCTGTGCTTTACAATGCTTCCCTATGCTCTCAGAGATGTCAGGTTAATGCTGAGGTGTCTGTGTTTGTGTTCTGCAGCCTACAGCGCCATAGCGAATTGTGTGAGGACCATGCGGTGGTTTACGTCCCAACAGCGCCCCACAGCCCTCAGGTAGGTGTGCTCCGAGCTAGGGGGTCCTTTACGGCTCATTTCTGGGTGGGGTGGGTGGGGGTGGGTGTAATGATTCAGGGTGTTCCGATGAATCGATTTGCTTTTTTGACACGCGTCACGACACAAGACCAGCACACCGCTCGGTGTAATTGGCTGTTAGGAAGAGTCCTTGCAGCTGTTAAGGGAACGAGCTACATGTAGAGCAATGTGTTTACCAAGGGCTGCTCAAACTCCTGATCATTTAAATAATAATAGACTTCATTGAGGGGAGCTCTGAACCCCAGGACTGGGTGCAGCAGCAGCAGCAGCAGCAGGGCTAGTGTGAGTTTCTAACCCTGCTCAAACTCCTGGCTCCTGATCATTTCAATATTAATAATAATAATACTAGACTTCATTGAGGGGAGCTCTGAACCCCAGGACTGGGTGCAGCAGCAGCAGCAGCAGCAGCAGCAGCAGCAGCAGGGCTAGTGTGAGTTTGTAACCCTGCTCAAACTCCTGGCTCCTGATCATTTCAATATTAATAATAATAATAATAATAATAATAATAATAATAATAATAATAATAATAGACTTCATTGAGAGGAGCTCTGAACCCCAGGACTGGGTGCAGCAGCAGCAGCAGCAGGGCTAGTGTGAGTTTGTAACCCTGCTCAAACTCCTGGCTCCTGATCATTTCAATATTAATAATACTAGACTTCATTGAGGGGAGCTCTGAACCCCAGGACTGGGTGCAGCAGCAGCAGCAGGGCTAGTGTGAGTTTGTAACCCTGCTCAAACTCCTAGCTCCTGATCATTTCAATATTAACAATACTAGACTTCATTGAGAGGAGCTCTGAACCCCAGGACTGGGTGCAGCAGCAGCAGCAGCAGGGCTAGTGTGAGTTTCTAACCCGGCTCGCTCTATAATGACTGAATGCATTGTCCTGCATTCCAGGTGATGGATTGTATCCTAGGGTCCCCTATCCTGAACCCCAAAACCAGAGGCGCCGACATCGCTGGCTGTGGAGCACCTAGAGAGAGCGGCGGGGGTTTACTGAGTTCTCCAAGTCAACAAGGATTCTGACAATTAAAAAAAAAACCTGTTTCAGCAAGATTCCTGCTTTCTGACTCGTTTCCTTTGATTGAGGTCGGAGTGCAGAAACTGAGACGTCAAGTCACAGGATTTAAGAAGGTTTAGTGTTTCTCAATTATTTTGGGGAGGTGTGTTAAAAACCAAGCTGCGTTGTTTGTGATGGTTATCAAAGCAGAGATAAGGGTTATAAAGAACATACACTAGCTTTTAATCTCTCGGGTCTGCATCACTCAAACTGTAGCACACACCAGATAGGATACAAGCATCAAGTATTCAGAAATATTCAAAGAAACTTTAATACAGTGACACACGTTTCAGCTAGAACACAATGATAAAGACACTGCTAGTGGAAACAGCTGTCATTGAATTTACACTGAAGACGCTGAGAAAGACTTCTAGTGGAAACGTCTGTCATTGAATTTAAGTTTCTTTCAGTATTTCCAAATTCAGCACTTGAGTTTAGTTAGGGAACAGTGTCATTATGCTTGTGAAAATTATAAATTACGATTAAAAAAACAAAGTTTAGAATTCTTGAGCCTTAGAACACACCGAGGAAACGTACCTCACCCCGCTAAAAAAATAAAATAAAACGAAAAACCAACACACGACTGCAGTCAAATCTTTTCTAAACAAAATTTATTGAAAGGTCAGATGGGTTGAGACTACAAGCACAGTACAAATCAGGAAAGCCGGCTGTCGTTCTTCATTTTCTCTTTTCGTTTGTTGTTTTTTTTTTTCTCCCCCGTTGTCGTCACTAACCGCCTGGTGAGTTCAAGAAAGACGACGCTGGCTGGTATAAATACCAGACTGTGAGAGACAGAGCGAGAGGCGTTGCCTGGCTGGACAGACAGAGACAGCTCCCCTGTGTGTGTCTCTGCTAGAGCACAGTCGGTCCGGCTGGCTAGCAGTTAGAAGCTGCTCACTGGAGACCAGACTATTACAAGCAGCTCAACCCATCTCACATGACACCACTGGGGCGTCCTTCTAGTGCTGCTTTCGTCTGAATGAACAACCTGAAAACACAGAGAGAGGGGTAAGACACTTCCCAAAGGTGTGTTTTCACTGTGAAAAGCTGTATTATTATTACTAATAAGTCCTTATCCCAGGCGACTCACACAGGTGTCACAGGGCAGCACAGGGTTACAATGCAAGCTTCATATTTAAATACAGTGTAGTTTACAGTAAGTGCAAATAATAACACTACTAGAATACAATATGAACTAGGATGCTATGTATAATAATAACACTACTAGAATACAATATGAACTAGGATGATTTGTGCTAATCACATTCTGTAGAAGTTTATGCAAAGACACTCTCAGGAGCTTGAAAGCTGGTTCCAGGAGACCCCGGAGACCTAGTTTGAGGTTTGCTGTATCAAACCCTCCAAGTCTCCCTGCCTGGTGCGCCGCACAGTGGCCTGAAACCTACAGTCTCCTGAAACCAGACTCCAAGCCTCAGAGTGGCTCCGTGTTCCCCTTCAGCTTTAGGAATACATTGTAAAAGACTAGGTTGGGTGTCAGGGACATCCTGGGACGGGTGACACTGCTGTGCAACGGGGCTTCATCTCAGTAAAGATGTTTCACGGAGGTTTAATGGGTTTTGGGCAGTACAGGAATATGACTAATGTCAAATATTCACATCCTGATCTATAAAACTCTGAATAGTGCAGAGTATAAAAACACTGAAAGGAAATTCAACCACAGCACATTGATCAGACATCATCTTACTGTGTTAGACAGCAGTGTGATCCAGTCCAGGTTTCACTGCTACCAGCTTGATCAGCCCCAGTGTGTCTAGCTAACAAGCTCAGGTGTGTCTGATTATTAAACTCCCAGTGAAACCAGGACTGGATCACACTGCTGTGCAGCGGGAGTCTGATTCCCATCCCTGATCTGTCTAATAATCCCACTTCTCCATCAATATACTGGTCGCTGTCCTAAAACCTCCTTCAACCAACGACTATCTATCTACAGGGATGGAAATAAGACTCCTGTTGCACAAATCCAAAGAAGTTGAATGTGGTCGGTTTTCTCTTCTGTGAATCAGTGTAGGTATGAAACACAATGCACAGTGTGCAGCCCGCCCGCCCGCACGTACCTTCTGTTAGCCTAGCTTTGCCTCCAGTGGGCTGGCACAGCACTGTGGAGCAGCCGACACACAGCACCACGGTCTGGGCATGGCTGAACACGGTGGTGATCTTGTAACATCCTGTAAAGAGAGAGGGGTCAGGGAGGGAGAGGAGAGGAGGAGGAAGGGGGCAGGGAGAGGAGGAAGGGGAGGAGGAAGAGGGGGCAGAGGGAGAGGGAGGGAGGGGGCAGGGTTAGATTAGGGTACCAGTCCAAACATCGCCTACTTATTACGAGAGTTACATTTCCAATCAAGTGACAAATACATACACACACACACTATATTTATTAAGCACAAAGTTCTGAATTTGCTTCACACTGTTAAGATTCTGCGACAGAGGTTAGAGTCCCAGTCAAAACGCCATGTTTGAGAAAGTTGCCCCAAAACAACGCATTCATTCGACAGGGTCAGACATGGACAGACAGGGACATGGACAGACAGAGGCATGGACAGACAGAGGCATGGACAGACAGGGGACACACCAGGTCCGTACCGGGGCATTTCACATCCATGAAGTAAGAGTTGGGGCTCTGGACCAGACGCTTCTTCTTGTGCTTCCTCTTCTCCTCCTCGGGGGACGGGTGCAGCAGGTCTTTCGCGAGCTTTACATTGAGAGAGAAACACACACACAGTCAGCAACCTTCCCAAAGCAACAACAGCTGGCTCTCTCCCTGCCGCTCAGCCAACTGTCATTTTAACATTTTAAAAAAACTGTGTGAACTCTGTGGAGTTGAGAAACACAGACGCATCATAACCTCCATACATAGATAGGGAACATAAAACGTGGTACAATCCCCCACCCCCACCGCGCTACAGTGTAATTCCCCGTCGAATGACGCGCAGTTATTTAATCCTGCAGATAGCAAAAACACATTTATAATAGAAACAACATTCTCTCACAGGATGTCAAAGTTTACAATCGCATGATCTCCACGATGCGAGGGAAGACGTGTCTTTTACCGGACTCGATGCATTCGCGTCTCTGTCTGTAGCGTCCTGACATCATCATCATCATAATAATAATAATAATAATAATAATAATAATAATAATAATAATAATAATAATAATAATAAACACGAACCACCCTGCTTTATTCCTGCTACGTGCACCAAACACGCCATTTTAAACACGAGGAAAAACACAGCCAGCGATGCAGATTAAACTCGCATCATCAACACACAACTCCCAGCATCAAACACGCTTTAAAACCAGCGAGAATTAAAATCTATCTATCTATCTATATATATATCTATATCTATATCTATATCTATATCTATATCTATACACACACAGTAAATAATAAAACCAGCCACACAATCTAAAATTGACCAGCCCCCCTCCTCAAAATAATATAAGAAAACATTGCAATCTTGCAAATCCAAAATAGTCGACCCCAGCATCAATTTACAAAACACACAAATGCCTGTTTATCTGCTTCAGCACAGAAAGAAAAACTCATTTATTTTTTCTGCGCAGCGCGTTTTCAGAGATTTATTAGCGTCGAGTTTGTACGTTTCGGATAAACTCGTGTTTGCATGACGAGGCCTGGCCACTGAAACAGAAGTGAGGTACCCGATCTATTTAAAAACATGAACCCAGCTCGAATTAAACGAGCAACCGTCGAGAGAAACGGAGATTACACGAGCATTAAAACAACAATGCAGGCTTTCTAATGCATAGTATTAACATAACGCCGGGCTCCATGAGCAAGCAAGGACCGCAACAACAATACATACAGACAGACATACATACATATATACATACATACATACATACATACATACATACATATATAGAGAGAGAGAGAGAGAGAGAGAGAGAGAGAGAGAGAGAGAGAGAGAGATAGAGAGATATAAAGAGATAGATAGATAGAGAGATAGATAGATAGATATATATATATATATATATATATATATATATATATATATATAGAGAGAGAGAGAGAGAGAGAGAGAGAGAGAGATAGATATATATATATATATAGATATATATATATATATATATATATATATATATATATATATATATAGAGAGAGAGAGAGAGAGAGATAGATAGATAGATATAGAGATATAAAGAGATAGATAGATAGAGAGATAGATATATATATATATATAGAGAGAGAGAGATAGACAGATAGATATAGAGAGATATAAAGAGATAGATAGATAGATAGATAGATATATATATATATATATATATATATATATATATATATAGAGAGAGAGAGAGAGAGAGAGATAGATGATATATATATATAGAGAGCTAGATATATATATATATAGATATATAGAGAGAGAGAGAGATATAGACAGATAGAGAGATACGTTACAATTTCTCAAGGGGAAACGGTTAATGTGAATTTCAACACGAGGTGCGCTTTTAAATATTGATGTTATAAATCATACCGAAACGAAATTTATAAACAGTTTCCACTGGTATTTATTATTTCAACAAACGCACCAGTAAAATATTAAGCATTTGTCGTTCACTGAGGGCGAACTCTTGCCATCATCTTAAAGAAACAGACTATATAACGGTAGTAGTATTATTATAATTTATTTTAATTATTATTATTATTCTCATCGCTCTCTTTCTGGCTTCATGTCTCTCTGGTACACACACGAGCAGCGCCATCTTGTCCGCCTCACAGATCACAACACTCCGGTCCCCGCAGCTCGTTTTAAACTTTCATTTCTCCTGTTTTTTTTCAAAACAAATCCCCAAATTGATTTCCATTCCCGGCTCGTTAAGTGTGCCCCGTCCCGGCCCCGCTGGACCGGGTTTTAAGGCGTTTGAAGGCGTTTTCCCCCCAGTTTGCGCGGCGCAGAAACTCACAGGCATGTTGGCGTGAATCAAGCCGCTGCCGAAAAGAAGGAAGGACCGGAAACGGGAGCTAATATCAACGGGGTTTCCAGGCAGGGGACGGAACTGACGTCGGAGGAGTCGCGCAGTGGCGGACATGTTTGTGAGGTCAAGCTTGCAAAAAAAAAAAAAAATTAAAAATCACAAAATTACAAGCCTTAAAAACACACACACATTATTAATTATTTTTTTATTGTATTTCATTCATTGATGGTTTTGTTAAAGTATATATATTATTATATTTTTCTTTATTATTATTATTATTTTAAGACCCAGATGCGCTTCACATTCATTTAGGTTGTACACTAAATATATATATATATATATATATATATATATATATATATATATATATATATATATATATATATATATATATATTTACTTTAAAGTATATATTATTACTTTATATATATATATATATATATATATATATATATATATATATATATATATATATATATATATATATAAAACTTCTAGTGGATTTACTTTAAAAGTGCTTTATTTTTTATTATATAAGCTATTCTTTTGAATACCGACTGGGATGATGAATAATTTCTACATAACTCAACAGAATACTCCAGCAGTACTTAAAAACAAACAAAAAACGAGTATTTTATTTTCACTTTGCCATAACTTTGCAGCAGTATACTGCGAAACACGTGTTGCGTTCACTGTGTCTATAGACTATACTAACATTAACCGCAGCCATACTAAATTATTTAACTGCAAATAAACTAAGGCTTCGGCAAACAAATAAATAAATACATTAAAAAAAACACATTGCTACAACCATGACGCATCTTAAAAGGTGTCCCGTCCGTAGATTTCAAAGGACGCTGATTCGTTATTTATTAACATGCTTGCAGGAGTAACTGTACACGTCACCTTAACTTTTAAACTATGCGTCAGCATTACTGTACGGCCATTTATTTGTCTTTGAACCGCCATGTGACACAAATAGCGTGAGAAATAAACATTTAAAAATAAATAGCTGCCGGTAGCAGCGTCCACTCCTCTGTGCGAATCTGATAAAAACAGCTCCTGTATATTTATCAGCGGAGTCGGTGACTCGGTAAAACAGCGCCCCCTGGCGGCAATGCATCGCCAAACCGCGCCCCCTGGCGGCAATGCATCGCCAAACAGCGCCCCCTGGCGGCAATGCATCGCCAAACAGCGCCCCTGGCGGCAATGCATCGCCAAACAGCGCCCCTGGCGGCAATGCATCGCCAAACCGCGCCCCTGGCGGCAATGCATCGCCAAACAGCGCCCCTGGCGGCAATGCATCGCCGTGTCTCCCATTTCTCAGTGAATCGGGATTGTGCGTCTCTCTCGCTCTTCTTCACGGTCATTCAACAAGCGGAAAAAAGCTTCACTCTTTTTATTCTTTCTTCCAGAAACACTTTCTACAAATCTTAAACGGAAGAAGAGGCGTAGAGGAACCAGATACAAAAAAAGTTTTAATTGTTTTGATAACCGGCAGCTTCAATGAGATCAAGTTCTGTTTTCAAGCAGAAGTTGTAGAAGAGAGAGAGAGAGAAGAGGGGAGGCGGCGAGTCAGGATATCGAAACCACTCCTAAAAAGAAAAGGAAAAAACATGGCTAAGAAATACGACTTTCTTTATAAGCTCCTTCTAATCGGAGACAGCGGCGTTGGAAAGACGTGTCTTATTATCAGATTCGCGGAAGATAATTTCAACACGACGTACATTTCCACGATCGGTACGTGTGGCTAACTGTTTGTTTGTTTTGTTTGTTTTTTAAAGGGAAGAAAAAACAACTTTTTTTTCTTGTTGGCCGTACCTTTGTTTAATTGCTGCCGACGCGTATGCTTAGCAGATTATATTTCATATTCCTTTATATATATATATAGATAGATATAGATATAGATATATAGATAGATAGTCACTGCACAGTGTGTGTAAGTGAATGGGCTATATTTATATAGAGTTTTGAATAGGAAATCTCCACTGTCTCAGAGTCCATGCAAAGAACTCAGAAATATTCTAAACAAACGTGTGTGTGTGAGAGTGTGTGTGTCTGTCTGTCTGTGTGTGTGTGTGTGTGTGTGTGTCTGTCTGTGTGTGTGTGTGTGTGTGTGTGTGTGTGTGTGTGTGTGTGTGTGTGTGTGTGTGTGTGTGTGTGTGTGTGTGTGTGTGTGTGTGTGTGTGTGTGTGTGTGTGTGTGTGTTTGTTTGTTTGTGTCTGTAATGCAAAAAAAAAAAAAAAACGATTCACAGTAAACTATTAAAATGAATCCTCCTTTATATAAACGAGTGGAAACCTCGCTGTAATTTGAAGGATGTTGGTTTGGCCGGTAACAGCTGTCACTAGTAATTAGATTGAGGTTTGCATTGAGGTGTCGGTTTGTTGGTTTCCGGCTCACCGCGGTTTATAAAGATAGAGTTGAGAGAGACAGGACTCTGACGATACAATAAAACATACATGATGCGGGTGAAATATCCGTGCGTGGAAAATATCCGTGCGTGGAAGCAGCCAGGGACGCTACGCTATTGACTCCACAGCTGTGTATGCAGGAAACACTGTGCTATCAAACACTGTGCTGGGCTTTCACCGCGGGAGACTTTTATAAGGGTTATGTTATTACATATCATTTACCTTTAATATGCTTTACTTATCTGTGCTTTACAATGCTTCCCTATGCTTTACCATACCTCTCTGTGCTTTACAATGCTTCCCTATGCTTTACCAGACCTCTCTGTGCTTTACAATGCTTCCCTATGCTTTACCAGACCTCTCTGTGCTTTACAATGCTTCCCTATGCTTTACCAGACCTCTCTGTGCTTTACAATGCTTCCCTATGCTTTACCAGACCTCTCTGTGCTTTACAATGCTTCCCTATGCTTTACCAGACCTCTCTGTGCTTTACAATGCTTCCCTATGCTTTACCAGACCTCTCTGTGCTTTACAATGCTTCCCTATGCTTTACCAGACCTCTCTGTGCTACAATGCTTCCCTATGCTTTACCAGACCTCTCTGTGCTTTACAATGCTTCCCTATGCTTTACCAGACCTCTCTGTGCTTTACAATGCTGTACCTGGCTCCCTCCTGTATTCCCACACAGCCTGTGCATTCTCTGCATGTTTTTCAGACAGTCAGTCTGCAATCTCCAGGATCTCTGCTTCCCTCTCTCCGAAACGCCCAGACTATCCCGAGGAGCACAGCCACCCCACCGGACACATTCCTGCCTGACTTAACCCCTCGTGTACCCCAAGCACCCCTCCAGGGGGTCTGCAAAGCAACAAGACTCCTATTGCACAGCAGTGTCACCCAGCCCAGGTTTCACTGCTACCAGCTTGATCAGCCTCAGTGTGTCTAGCTAACAAGCTCAGGTGTGTCTGATTATTAAACTCCCAGTGAAAGCAGGACTGGATCACACTGCTGTGCAGCGGAGTCTGATTCCCATCCCTGTCATGGAATGTATCTGTTGTGTGTTCCGAGGAATGCTGGTCTCCAGGGATGGGGTGGACACTTCCTCGATTTAATCTAGAAAGAGAGGAGAGGGAGGTGGAGAGGTGGAGAGGCTTGTCTAGCACGCACAGCAACAACTCAGTATATGAGAGAGGGGATGGATGTCACTCACAGGTGTAGCCGTGGCGATGGGGGATGGATGTCACTCACAGGTGTAGCCGTGGCGATGGGGGATGGATGTCACTCACAGGTGTAGCCGTGGCGATGGGGGATGGATGTCACTCACAGGTGTAGCCGTGGCGATGGGGGATGGATGGTCACTCACAGGTGTAGCCGTGGCGATGGGGGATGGATGTCACTCACAGGTGTAGCCGTGGCGATGGGGGATGGATGTCACTCACAGGTGTAGCCGTGGCGATGGGGATGGATGGTCACTCACAGGTGTAGCCGTGGCGATGGGGATGGATGGTCACTCACAGGTGTAGCCGTGGCGATGGGGATGGATGTCACTCACAGGTGTAGCCGTGGCGATGGGGATGGATGTCACTCACAGGTGTAGCCGTGGCGATGGGGGATGGATGTCACTCACAGGTGTAGCCGTGGCGATGGGGATGGATGTCACTCACAGGCTGGATTTGAATCATTTTTTGTCTCTTCCGATCTCAGGGATCGATTTCAAAGTGAAGACGGTCGAGGTGGAGGGAAAAAGATCAAGCTGCAAGTGTGGTGAGTGTTTAACAGAGTGGGAGCAAAGAGAGAGCACCATGAAACCACTGGAGCATGACATCACAGGGAGCGATTCTACATAGAGGGGTGCAATTCAATATGTTAACAAGGGAACATTATTCAGCAGCTTTCATTGGACTCTATGAAGCTGAGGGAGTTCATTCTATATAGAGGGGTGCAATTCAATATGTTAACAAGGGAACATTATTCAGCAGCTTTCATTGGACTCTATGAAGCTGAGGGAGTTCATTCTATATAGAGGGGTGGAATTCAATATGTTAACAAGGGAACATTATTCAGCAGCTTTCATTGGACTCTATGAAGCTGAGGGAGTTCATTCTATATAGAGGGGTGGAATTCAATATGTTAACAAGGGAACATTATTCAGCAGCTTTCATTGGACTCTATGAAGCTGAGGGAGTTCATTCTATATAGAGGGTGTGGAATTCAATATGTTAACAAGGGAACATTATTCAGCAGCTTTCATTGGACTCTATGAAGCTGAGGGAGTTCATTCTATATAGAGGGGGTGGAATTCAATATGTTAACAAGGGAACATTATTCAGCAGCTTTCATTGGACTCTATGAAGCTGAGGGAGTTCATTCTATATAGAGGGGGTGGAATTCAATATGTTAACAAGGGTCTAAGAGTTGTTTCCATGTCTCTCTCTCTCTCTCTCTCTCTCTCTCTCTCTCTCTCTCTCTCTCTCTCTCTCTCTCTCTCTCTCTCTCAGGGATACAGCTGGGCAGGAGAGATTTAAAACCATCACGACAGCGTATTACCGGGGGGCCATGGTGAGTACCCCCAAAATCAGCTCGTATTTTGACACAGCGCTGTGTCCAGAGAACCTGTTATTATTATTATTATTATTATTATTATTATTATTATTATTATTATTATTATTATTATGAATGAGTCATTCAGCAGACACTTTTATCCAAAGCGACTTACAGAGACTGGGGGGTGAACTCTGCATCATCAACAACTGCTGCTGCTGCTGCAGAGTCACTTCCAATAGGAGCTCGTTTGTTTTATGTGTCATCTGAAGGACGGAGCACAAGGAGGTGAAGTGACTTGCTCAGGGTCACACACGCACGCACGCACGCACGCACACACAAACACACACACACACACACACACACAGGGAGTCAGTGGCTGAGCCGGGATTTGAACCTCCTGGGGTAACAAGCCCCCTTTCTCTAACCGCTGGAGCAGCGATCTCATCCCATTGTGATGCTTGTGATTTTTCAGGGGATTATCCTGGTCTATGACATCACAGACGAGAAATCCTTCGAGAACATTCAGAACTGGATGAAGAGCATCAAAGAGGTAAGGAGTTAGAATGTTATTACTGAGGAAGAGAGAGAACGCGACGCGCATCACACGCACGCACACGCACGCACGCACACGCACACGCACCACGCACACGCACACGCACACGCACACACACACTACATGACATGTATTGATAACAATGTTCAATATTCAGACAGACAGACAGACAGACAGACAGACAGACAGACAGACAGACAGACAGACCCTCCTAACCCCTTGCAATGCAGCTCATGTTTTTGAATTCCTGTGTTATCTCATCTTACACCCCCTTGTTTTTCCCAGAATGCCTCTGTGGGGTGAACAAGATGCTCTCTGGGTAACAAGTGTGACATCGAGAATAAGAGGAAGGTCCCATCGAGAGACGGGGAGAAGGTGAGTCCTGTCAGCTCTCTCACCACAGCACCTCTCTCTCTCTCATCACCCCTCTCTCTCATCACTCTCTCTCTCTCTCATCACCCTCTCTCTCTCATCATCTCCTCTCTCTCATCACCCTCTCTCTCTCTCATCTCTCTCTCATCACCCTCTCTCTCTCATCACTCTCTCTCTCTCTCTCTCTCTCTCTCTCTCTCTCTCACCTCTCTCTCTCATCTCTCTCTCATCACCCCTCTCTCTCATCACTCTCTCTCTCTCTCTCTCTCCTCTCTCTCATCACCCTCTCTCTCATCACCCTCTCTCTCATCATCTCTCTCTCTCTCATCACCCTCTCTCTCATCACCCCTCTCTCTCATCACCCTCTCTCTCATCACCCCTCTCTCTCATCACCCTCTCTCTCTCATCACTCTCTCTCTCTCTCATCACCCCTCTCTCTCTCATCTCTCTCTCATCCTCTCTCTCTCATCATCTCTCTCTCTCTCATCACCCTCTCTCTCTCACCCCTCTCTCTCTCATCTCTCTCTCTCTCTCTCTCTCTCTCTCTCTCTCTCATCACATTCCGCTCTAATCCCGTGTTTATTTTTCCCTGTTTGTTTTTTTCCCGATCCCAGCTGGCGAAGGATCACGGGATCCGGTTCTTCAAACGAGCGCCAAGTCGAGCATCAACGTGGAGGAGGTGGGGCCGGGATGTTTTCAATGTTACCGTCCGTTTTCCTTTTAGCATTGATCTGCCAGATGAGCCCGATAACCCGCTGGAATTGACTTGGTTTGTTTGTTTGCTTTTTCTCTCCCTGATTTCAGTCTTTCGTAGAACTGGCTCGAGACATCCTTCTGAAATCGGACAAGAAATCAGTAAGTTCCATCGCAAAGGCTCCCGATGACCGCCCTCCGCGAGCCTGACAGTCTGCTGCTGCTGGCTTTAACCAGAGAACACAGGGATGGGAACCAGACTCCCGCTGCACAGCAGTGTGATCCAGTCCTGGTTTCAGGAGTTTAATAATCAGACACACTGGGGGCTGATCAAGCTGGTAGCAGTGAAACCTGGACTGGGTGACGCTGCTGTGCAATAGGAGTCTGATTCCCAGCCCTGTGAATACAGCTTCATGGTTTTGATTGCTACAAGTTATAACTTCGTTTTTTTCCCTGTGTGTCTAGGGTGGCGGAGGTCGAGAGGTCAAGATGAACTCGACCGATAAGAACACCTCCAAGTGTTCGTTAGTCTAACGAGAAAACGCTGGGAAAACACCGACAGCCCTGGGACTCGAAGCTTCACTACAGCTGCGCCGATAAACCCAGCCCCCAAACCCCACCCCCAAAATCAAATCCAATCAAATCAGAGAGACACAGCTTTTGTAAGACGAAGAAGAAGAAGAAGAAGGAGAAGAAGATGATGACGACAGCCCATAATAATTGCCAACAGTGTTACAGCCTCTTTGTTGATTCAAAGTAGCGCTCGGTTTTAGAATCTGCCCACAATCCCGCGTTGTCCCCGGAATCCTGAGCACGGAATGGAGGAATGGCGTTCGTGATGATAGGGCATGCGGGAAGCATTCGAGCGAGTATTCCGTGTAACCCGGACGAGCCCCCATTCCCACCCCTTTTAATCAATTCCAAACACCCTCGCCATTGATCAGAATTGGCGATTTTAGCAAAAGCATGGTGTTAAAACGAGCTTCTCACAACAGAGGCGATTTAAAACCGGCTTCAAACGAGATGAAAGCAGGTGAACGATCACAAATCGTTATTATTATTATCATTATTATTATTACTGTTGCTGCTGGTGTTGCGTCGCTGAAATATCAATTCTAATCCCTTCGTAAGGAATTGATTTGGAAAAAAAGGAAATTGAGAATTGGGAATTGATTTTTAAAAAGGCGTTGGAAATGGAATTGGAAATATGGAAAACAATCGAACCCCGTCTGCGGTGATCGGGGGTATTAACAATGTGGGGGTTGTTGTAGAGTATGAGAGGGTTGAACAGAGGACTAGCCAAGGCTGCGGAGCCCATTAGCTTACCTCTTATTAATCCCAGCATAAGTATATCTATCGTCCACAGCAGTGTGATCCAGTCCAGGTTTTACTATCAGCTTGATCAGCCCCCAGTGTGTCTAGCTAACAAGCTCAGGTGTGTCTGATTATTAAACTCCCAGTGAAACCAGGACTGGATCACGCTGCTGTGATTAGCTCCAGTGTGTCGAGGTAACCAGCTCAATCAGAGGTAAGAGAATGGATTGTAAAGCCTTGACTGGGACTAGGGGTGTCCAGTATTGGTGTAAAGTGACAGGAAAAGGCATGTGTGTGATGTGATGGAGCGGGGAGGGGGAGCAGCAGAAAGATGTTTTAAGATGGGGGGTTGAAGGGTCGCGGGGTTCCTATACATTTGTCAAATAAAACGTCTGTATTATAGATTTTGGGTCGCAGGATTCTGTTACACTGCTGGCTTGTGCGGATTCCCTCTTTGTCGGGCAGTGCAGTTAATCCCCTAGAGAAGTTTAGCACTGTATTTTTTTGCACAGTATTTTTGCAGTCCCCTCCCCCCGTGTATTTACCATCGTTTAATCTGCTTTACCTTGTTTATCAATGTGCTTTACCAGACCTCTCTGTGCTTTACAATGCTTCCCTATGCTTTACCAGACCTCTCTGTGCTTTACAATGCTTCCCTATGCTTTACCAGACCTCTCTGTGCTTTACAATGCTTCCCTATGCTTTACCAGACCTCTCTGTGCTTTACAATGCTTCCCTATGCTTTACCAGACCTCTCTGTGCTTTACAATGCTTCCCTATGCTTTACCAGACCTCTCTGTGCTTTACAATGCTTCCCTATGCTTTACCAGACCTCTCTGTGCTTTTACAATGCTTCCCTATGCTTTACCAGACCTCTCTGTGCTTTACAATGCTTCCCTATGCTTTACCAGACCTCTCTGTGCTTTACAATGCTTCCCTATGCTTTACCAGACCTCTCTGTGCTTTACAATGCTTCCCTATGCTTTACCAGACCTCTCTGTGCTTTACAATGCTTCCCTATGCTTTACCAGACCTCTCTGTGCTTTACAATGCTTCCCTATATTAAGTCACGTCTTTGACCCGCATGCTTTAACGCAAAGCCTTTGGGAGTCTCTGTATCGGAGGGTCAAGTCATTACATTTCGAATCAAGAACAAACTGTCGCTGGAAAGCAACACGTTTCACACCGACACTAAAAATGCATTGTCACTTTTTTTTTTGGTTATATTTTCTTGCAGTACTGTACTGACATTTCAAATAATATCAAATAATTAAACTCGGAAACGTCCCAGACTGCTTACTGATTTGTGGTTTTGTTTCCTTTATTTATTTATTTATTTATTTATTTATTTACTTACTTCTAATTCAACATTTTACATACAAACTTTCCGCTTGTGTGTGCCACGAACTACAAATACGGATTAAAAGACAAAAAAAACTACAACTCCCATGATGCACCTGCAACCTAGGGCGGGCTGGGGGTCGGGACGCATGCTCAGTGGAAGAACGACCCGCCTACTCCGTCCCACCCCTATCTCCCATTGGGCTACGACAGCGGCAAAACAATGACGTTCTGGCGTTGACGCCTCTGATTGGTCAGGAGGGCAGGTTTTGCTCCACCCTCAGCCCCGCTCCGGCGTGACGCTGTGTTTGTGGGTCGGAAGCAGAAATCTGCAAACATGCTGAAGGAGGAAGGATAAAAGCCGCCTCGTTGTTTTGTTGCATTGCGGTTTATTTTGTGTAAGTTTTGCACTGAAAGCGCTTCGGATCCGGGCAATGGGGCTGGCTGTGTTTTTCGGCTGTGCTTTCATTGCGTTTGGACCCGCTTTTGCATTGTTTATACTGACGGTGGCGGTGGATCCATTGAGAATCATTATACTCGTGGCAGGGTGAGCTTGAATGATTGTATTCTTATTTTTAAATATTATTATTGTTGTTATTGTGTCGTGTCTTTTTACGACCTTATAAAAGCGACGTGTTATTTATTTATTTATTTTTAACGTAACTTTCTCAAACTCTCAAAGAAAGGCGGGTCTTTGCTTCGTGTTGTTGTTATAAAATGTATTATTATTATTATTATTATTATTATTATTATTATTATTATTATTATAGTTTATCTGGGCGAGTTATTTCTGGTAGTTAGTAACACTGTGTCACCGATAGATATCTTCATTTACAGACCCGACGTTGTTACACGACTCGAAAAGAAAGCCAGACGTTAATATATATTAAATTGTGTGTGTTGTGCATATATATATATATATATATATATATATATATATATATATATATATATATATATATATATATATATCTTAAAATTAGCAAACTACAATTTTCTAGGAGAGGAACAATACTTGCTTTATTTCTCTTAACTTCTTTATCAGTCGACAGGTGTCGCGCGTTTTCAGCAGACTGCGTGAAGCTGCTTGTTTTATATTTTATAATGATAATAATAATAATAATAATAATAATTAATAATATAAACCGCAGACCTTGAACACGCCGAGAAAGGCTTCACAGCCGTTTGTTATTGAATTTATTGAGGTTCTTTTAAATGTTTATAAATCTAATCACTTCACACGCTGTGCGTTTACAATAGTTTTTTATTTTTATTATTATTAACCCGCCATTTCCAAAAGTGTTTAATCTTTAATTAATCATATTCAATTAATATATATATAAATTTTAAAGTACCTGCTAATTTTACTTCTCCCCTCCGTCAAGAGTCCAGAGCCCTGACCGTGACTCCCCACTGAGTCCAGAGCCCTGACCGTGACTCCCCACTGAGTCCAGAGTCCTGACCGCTACTCCACACTGCTGCTGTGCAGTAGCAGTCTTGTTACTGCCCTGTAGTGACGCTGGTCTCTCTCTCCGTGTCTCTCCCAGACCTTCCTGAGCCCCTGGTATGAGACGAGTCTCATCCCGATCTACCTCCTGACCACGTGCACAGCCGCTGGGCCTTCAGCACGGCTGGGGGTCCGTCCGCACCCTGCAGCGCTGCTTTACCTGTGAGCACCCTGCCCTGGACCGGGGTACAGGGGTAGAGGGGTGGGGCTGCGATTCCAGGCTGATGGGAGCCGTGGTCCGCCCACGTTGTATTGGTTCAGAGGTGTCAAGGGCCACCTCATGCTAGAGGCTGAGTATACACAAGCAAACACACACAAGACTGACACACACACACACACACACACACACACACACACACACACACACACGCACACACATACACTGACACACACACACATACACACACACTGACACACACACACACACACACACAATACACTGACACACACACACACACACACACACACACAATACACTGACACACACACACACACACACACACACATACACTGACACACACACTGCACACAACACACACACACACACACTGACACCGACACACACACACACACACTACACTGCACACACACAATACACTGACACACACTGACACACACACACAATACACTGACACAATACACTGACACACACACACACACACACACTGACACACATACACTGACAC
>JAGXEW010000071.1:1291555-1312688 GCA_030684275.1 Acipenser oxyrinchus oxyrinchus
GAGATGGTTAACTGACCATTTTAATGTCAAATTGCAAGGGTATTGTTTTCCATCGTCTGGCTTTTGAGTTTGCTCGCTCAGCATAAGTATCCTATTCTTTCTATATATATATATATATATATATATATATATATATATATATATATATATATATATATATATATATATATAGCGTTTTATAATGTGGATTTTTTTTGCAGCAGCAGCACCAAGTTATCCGTTTAAGTAAATAGGAAATGAAAGTGATTTTCGCGCACATAATTCGACACAGCGTAGAAAAATATTTAGTGACTGATGCAGAACTGGACCCACATTTTCTCACATCGATCCCGACTCTGTTTTAATTAAACAGCCTCTCTATATAATTCATTAAATATATTTATTTTAATTTAATTTGAATTTGACTTTATTTCAAATAAAACAAAAAAAAAATAGTCTCCTAACTTCAATGAGATTTTAGCTCAAATATATTTTCTATACAGATAGATTTTTTGGCAAAAAAAAATATATATATATATATATATATATATATATATATATATATAAAAATATATAAATTTTACTTGGAATGTATGAATTAATCCATTTTTATGACTTATGTTCTGTTTTGTTTGTTTGTAAAGCGCTTTGAGATGTTGCTTTTAAAGGCGCTATATAAAATAAATATTATTATTATTATTATTATTATTATTATTATTATTATTATTATTATTGTCATGATTTGCTTGTGCGTAAAGTATAGCTGATAAGCAACAAACAAAACACTCGAGATGGTAAAACTAGGAGGGCGGCCCGTTGCTTCAGGCGGTGATTTTGTGAGAGGGAACCGAACCGCACCGGACTCTCCGTCCCGCTCTCCTCTCCTTCCCTGGGACGGGTTCGGCTGGACCCGACAGTCCGGGCTGCTGCTCGGAGCAGATCCAATAAAAAATATTCTCTGCGTTTCTAAATTACGCGTTTGCGATGCCTTCCATATTAATTGATTTGATTGTGTTTTTTTTAATGTTTTTCAGATGGGCTGACGGAACCAGTAATTGACTCTGTCCCGCCGGTACACACCGCGGAACCGGGCGAGAATATCACGCTGCAATGCGGAGCTGATCCAAGTAAAATAAACCAACATTTATTTGCCCAGGTTACCTGGTACCGGCAGGAGCCGGACGGGCGAGTCCAGATCGCCACAGCCCTGAGCACGGGCTACTTAAAAGAGGGCCGGTATTCTGGAGGGATCGACAGCAAGAACGGACAGTATGAGTTAACCATCGCGGACCTCAACAGAACCGACTCGGCCGTGTATTTCTGTATCGCGAGAGCAGCTCTCTCGTTCGCACCCGGGTCCAGCACCAAACTCGTCGTATCAGGTAAGTGCCGTTACAATAACTCAGTTCTGGGACGATTAGTCCGTTTGGAGCTGTTTTAAAATATATTGTGGTTCTGTTTGGGTTTTGCTGGCTGGGCAAGGCAAGGGCGTAACGTGTTGAGGAGCGCGCGGCTTGAAAGCTGATTCCAGGAGACCCCCGGGGAGACCTAATTTGAGGTTTGCTGTATCAAACCCCTCCAAGTCTCCCTGCCTGGTGTGCCGCGCAGCAGCATGAAACCTACAGTCTCCTGAACCCAGGCTCCAAGCCTCAGAGTGGCTCCGTGTTCCTTCAACTAAGATCAGCACAGAGTCTGAAAATACAGACCATTGGAATAGATGTCTCTCTATGTTGATTCAGTAATAGCGATGTCAGAAATGCATTTAATTATTCCCTTATAAAAGTGACACAGTAAAAACACAGTCAAGTGTAATAAAGCACAGTGAAAGCATGGTAAAGCACAGAGAGGTATTGTAAAGCATAGGGAAGCATTGTAAAGCACAGAGAGGTCTGGTAAAGCACAGGGAAGCATTGTAAAGCACTGAGAGGTCTGGTAAAGCATAGGAAAGCATTGTAAAGCACAGAGAGGTCTGGTAAAGCATAGGGAAGCATTGTAAAGCACAGAGAGGTCTGGTAAAGCATAGGGAAGCATTGTAAAGCACAGAGAGGTCTGGTAAAGCATAGGGAAGCATTGTAAAGCACAGAGAGGTCTGGTAAAGCATAGGGAAGCATTGTAAAGCACAGAGAGGTCTGGTAAAGCATAGGGAAGCATTGTAAAGCACAGAGAGGTCTGGTAAAGCATAGGAAGCATTGTAAAGCACAGAGAGGTCTGGTAAAGCATAGGGAAGCATTGTAAAGCACAGAGAGGTATGGTAACGCATAGGGAAGCATTGTAAAGCACAGAGAGGTCTGGTAAAGCATAGGGAAGCATTGTAAAGCACAGAGAGGTCTGGTAAAGCATAGGGAAGCATTGTAAAGCACAGAGAGGTCTGGTAAAGCATAGGGAAGCATTGTAAAGCACAGAGAGGTCTGGTAAAGCATAGGGAAGCATTGTAAAGCACAGAGAGGTCTGGCAAAGCATATTAAAAACATTATTTGATGGTCTTTGGCGTTCTTTCACCCCTTACACTGGGTTTTAGGTTCCAAGACAAAATCTGACAAATCAAACCATATGATGATGATGATGATGATGATGATGATGATGATGAGAAATCTGTTTCCCATTCTAATCCTCGGATAATAGTAACACGCTTTGGGTTTGCAGTGGGAGTGAACGGAACGTGAACGCGGGCACGTGTAACTCAATCTCATCACTGACTTCAACTGCTTGGTTTCGTTTTTCACGGTTAATAAACTTACAACTCATTTTTGTTGTTGTTATCAAAGCCCCGCTGACTGTCCCGAGTGTGGAGTTATACTCTCCGGGTCTGTCCGAAGGCGATTCGGATTTGACCGAGCCGGTTCCGGTGCTGTGTTTGGTGAGAGACACGTCTCCGGGGCGGCACCGAGTCCTGTGGATTGTCGGCGCCGAGGCACCCGCGCCGGGCAGCGCGGAGGAGGGAGAGATCGAACCCGACGGGTCCTATACCGTGCGCGGCTACGTCACGATCAGCGCGGATCAATGGAACAGCGGGGCTGTGAAGTGCGAGGTTTGGCACGTCATGAACGTCACGGAAAAGGTCTCTGCGTCACAGCGAAGGCAAGCCAATTACGCAGTTCAAGGTGCATTCTTTAAAATGTAATCATAAAAAAGTTACACTGTAAAAAAAAACAAACAAAAAAAAAACTGCTTTTGCATATTCTGTTAAACAACACCCACTTAAAAATACAAACTAATAATAATAATAATAATAATAATAATAATAATAATAATAATAATAATAATAATAATATCTGTGTGGTTACAGATTGCGTTCCTGTGTTGTTTTACGCACTGCCCGCTGTTCTCCTGCTGATTCTAGTCCTGGTGTCTCTGGCGTGTTTTTACAGAAGACTGGATAAACCTGAACCAGGTAACTGCTCCTGGCGATTCTCTTTGTGATCGCTGGTGTTTCTGCATTACAAATATCCGCATATCAGATATTTGTAATGCGTTACTGAACTATAAAGTATTAATAAGAAGGCTTGGATGTCCAGCGGTCAGGGAAAAGGGGGCTTGTACCAGGAGGTTCAAATCCCGGCTCAGCCACTGACTCCGTGTGTGTGTGTGTGTGTGTGTGTGTGTGTGTGTGTGTGTGTGTGTGTGTGTGTGTGTGTGTGACCCTGAGCAAGTCACTTCACCTCCTTGTGCTCCGTCCTTCGGATGAGACGTAAAACAAACGAGGTCCTATTGGAAGTGACTCTGCAGCAGCAGCAGCAGCAGTTGTTGATGATGCAGAGTTCACCCCCCTAGTCTCTGTAAGTCACTCTGGATAAAAGCGTCTGCTAAATGACATAATAATAATAATAATAATAATAATAATAATAATAATACTCGTATATAAAAACAGCTACATTTATTTGATTGCATTTCTACTGAACTATAAAGTATAATGTTTTTGTTTGTTTGTTTGTTTTTGTTTTCTCTAGCTCACAAACGCAGCCACGCGCCCTGCCGTCCCCTGCAGCCACGCGCCCCACACAGAACAGTCCAGGATAACTCGGTAATCCATCTCATTGACGAGTTGATGGATTGATTGATAGTTGATTGATTGAGCCATTTGTTGATTGATAGACAAAGAGAAGGAGAGGCGATGCCTTGTATTGCACGAACTAAACACGAATTCATCACAACGCTTTCAAGACCGCAAAGGTCTCTTCTTCAGGTGAAAGCAGAAAAGAGAGAGAGAGATTGATGTTTTATATCAACGTGTATTTATTTAGCAGCTCGTTCAGAAAGGCGTTTCGTGAGCAGGTTAGTTCCAGAGAAGCGTGCAGTGAGCGGCGCCCAGCTTCAGAAGCCATCGGTCCCGCTAATCGCTTCACACCGCGGTGCGCTTTGGAATCACTAAGCTTGTTCAGAGTGACCGAACGGCGATCATACAGGGTCGCTGCGGATCCGCTGGGTTCTGCGGGTCGTTAGATTATTAATACGGACAGAGCTTCTCAACCAGCTCACAAATCATAGCCCATACATTTATACAAGACAATCAATCGATAAATAAAAACAAAACACTTGCAATATATAGCACACACTTGTGCACAGTAACGTGTAACCAATGTATTATTACACCACTATATCACTGTAGATTTAACTTGCTGTGATCCTAACTGGCTGCATCCTAGTTCATATTGTATTCTAGTAGTGTTATTATTATACACAGCATCCTAGTTCATATTGTATTCTAGTAGTGTTATTATTATACACAGCATCCTAGTTCATATTGTATTCTAGTAGTGTTATTATTATACATAGCATCCTAGTTCATATTGTATTCTAGCAGTGTTATTATTATACATAGCATCCTAGTTCATATTGTATTCTAGTAGTGTTATTATTATACATAGCATCCTAGTTCATATTGTATTCTAGCAGTGTTATTATACATAGCATCCTAGTTCAGATTGTATTCTAGTAGTGTTATTATTATACACAGCATCCTAGTTCATATTGTATTCTAGTAGTGTTATTATTATACACAGCATCCTAGTTCATATTGTATTCTAGTAGTGTTATTATTATACACAGCATCCTAGTTCATATTGTATTCTAGTAGTGTTATTATTATACACAGCATCCTAGTTCATATTGTATTCTAGTAGTGTTATTATTATACACAGCATCCTAGTTCATATTGTATTCTAGTAGTGTTATTATTATACATAGCATCCTAGTTCATATTGTATTCTAGTAGTGTTATTATTATACATAGCATCCTAGTTCATATTGTATTCTAGTAGTGTTATTATTATACACAGCATCCTAGTCCATATTGTATTCTAGTAGTGTTATTATACATAGCATCCTAGTTCATATTGTATTCTAGCAGTGTTATATAATATATTCTGCCAAATAAATAATGATGATTGATGATTGATGATGATGATGATTGATGATGATGATGATTGATGATGATGATGATGATTGATTGATGATGATGATTGATGATGATTGATGATGATGATGATTGATGATGATTGATGATTGATGATGATTGATGATTGATGATTGATGATGATGATTGATGATAATAGTAGCATTCCCTTGTCGATTGAAACATGTTGGGAATGTGATCAGTGCTGATCCCCTGAACTCTCTCTCTTTCTTCTCAGACAGAGTACGCATCGCTCAATCTGTGACGGGCCCCACAAAGCACCGCGCTGACCTGGAAATGCAGCCATGGAGATGTTTGTAATGTAGGGAGAGAGAGAGAGAGAGGACTGTGCTGTATACTTTAGACCCAAGGTCTGGCTCGATGTTCTTCAATTCCAATTCACTGTGTGTTTCCAGAGCGGTCAGTAAACACACGCTCAACACAATTACAATGTTATTATGCTGCAGTTACCTTCATGAGGAAGTCTTTGTGCGCGATATCACCCTGACCCTGACCCTACCCCTGACCCTACCCCTGACCCTACCCCTGACCCTACCCCTCGCTTTATCAAATACAAGCCAATCAGAGACATTTCATGAAAACAGTTACCCTTATATATATATGTTTCCATGAAATGTCTCTGATTACGTGTATTTGATAAAGCGAGGCACTGCACATCGTTGTAATATATATATATATATATATATATACTGTAAAGATCTGGACTCGAGTTCAAGCACACCGATCATGAACTATTTTTTGTTCCTTTTGTATTAGTCTCAGAATGTGTCTTGTGTATGATTGATTGATTATTATTATATAAAATAAAACTCATGTTGCCTTGCTGTAATACTGATCATAGTCGCTGTTATTTGAATAATTGTGCATTTTATTAAAATAAAATAATAAAAGCTACAAGTGAAAAAGCAGTTTAACCGGCGCAGTGGCGTGTTATTGAGAAAGATGATGAGATGTGAACCTGCTTCAAATGCGATGTCGCTGTCTGAAGATAGCGCTCCCATTCATACAAGTACAGGAGCCCTGTAATGTTGTTGAAGCTGACAGTAATGTTGTTGAAGCTGACACCCTGGGATCCTTCAAGAAGCTGCTTGATGAGATTCTGGGATCAATAAGCGACTAGCAAACAAACGAGCAACATGGGCTGAATGGCCTCCTCTCGTTTGTAAACTTTCTTATGTTCTTAATCACCTGGACTCGATTCGCATTGTTATCTAATTATAAAAAAGACACAACCTTTCGTGCAATAAAACAGGAAACTCGAGTTGCATATCTAGCGGTTATGCCCAATGCTAATCCAACACGCTCGTATATACCAACGTGCCACGTTCCTATCTGATGAAAGAAGAGCCGCCTGCGTGCAGAAATACCCTCGTGCCGGATTGCAGTCTAGTGGAAAATCACCTCGCGCTCAGAGAGCTCGCTGCGGGTTCTGACTGACGCCACGCGTCTCCACTGAATACCTTGTGAAAGCGCCGTGCATGGAAACCGCCCGACAGCCTCTGTGCGCAAACACACAGCCGACGACACAAAGAACTGCGCACACCTGCTGACCGCAACAGGACCACGCGTGCCCACGTGGAAACACTAGAGCAGCGTGCTCCATCTTTCATTTCTCTTATGCTGGCTTTTTTTTTTTTGGTTGGTTGGTTTGCGCGCCTTTGTGCATTTATGAAATGACCACAACCTGTTTATTTTAGAGCATACGAATAGAAAAAACAAAACAAAAACACAAGGTTATTTGGAGGGACACAAAAAATATATATATAATAAAGGAATTGATCCGTCTTAATCCGAGGAACAATTGTTCTATTATTGTTTTGTTTTGTTTTTGGCAACAGAAATGGCGCATTACAGAATTTGCTATTATAAGCATTGTTAATTTCATTTTGAGTTATTCAGTTAATTGTTAATGTTTATAATATAGTTCATCTATAATACATTGCATACTGTTTTGTATTTAAGCTGTTTTGAAAACGCTTATGGTATCTTTTTATAAGGAGACAGTTCAATATAATTCGTGCAATTTTACGCGTAAAGATCCAGGCAAGACTCGAGGTGTCCGGATGCTGCAGCGACTCCGCCCGCCTGTAGAAACGCGTGCCCGGTGCCTGTGCTTCCAAACAAGAGGGGCTGTGATTGTTACAAAACGAGAAGAAGATCCGACAGCACCGACGCGCCGGCATGACCCTTAAACACGAACCGGGCTTTCACTTCATTGCGTTTAGAAACAAAACCCAAACCGGAGCAGCGTATAAGAAACGAGCCCCTTCACTGCTGAACGCGAGGTTTAAAAAGGAGCCGTTTTAGACCGAAAATGAACAAGGCAATGCAAACTGTGCGCGTTAACTCTGAGCTGCAATCTCCCAGCGACTGCAACAGAGACAATCTGTAGCTCGACAGAAATCAAACTTTATAGAGATTTCACAATGAAATAAATCTTTAGAGATTCTAGAATGAAATCAATCTTTATAGAGACTCCACGATGAAATAAATCTTTACATAGATTCTACAATGAAATAAATCTTTATAGAGGCTCCACGATGAAATAAATCTTTATAGAGATTCCACAATGAAATAAATCTTTATAGAGGCTCCACGATGAAATAAATCTTTATAGAGATTCTACAATGAAATAAATCTTTATAGAGATTCTACATTGAAAAGCTGAATGCATCTCTTATAGTTAAATGAGTGTCCTGGGGTTATTAATGGTGAAATCCGTTAAGCGTATTATTATTATTAATATTATTATTATTATTATTATTTGCTCTACGGTGTCCTTTCCTAATCCATGCGTAAAGTCTCTTTCCGTTTCCGATCTGTTCGTTCTTGGCTTGTTTGTTTGATATTTGCTTTATTATTGAATCGTATTTTGTCACATACTTGTACTTTGCTTGAACCAAAGTCATTGAATTTTATCTTGCTCTTAATTGTATTATTACTTGTACTGTGATCCTTGAAATGTATTTGCTTACGATTGTAAGTCTCCCTGGATAAGGACGTCTGCTAAGAAATTAATAATAATAATAATAATAATAATAATAATAATAATCGCATTGTCGTTGTAATATAAAGGCGAGTGCTCGTCGGACTCGATGAGAAGCGCGATGAGGACGCGTTGAAAGAATTCAGATCTCTTCAGAGAACAAGACGAGAAACAAGGGACCCGATTGAGGGGAGGGGAGGGAGGGGGTAGGTGTATCGACGCACGCGAAGCCGTTACCTGCTGTTTCTCTGCTTGTGGTTTATTATTTTCCACTGAAGAGAAGATCAACGCGCGCTGGTTTCAGATGGACGAATCGATCGAAGATGCAAAAACCACCCGTGTCATCATTTTTTTTTAATGTTTCTTATAAAAATAAAAATAAATCTATATTTAGAACTACTGTTTTGAGACAGGAAATAACAGGCAGCCTCTCTACTCTGGGGCAGTAAGTTCCCCTTCCCCGAAACAGACCGACCACCACGCCTGTCTGATCCAGACAGAGGAGCGCTTCTCTCCGTCACCTCGTGTTTGCAGAGCGCCCGGCAGAACGCCTAGTCTCAATGGAGCGCTTAGTGCGTAATAGAACGATCCGCGTTCTAACTGTGGCAACATTCTATTCTGAAGGCAAGCCGATTATTATTATTATTATTATTATTATTATTATTATTATTATTATTATTATTATTATTATTATGTAGAAAGTAATTTACTGTTTCCTGTGAGTGTATTTCTGCTGTTAAATATTTCAATATATATTTCATGAGAACATGCTGATGTAATTTCATACTTTCATAATTTTGATACAGAGACATTTCACATACAATTGCAGAGGGATTTTATATAAAGGTTTAAAAAGCTGCACGTGTTATATTTGCATCAGGATGTCTTATCCAAGTCTGTGGAGACTTCAATTACAATTCCAGTAACTGCCACTGGCATGACTATTATTATTATTATTATTATTATTATTATTATTATTATTATTATAATGTAGAAAATAATATACTGTTTCCTATGATAGTGTATTTTTGCTGTTAAATATTTCATGGCGCGCTTGCACACCATTGCAATGTTATTCTGCACAGTTACCATAATGTAGCGAATCTGTTTGCGCGATATAACCCAATCCTTACCCGACCCGAGCCCTTTGTGACGCCACTGCGCGCTTCCATCTATCGTGCAAACAGATTGTAACAACGCATATTAAGGGCAGTAGTGGTTAGGGGCTCTGGACTCTTGACCGGAGGGTCGTGGGTTCAATCCCAGGTGGGGACGCTGCTGCTGTACCCTTGAGCAAGGTACTTTACCTAGATTGCTCCAGTAAAACCCAGCTGTATAAATGGGGAATTGTATGTAAAAATAATGTGATATCTTGTAACAATTGTAAGTCGCTGTGGATAAGGGCGTCTGCTAAAGAAATACAAAATAATAATATTAACTTTACAGACTTTACTAGAATTATTCTTGAACCCGCAATCCACATTTTTAAACGAGATGCATCATCAACATCAGTTCTGTTTTATTCTCCTCTCATGCTGTGATTTATTATTATTATTATTATTATTATTATTATTATTATTATTATTATTATTATTATTATTATTATGATGATGATGATGATTTGTTTTCGTTGCAGTTTTTCTGTTCCTCAGTGCAAATCCCTCGTATCTTTTCGCTCGGGTCGGACAGCCCGTGACCGTCCCCTGTGTCTTCGATTGGAAACTCGACTCTGCCGAGCAGGTCCGCTGGTTCTGAGACGACGCGAGCGGGGGACTGAGCGATCTCGACGCTGGTAGATGCGGAGATGCGGGCTCCCAATGCAGGGTTAAAAGTGGAGTCGTCTCGCTAACAATCCAGCATCCCCAGAGAAACGATAGCGGGCGGTATTACTGCGCTGAATACAGCACCAGCTCTCTGAGGTTCTCAAACGCGTCCGTCGTGATCGTGTCTGGAGGTGAGGTTATACTGCAGTGATGACTTGATAATAATAATAATAACAATAATAATAATACTATCGTGTATTATTTACTGTATATCATGTATGAGGCATTTCTCTGTATCTAATTATGGATTTTCTTGTTGTTACTTCATCTTGTAAAGCGCTTTGTGATGGTGGTCCACTATGAAAGGCGCTGTATATAATAAATATTGATTGATAATAATAACATTATTATTATTATTATTATTATTATTATTATTATTATTATTATTATTATTAATAATAATTTCTTAGCAGACGCCCTTATCCAGGGCGACTTACAGTCGTAAACAAAAATACATTTCAAGAATCACAGTACAAGTAATAATACAATTAAGAGCAAGATAAATACAATGACTTTGGTTATTGTTTAAATATGTACGATGATCAATTCATACTTTCAGTAATACGTTCTGTTGCTCTTTACATGAAGCGCCTCTGATTACAATGTCTCTATGCGCAGTTACAATCTCTCTATGCGCAGTTACAATGTCTCTATGCACAGTTACAATGTCTCTATGCGCAGTTACAATGTCTCTATGCGCAGTTACAATGTCTCTATGCGCAGTTACAATGTCTCTATGTGCAGTTACAATGTCTCTATGTGCAGTTACAATGTACTTAGCGAGAAAATCCTTGTGCATGATAGATGGAAGCACACAACTGCATCAGAAAAGGGTTCATGTTAGTGTTAGGGGTAGGGTTAGTGTTAGGGTTAGGGTTAGGGTTAGGGTTAGGGTTAGGGTTAGGGTTAGGGATAGTGTTAGGGTTAGTGTTAGGGTTAGTGTTATTGGTAGGGGTAGTGTTTGGGTTAGGGTTAGGGTTAGGGTTAGTGTTAGTGTTAGGGGTAGGGTTAGGGATAGTGTTAGGGTTAGTGTTAGGGTTAGTGTTATTGGTTAGGGTTAGGGTTAGGGTTAGGGTTAGGGTTAGGGTTAGGGTTAGGGTTAGTGTTAGTGTTAGGGTTAGGGTTAGGGGTAGTGTTAGGGTTAGGGTTAGGGTTAGGGTTAGGGTTAGTGTTAGGGTTAGGGTTAGGGTTAGTGTTAGGGTTAGTGTTATTGGTAGGGGTAGGGTTAGGGTTAGGGGTAGGGTTAAGGTTAGGGGTAGGGTTAAGGTTAGGGTTAGGGTTAGTGTTAGGGTTAGTGTTATTGGTAGGGGTAGTGTTTGGGTTAGGGTTAGGGTTAGTGTTAGTGTTAGGGGAAGGGTTAGTGGTAGTGTTAGGGTTAGTGTTAGGGTTAGTGTTATTGGTAGGGTTAGTGTTAGGGTTAGGGTTAGGGTTAGGGTTAGGGTTAGGGTTAGGGTTAGGGTTAGGGTTAGGGTTAGGGTTAGGGTTAGGGTTAGGGTTAGGGTTAGGGTTAGGGTTAGGGTTAGGGTTAGGGTTAGGGGTAGGGTTAGGGTTAGTGTTAGGGTTAGTGTTATTGGTAGGGGTAGTGTTAGGGTTAGGGTTAGGGTTAGGGTTAGGGTTAGGTAGTTAGTGTTAGGGTTAGGGTTAGTGTTAGGGTTAGTGTTAGTGTTAGGGTTAGTGTTAGGGTTAGTGTTAGGGTTAGGGTTAGGGTTAGGGTTAGGGTTAGGGTTAGGGTTAGGGTTAGGGTTAGGGTTAGGGTTAGGGTTAGGGTTAGTGTTAGGGTTAGGGTTAGGGTTAGGGTTAGGGTTAGGGTTAGGGTTAGGGTTAGGGTTAGTGTTAGGGTTAGTGTTATTGGTAGGGGTAGTGTTTGGGTTAGGGTTAGGGTTAGGGTTAATGTTAATGTTAGTGTTACAAGTACAGTGTAACTGCGCATAGTAATATTGCAATGATGTTTCAGTGCGCAGGTATTTACTAAGTCACTTCTGTGCAAACACAGACTCTTCATGTAAACGTTTTACTGAAATATAACAGCGCGCCCAAGTTTGTTCATTAAACACAAATACTCTGATTGCTCTATAACTTCAGTGCTAGAAAATGCAATCAAACCCAGTTTTTTTTATTATTTCATTAAGGTTCGGATGATTCCTCTGTGAATCGGTCAGTGTCTATCCTGGCCCCGCTGTCTCTGACAGCTCGCTCGATTCCAAAGCGACCCTGACATTAGTGTGTCTGATCCGGGGTCTCTCCTGCCCTCGGTCCTGGTCCGGTGGTTCATCTCCGGTGAGCTCACGGCGGAGGGGACGCCGATCTCGGGATCAAAGTGAAGGAGGCGGAGAGGGAGAGGGAGAGGAGAGGGAGACAGACACGCCGCTACCAGCCGCCTGACAATCCCGATGGAGGCGTGGAGAAGCGGGCGAGTGCATGTGAAGCGAAATGGGGCCAGGGCGCTGAGATGCGCAGCGGAGTGTTTCATACGCTGGGATTCACGGGCGGGTCAGTAATCGCTCCCTTTCAGCCTCTTACTTCATTATTAATGAGTCATTTATAGTAAGCAAACGTGTTAAATTTGCAGACGACACAAACACAGGAGGAGTGGCAAACACTGATGCAGCAGCAAAGGTCATTCAAAATGATCTAGACAGCATTCAGAAGTGGGCAGACACATGGCAAATGACATTTAATAGAGAAAAGTGTAAAGTATTGCACGCAGGCAATAAAAATGTGCATTATAAATATCATATGGGAGATACTGAAATTGAAGAAGGGATCTATGAATAAGACCTAGGAGTTTATGTTGACTCAGAAATGTCTTCATCTAGACAATGTGGGGAAGCTATAAAAAAAGGCCAACAAGATGCTCGGATATATAGTGAAAAGTTTTGAATTTAAATCAAGGGAAGTAATGTTAAAACTTTACAATGCATTAGTAAGACCTCATCTAGAATATTGTGTTCAGTTCTGGTCACCTCGTTACAAAAAGGATATTGCTGCTCTAGAAAGAGTGCAAAGAAGAGCAACCAGAATTATCCCGGGTTTAAAAGGCATGTCATTTGCAGACAGGCTAAAAGAATTGAATCTATTCAGTCTTGAACAAAGAAGACTACGCGGTGATCTGATTCAAACATTCAGAATCCTAAAAGGTATTGACAATGTTGACCCAGGGGACTTTTTCAACCTGAAAAAGAAACAAGGACCAGGAGATTAGATAAAGGGCATTCAGAACAGAAAATAGGAGGCACTTTTTACACAGAGAATTGTGAGGGTCTGGAACCAACTCCCCAGTAATGTTGTTGAAGCTGACACCCTGGGATCCTTCAAGAAGCTGCTTGATGAGATTCTGGGATCAATAAGCTACTAACAACCAAACGAGCAAGATGGGCTGAATGGACTCCTCTCGTTTGTAAACTTTCTTATGTTCCTATGTAATTGTAATTGTAATTGAACCCAGGTCTGGCTGCAGAGCGGTGTCTGGTTCAGTACGGCGTGTTCTCGGGGTCTCCCTCCTCGCTCTCTCTGCGGCTCTCTGCGGCTGCGCGCTGTGGACCCGCCGCCCCTTCAAACCAGGTACAGTCCCGGCCGCTCCCTCCTACTGTGGTGATGATGAATAATATTGTTGATATGCTACCAATATTATATTAATATTAAAATCATAATTATTATTGTTATCATTATTATAACTATGACGCTGGTGATGAATATTGTTATTATTATTTATATTATGCTATTGATATATCAGAAACATATTGCTATTATTATTATTATTATTATTATTATTATTATTATTATTATTATTATTATTATTATTATTATTAATAATAACGGTGCGGCTGTGTTGGTATTCATCTATAAACACAGCCTCGTTCTGATAAACTGTCAGTGACGTCTCAACTTTGCATTCCCAGCGTCCACTGAAGACTCCACGTGCGTCACTTACAAACGGGCCCCCGGCAGCGGCGTTACAAAGGTACAAAGTGCGCATGTGCAATGCTTGCATTAGACACTTTTTACAAATTATTGTTATTATTATTATTGTGCTGTTTTTAAAAAACTCGCTTTTTTGTATCTCCGTTATATAAATGATAGGAGAATGTGTTTTCTTTGTATCTGTCCCCATATGAGGGTTCCTAACAAAGCCAATCAGCGGCCGGCTGTGCCTTGCGTCACTGGGAGCCTCTGTGACGTTTCATCACTGCAGCAGGTCCTGTGCTCGTGCGACAGGGTTGGGAATCCCCATGGCGCGTCATTGGCTGAGCGGCCGCGCTGTTTGCATGCGCTGTATGATTGATTACCGCGGATCTGTTCTGTAATAAACTCTGTTGATCTCTTGCAGAGGAGAGGTGAAGAGGACAGCCTGGTCACCTACGCGAGCTTGGAGTTTGAATCTCAGAAGAAGAACAGAAAGAAAAGACGCATATAATCAGAATTATTCATATACTTCTTATTATTATAATGAAATCCTTTTTGTAAGCCGCGTCATTAAACCACGCCCCTCTGTGCTTGCCACGGTGGGTAAGTATGACGTCATGACCAGACCACGCCCCCACCGCCGGTCTTGCTCTTATGAGCTCATCAGTAGGTTTTTTTTTTTCCTTGCCAGCTTGCGATTTGTAAAGGAAGCAAAGTTCAAACGATTAATATCTGTTTAAAATGATCGCCTCTTTGTATAGTGTTCCCCATATAGACTTAACGAAAAACTGACTGATTGAAACATTAAATGAACTGCTAGACAATAATAATAATAATAATAATAATAATAATAATAATAATAATAATAATAATAATAATAATAATAGTCATGCCAGTGGCAGTTACTGGAATTGTAATTGAAGTCTCCACAGACTTGGATAAGACATCCTGATGCAAATATAACACGTGCAGCTTTTTAAACCTTTATATAAAATCCCTCTGCAATTGTATGTGAAATGTCTCTGTATCAAAACTATGAAAGTATGAAATTACATCAGCATGTTCTCCATTATTATTAAATAAATAAATGAATAGAATTGTTCTCACATGGTTTGATTTTGTTGCATAGTCTTTATTACTGTACCTTTTCATCACTTCAAAATAATGACAATAATCATATTAATAATAATAATACAAAAACAAATCCGGTATCATTCCTTTTAAATTCCATTCCCTTTTAATCAATCCCAACACATCACCGCAGCTCAGAGTCCGCGATCCGCAGCATCGTGTTAAAACCCAAAGAAATCTCTTCCACTGAAGGCGCTGTTTGTGCGTCACTTAAAACCGGGTTTCAAACGAGGTGAAAGCAGCTGAACCATCCCCACTGTTAATGCCTCTGAAACATGAACTCCGGAATTGCGGGATTGCTTTTAAAAGGAATTGGAATTGCATCTGTAAGCCGTGACGGCAACAGCGCATCTTTACAGCGCAGAGAAACTGCACTCCGACGGCCGCCATCTTGGCTCCCGCTTCCCTAGCCGTCGCACGGCATCGGGGCCCCGTGCAGGAGCCGGAATGGCGGCGGTTTCCGCAGCCTCAGAGGAAAGCGCAGAGCCTCTCCAGGGCAGCTGGGTTCCTGTTGCTCAGAAAGAGAAGCTCCTTCTTACCCTCCTCGGTGTGTCCTACAGGGGCGCAAGCGAGACACACAGGATGCTTTTAATGAATCAGCTCGCTGAAGGAGAGCAAGACTGGACTGGACTGCTCTGCACTGGGAGACTCGGGAAGATGGTCTGTACCTGTGTGTGCGGGGCAGTGTACCTGATGCAGTGTACCTGTGTGTGCTGGGGCAGTGTACCTGATGCAGTGTACCTGTGTGTGCTGGCTGCAGTGTACCTGATGCAGTGTACCTGTGTGTGCTGGGGCAGTGTACCTGTATGTGCGGCAGTGTACCTGATGCAGTGTACCTGTGTGTGCTGGGGGCAGTGTACCTGATGCAGTGCTGGGGCAGTGTACCTGATGCAGTGTACCTGTGTGTGCTGGGTGCAGTGTACCTGATGCAGTGTACCTGTGTGTGCTGGGTGCAGTGTACCTGATGCAGTGTACCTGTGTGTGCTGGCTGCAGTGTACCTGATGCAGTGTACCTGTGTGTGCTGGCTGCAGTGTACCTGATGCAGTGTACCTGTGTGTGCTGGCTGCAGTGTACCTGATGCAGTGTACCTGTGTGTGCTGGCTGCAGTGTACCTGATGCAGTGTACCTGTGTGTGCTGGCTGCAGTGTACCTGTGCAGTGTACCTGTGTGTGATCCAGCGCCGGTCTCTGTAGTACTGGTAGGAGCTCTCAAACTCCTTCTCACTGTAGGCTGCTACCAGGACAGGCAGGAAGGGGTCCAGAGAGTCAAAACCCTCCTGAAGATCACAAAACAAAACCCTTCTATAGAGATTCAAGCATCGCCCTGTAGAATGAACTCCCTCAGCTTCATAGAGTCCAATGAAAGCTGCTGAATAATGTTCCCTTGTTAACATATTGAATTCCACCCCCTCTATATAGAATGAACTCCCTCAGCTTCATAGAGTCCAATGAAAGCTGCTGAATAATGTTCCCTTGTTAACATATTGAATTCCACACCCTCTATATAGAATGAACTCCCTCAGCTTCATAGAGTCCAATGAAAGCTGCTGAATAATGTTCCCTTGTTAACATATTGAATTCCACCCCCTCTATATAGAATGAACTCCCTCAGCTTCATAGAGTCCAATGAAAGCTGCTGAATAATGTTCCCTTGTTAACATATTGAATTCCAGCCCCTCCGGTAGACTCTTGCTAGCGATCTCACTTTGTAGTTTCTTTGATTAGGAGCCTGATCAGGTAACGAGCTCAGGGGGGTGTGATTCGGGACCTGTTTGTTACTGAACTGGCGTTTTCTAAATGCATCTTAATAACGGTCCTTGAATGACCTCTCACCTTTCCCAGCAGCTCCTGGGGCAGGTAGGCGGAGCTAGGTGTGAAGACGGAGCCGGTCTGCGTTACTGTGCGATCACCGCTCCGCCACACTGAAACGAGAGAGAGAGAGAGAGAGAGAGAGAGAGAGAGGGAGCACAGATCCTGTTAGGGACATTTTATAAACATGCAGGTCAATAAGAGTCCATTCAATTTGAATGCCAATCCAACACAAGCTGTCTTTGATACAAAGACATTTGAGGATGGCTGGATCACAGGGTGAGGATCTCCCTAAGTAAGTCCTGTACAGACAGTATTGTTAAGGGTCTGCTATAGCCAGTCTCGCTGATTCGGAGGTGCTGTCCCCCCACACTCACCCAGTCGTTCTTCATCATCTTCCTCAGGTTGTGAACGAGGGTGAGCTCACTGGGGTCAATCTGAGACGGACAGACAGACAGACAGACAGACAGACACGAGTGAATCCCACTGACTGACCAAGATCACTGTACAGAGAGTGAGGAGCGTGCATCGACAGCAGCCAAACCATAAAGAGGGAGGCAACGAGGTACACAGAAATGACAACAACTGATAAAACAAACAAAACATCAATTATAAAAATCAGGGCGTTTCAGACAACAAGTCCTTCTTCAGCTTCACCTCAGAGCCTCCCACACACACACACACACACACGCACAGACAGACACACACACACACACACACACACACACACACACACACGCACGCACAGACAGAGACACGCACACACACGCACGCGCACGCACGTACGCACGCACGCACGCACGCACACACAGGAGTCAGTGGCTGAGCCGGCATTTGAACCTCCTGGTATCAAGACCCCTTTTCTCTAACCGCTGGACCTCCAAGCCTCCTTATATAATTTGCCAGCAAAAATAATAAAACCGAGAGAGAGAGACAGAGACGTACCAGACTCCTGTCCTCCTTGCAGGGGTGGTCCGTCCCCCACAGAGCGTTGACCCGTCCACACCGACCACCAGGCTGATAGGAACCGGGCGGGCCTGGGCCTTCAGCTCCTTCAGAACCACCCCCACCGCATCACTGGCATTCTTCACTGGCTCACTCCCTGAAACAGAGATACCAAGACTGAGAGAGACACCTAGGGGCTGTGAGAGGTACTGCAGGGCTGAGAGAGACACCTAGGGGCTGTGAGAGGTACTGCAGGGCTGAGAGAGACACCTAGGGGCTGTGAGAGGTACTGCAGGGCTGAGAGAGACACCTAGGGGCTGTGAGAGGTACTGCAGGGCTGAGAGAGACACCTAGGGGCTGTGAGAGGTACTGCAGGGCTGAGAGAGACACCTAGGGGCTGTGAGAGGTACTGCAGGGCTGAGAGAGACACCTAGGGGCTGTGAGAGGTACTGCAGGGCTGAGAGAGACACCTAGGGGCTGTGAGAGGTACTGCAGGGCTGAGAGAGAGACACCTAGGGGCTCAGAGAGGTACTGCAGGGCTGAGAGAGACACCTAGGGGCTCAGAGAGGTACTGCAGGGCTGAGAGAGACACCTAGGGGCTGTGAGAGGTACTGCAGGGCTGAGAGAGACACCTAGGGGCTGTGAGAGGTACTGCAGGGCTGAGAGAGACACCTAGGGGCTCAGAGAGGTACTGCAGGGCTGAGAGAGACACCTAGGGGCTCAGAGAGGTACTGCAGAGCTGAGAGAGAGACACCTAGGGGCTCAGAGAGGTACTGCATGGGAGAGAGAGACACCTAGGGGCTCAGAGAGGTACTGCAGAGCTGAGAGAGAGACACCTAGGGGCTGTGAGAGGTACTGCAGGGCTGAGAGAGACACCTAGGGGCTCAGAGAGGTACTGCAGGGCTGAGAGAGAGACACCTAGGGGCTCAGAGAGGTACTGCATGGGAGAGAGAGACACCTAGGGGCTGACAGAGGTACTGCAGGGGAGAGAGAGACACCTAGAGGCTGACAGAGGTACTGCACAGAGAGACACCTAGAGGCTGACAGAGGTACTGCACAGAGAGACACCTAGAGGCTGACAGAGGTACTCTTACCTGGTCCACTATCTCCCTAGTGGCCGCCCTCGTCAGTGAACTCCCTTTTGCTCCAGACGCACTTCTGACTCTGTCTTGATCTGCAGAGAGAGAGAGAGAGAGAGAGAGAGAGAGAGAGAGAGAGAGAGAGGGAGGTAACCCTGTAAGTGCCACCACTGTTTGTTTTCAAACACACTTTCCCTTCACAAACGCTGGCAAGTTCGGCTCTTTTCAGCAAAAACTTCTATTGTATATTTTCTATACATATGTATTATTTGAATCCAGCTCCCATCCTGTATTGTTCTACTGATTACTGTTCAGAGTCCCAGCACGATTCAGGACAGTCGTGATCATCGATGACTGAACAGCATCCCGACCCCCCACCTGCTTCAGGAAGCGCGTTGGTGACCCGGAAGTTCTTGAGCCACACGGACGCCGATTGGCTGGTCAAAGCGAGCCCTGTGATAGGAGGAGGCCATCAGCTCCTTGCAGTTCTTCACCCACAGGTGAGCTGAGAAAACAGAGGAGAGGAGAGAAGAGAGGAGAGGAGAGGAGAGGGAGGAGAGAGAGGAGAGAGAGGAGAAGATGAGAGAAGAGAGGCATTTAGTGCAGAGACGGGAATAAGACTCCTATTGCACAGCAGTGTGATCCAGTCCAGGTTTTACTGCAACCAGCTTGATCAGCCCCAGTGTGTCTAGCTAACAAGCTCAGGTGTGTCTGATTATTAAACTCCCAGTGAAACCAGGACTGGATCACACTGCTATCTATCTATCTATCTACTTCAATAAAAAAAAAAAACACATGAACCCTGTAATAGACTTGTAGAATGGATTTCTACTAATTATCCTCATAATCTTAAAATAGTTTTTTTAAAAACAGGTAATAAAACTAAACAGACAGCTTGCTTGCTGGCTTGGCAGTCTGCTCAGTGCTGGCAGTGACTTGTGAAGCCGAGCCCGCTGTCTCTGCCCAGCCTGGCAGACAGAAACATGACTAGACAACGGTACTGAAGCCTCCACGCTGGGGGCCCCGGCCCCTCACTCACCGCCAGGGACGTGCAGGATGAGCCAGTCCTGCAGGCTGCAGTGATGAAGCTGCGTGACACAGAGATAGAGACTTCCCTGTGCCCCTCTCCCCGCCTCACACACACAGAGTCAAGGACAACAGCACAGTGTGACACGCACAGCAGGCACGTGAATCAGACTCCTATCGCACAGCAGCGTCACCCAGTCCAGGTTTCACTGCTACCAGCTTGATCAGCCCCCAGTGTGTCTAGCTAACAAGCTCAGGTGTGTCTGATTATTAAACTCCCAGTGAAACCAGGACTGGATCAACATGTGCAGCGGGAGTCTGATTCCCATCCCTGTAGACAGATCGTCGTTGGTTGAAGGAGATTTTTCGCTGATTTTATAGAGAAGGCATTATATTGGTGGTTGCAGTGGGATATTTATTATTATTATTATTATTATTATTATTATTATTATTATTATTATTATTATTATTTAGACAGATAGATCCGTGATGGGAATAAGACTCCTATTGAACAGCAGTCATTATTGCACAGCAGTTTGTCATTCGTTTCAGTCAGGGATACAGAGCACGTAGCGCACGCTGGGGTGGGCGGGGTCTGCCTTCTTCAGGTAGCCAATCAGCTCCAGCGCCGGCTTCCGCACCATCAGACAAGCCTCGTTGAACGTCTTGATCTGAAGAGAGAGGAGAGGAAAGAAGGGGAGCTCCTGGACTGTGCAACTCTGACCCGGTCGACAGCGTCAGCCAGGCTGAAACATCTCAACTGAAAACATCCTTCTTTTTATCATGATGTGTTTTTATATAACTGGCTGTGATTGGAGTCACACACGCACACGCACGCACACACACACACACACACACGCTGCACACACACACACACACACACACACACACACACACACACACACACACACACACACACACACACACACACACACACACACACACACACACACACACACACACACACACACACACACACACACACACACACACACACACACACACACACACACACACACACACACACACACACACACAC
>JAGXEW010000071.1:1315688-1365295 GCA_030684275.1 Acipenser oxyrinchus oxyrinchus
TAATTGGTCAAGTTTTTGTTTTTTCTGTAGGCTGAGATTATCTTGTGTCCTGTAAGAAGGCTGGTGTCTTGTAATTTGTTGGTTAGGTTTTGTTTTATCTGTGAATTAGCTGCCACACTAAAATGTGAGTAGGTAGTTATAAGTGGAATAATCTTTTTGTTGTCTCTAGGCTTTTGTTCTAAGAAGGTTTTCCTTATTCCTCTGAGGAAGGAACGGGAGTACCCCCTTTGCCTGAGTGCTGTGAATAAGACTTTGGTAGCTGCCTGGAAGTCAGTATGTTGTGTGCAAATTCTGTGGAATCTGAGTAGTTGTGATTTTATTAAACCTCTAAACGTGTGTTTAGGGTGATAGCTGGTTTTGTGTAGTAGAGTGTGTGTGTCAGTTTCTTTAAAATATACTTTGGTGTCTAGTTGGTGTGTTTGTGAAAAATGTGGTCCTTTGTAAGTGGTGGTGTCTAAAAAGTTTACTTCGCTGTTATGTGTGGTGTATTTTACCTTGATGGACTGGTGGTGTGTGTTAAGTAACGATATGAAATTTGTAAATTCCTCCATGCTATGTGTCCAAGTGCCCCAAATGTCATCTAGGTACCTGAAATAGTGAGTTGGTCTGTGTGGGAATCTGGGGAGGATTGTCTCTTCCCAATCGGCCATGTAGATGTTAGCATATGATGGCGCAAAGCGTTTCCCCATCGCTGTTCCTTTGGTTTGGAGGTAGAATTGGTTGTCGAATTCAAAGTCGTTTTTCGTTAAGCTGATTTCCAGGAGTTTGATCAGTTCCTCGTCTGGTCTGGTTGGATCCGGATTTAGATTTAGACATTTCCTGATAGCTGCAATGCCTGCGTTGGTCTCTATGTTTGTGTACAAGCTGTCTATATCTATTGTGAAGAGAAAAGCTGTTTCTGGTAGTTTGAGTGTTTTAATTTTTTCTATGAAGTCATATGTGTCTTTAAGGTAGCTAGTGTGTTTGGTGGATAGGGGGTTTAAAACGTGGTCTATGTATTCTGCAATTCTATATGATTCACTGTTGCAATCCAATACTATCGGTCTGCCTGGTGGTATGGTGTGTGGGATAGTCCATGTGTCTGGCGATTTCTGTATTTTTGGTAGCATGTAAAAAATGCGCGCTCTGGGTGTGTCTGCCCCCTTGAGATAGTGTGCCTGTTTTCTAGTAATTATTTTTGGTCTGTTAGTGTTTGTATTATTCTATTAATTTCCTGAGCGGAATCAAGATAAATTGGTGCGTCTAATTTCCTGTAGTGTTCTAGATTATTTAGTTGTCTGTTGGCTTCAAAGATGTAGTCTTCTCTATCCATTATTACTATTGAACTGCCCTTGTCTGCTGGTTTGAAAATGATGTAGGTATGTTTTTGTAATTCCTTAAGTGCTATCCTTTCTGGTGCCGTTAGGTTGTCTTCTGTTTTGTAGTTACCTGGGTTAAGGCTGTGTATTGTTTTAGATCTTCAAGAATAATCTCTGTGATTTCCTGTGGAACTTGGTTGTTATTTGGTTCCCAGTTGGATTTGGGTAGGAAGGGTATGTGATTTGAGTCTTCTTCCTCTTCAAAGAAGGTTGCGATTTTAGCCTCCTATGGTAATCTTGTGTTTCTGCTCGCAGTGTCTGCTTCTGTTTTGCTTTAGTTTGCGGTGTGGGTATGAAGGAGAGGCCTTTGCTCAAAAGGCTGTTTTGACTCTCTGTTGGTGTGAAGTTTTTACATAGATTGACTATGTTGGATGCCCCCTCCCTGGAGATGTTTGGGCTTGTGGGGTCTCCTAGTTTAAATGCTGGCACCAGTGCTGGAGCATATCTTTGGCTGTGTTGGTTGTCCAGTGGATGTTGTCTCCGCCTACTTGGAATTTTTCAGTTGGTAATAGCGGTGTTCAGGCCTAGCGGGAAAGTTGTTTGTAGTTTGTTGATCCAGTCTTTTTCTCTCCATTTCCTTTCTCCGATTGTCCAGTTCTGGTTCCTCTCCAGCCCTGTAATTTTCAGAGATTCCAAGTTGTGTTGTAGAAAGTGTGCTACTAGAGGTGTTTGTGATTCTTTTTTGTGTTTGATATTATAGATGTGTTGTGTTAGCCTTACACGGATAGTGTTGCCTGTTTCTCCAATGTAAATGATTTTAGGGTTAGGGTTAGATTTAGGGGGTTAGGGTTAGGGCTAGGGTTAGGGGTTAGGGTTAGGGTTAGGGTTAGAGTTAGGGTTAGGGCTTAGGGTTAGTGCTAGGGTTAGGGTTAGGGTTAGGGTTAGGGTTATGGTTAGGGTTAGGGTTAGGATTAGGGTTAGGGTTAGGGTTAGGGTTAGGGTTAGGGGTTAGGGTTAGTGTTATGGTTAGGGTTAGGGTTAGAGTTAGGGTTAGGGTTAGGGTTAGGATTAGGGTTAGGGTTAGGGCTAGGGTTAGGGTTACGTCAAGCAAAAAAATACACATTAAGTACATTGTAACTATGCATAATAACATTGTAAATTATGTAAGTGCACATGTATTTATTAAATAAGTACTTTATAAATACACAGTGATAAGAGACACTTAATGGAAAGTGTACCCTCCACATTGTTTCTGAAGTGTTGAAGTGTGTCTTGTTATAATTACTCAATCAGTTTGTGTCGAGGGGCTCTGTGTCTTGAGTAGATGTAATGTTAGGAAGCTGGATTGTGATCTGCTCAGAGCAGCTGTGGAAGTATTTGTGGATCACAATCAGAACTGTTACCTCACAAGATCTTTGTTTACTTGACGTTTATCTCAAACCCCACTAGATAACCACAGGACCCACCCTGATTCAATCTGGGTTTGGGAGGATTGGGGGAATTTGACGTCTTTTTCTGAGTTTCCTTCATTTCGTTGCACAGATGCACTGATGAGTCACTTTGGTTTCTATTTGGGATCAGAGGAAGTTAGTTTCTGCTGAGAGATGAGAAGATATCACAGGGCACAGGGGATTGCATAACCGACTAGCTGAATCAGAGCGCTAAAAATACACAGAAACTCACAACAGACAACTCACTTAGTCACTGACCCTCTCCCTCCTGGTCAGTCTCCTCTCCTCTAAAGTGCATGGTAAAAGAGTTTTTGCTGAAAATATTTTCATCATGTTTAACATGCTTTTGTCAAGGGAAAGTGTGCTTGAAAACAAACAGTGGAGGTTCTTACAGGCTTCTGATGCCATGGTAACCACACTCACCTATTTCTATTTAAATCTATTAATGTGCTTGTGATGTCATTTACTACATAGTTAATTATATAGATATAGATATATTGTATCTTACAATTGTAATAGAATGCTTTATTGCAAGAAATGTTTCCTTGTATTTTCATGTTCATGTGTGGGAAGCACAGAAATGCATTCTTGTAATGGATACCTGTCTGCATCATAAGGCTCTCTTATCTGCAAGTTTTATAAACAAAACACAGACCTTTTTTTCAAGCAAAATTGTAGAAAAATACCCTGGGAAAAAAAGCCATGGAAACCGAGGACTGAGTGGAAACAACCAGCTTCATATCAACAAGAGACTCATTCAGAGAGGCTTTTTAGAAAAGAGCAAGACAATAAAAATATCAGAATCTTGAATCCTCACAAAGCCATGTTTGTATTCAGCAGGAGAAACAAGGTCTGGAGATATATTGTTTCTTATCTATTTTAAGAAACAAAATATCTAACAAATGTCAAAAATACATCACAGTATATTGTGACCAATGTCCAGAAGTCGTTGTCAGGGGTGATACAGTTTGGGGTTCAATTCTTTTTCTTTACTTTTTTGTTCTTCCAGTGGAACTCCTGAACACCCTGAAAGAGATAAAACTGGACTGGATCCCAGCGAAGGAAAAGACAGTGAGTTGTGTTGTAATGTGCACCCCACTTTTCAATCATCTTGTTGGGGCGCCTCTTTCAATGCTAGGTCAGGGCAGGCGAAGCTGGCCCTTCCACTCCTGGTCTTTGTTCCAACCTTATTCTAAATAGTTTCATTGAACCAAGTAAACCTCCACCCAGATGCTGAAGTAGATCATGATCTCATTTTAGGTGTTAAACACGGAGTGGAATGGATTGGAATGAACCTCCAGGACCGTGATTGGACACCTCATGCCTGTTAAACCTTTTTTTGTTGATTGTAGGCTTTCTGCATCATCAGTGTGAGACTAAAGGAACAGAGTGAGGCTAATTTGATTATTAGTCTCACCTTTAACACCTGTAAAAAAATAGTCATCTTTAATAGAAATTTCTATAAACCCTGCTGAGCTCAAATGTTTTCAAAACAAGTTTCAAGGATTTGATGAAAAACAAAATAAGAATTGTAAACTATATGCCATAAATGATACCCGGCTTCTTTCTTTATCCTTAACCAATCAGCTGTTTCCTCTTTTGACTGACATGGTTTCAGCCGGTAACATGACCCAGGGGACATTGCTGGGGTGCAATGACCCAGGAAAAAAGGACATAGAAACTGAGAACTTCCTTTAACCTAAAGTAGTACCAGAGATCAGGTTTAAAACAGAAAACCACATGTGTATTATAACAAGTGTTTCTTTCAAAACTGCACGTTTATCTTATGCAGTCAATGGAAGTGCAAAACAGGTTCGATTTACAGAATTGTTTTCTTAACTACAATTATTTTAAGTAACTGTCTGTCTGATTTCAGTGGAACTTGAACTCACTTCCCTTTGAGCTGGACACTCCTCACCCGGTCTACCAAGCTTGCAGCTACGACAAGAGAAACGCCTACAAGCTGCTGTGGACCAATTGGATTGCACGAGGAGACGCCAATCACCTGCTTGTGGATCTCGGATTCGCTCAGGAGGAGTGTGACAGAGAAGAGCCCGTCTGCCAGCTAGAAGTCTACTTACTTGAATCAAAGGAGCCTTTATCACCAAGACAGCTCAGAGTTTACCGAGCCTCCGAGCCCATCCCAGTGAACTCCACAAAGCATTTCCACCACGATTCAAGCCCTCAGACGAAAGCAGAGAGCACAAACTCAGTCTCTGCTTTAGACTTGGGCCTCCTCTCTCAAGCCGGGTTCCACCTGGGCTTCGGTTATTCTGGCCCCTGCATCTTCCTCTCCAGGGTCAGGGTGTATTTCAGGAAATGCCCAGGCTTTTCTGAGGGCCGGGCCGATTTCCCTGGTGCGGTCGGGGGGGCCGGCCAGATAAGGGGGACCTGCGTTGAGAATTCCTTTGAAGTGTCTCCCCACTCAGGAGTGCGGCAGAGCGGGATTTGGGGGACTTGGAGGGGCAGTGTGTGTGTGACAGAGGATACCAAGAAACTGGGCAGCAGTGCGAAGGTAAGGGTCGTCTAAAGCAATACCTGCGCAGAGGGGACTAAAGGGGACCTCTCTATAGCATTGGCTGTTTTAGTCAGCACATCCTGGGGACTTTTTAGAAAGGTTTAAAGCACCCCTTAATGGAGCTCTCAAACATGTCTTCGGTCTACAGCTGGTAGAACACTCTGCCCAGTGGAATGTAGCGCCTCCTAGGGTGTGCAGGAAGCGGTGCAGGGTCCAAATCAGTAGCCCAACTACGACACTACCAGCAGAATTAAATACATGGTCAACACACCCAGCTAAGTCGCAGTGGTGAATAACTGGGGTATAATCAGTAGACAAAAGACACACAGGCAAGAATAAAAAGCCACAGTGTTTATTAAGAACATAGACACTGAAGGTAGGGGTCAATCCAGTTAGGATAGCAGCCTTTATATAATCATCTGATTACTACAACCAATCAGCAGCAGCTTCAGGTAATCCAGCAGTGTGGCGTGTGCTGCCCTGGATATACAATACAACAGACTACCCAACAAATGAGTGTCCTTGAGCCATTAATACAAATAAAAATAAACTTGATTTGAAGTCTTTACAATCCTAAATGGTCTTGATAAAGTCAACCCAAGACACGACTTCAAATTCAGCACAGAGAGAAGAACAAGAGGGCATGAATGGAAGCTGAGTAGAGTTTAGAGCAGAAGGGAGGAAGCACTTTGTGACACACAGAGTTATAAATGCACAATTACGACACAATGCACAATTTCAACACTTGAATTCTCTCATTTTCCACTCCCCTCTCTAGCCTGTAGGATTGGATACTACAAGCCGGCCAATCGCAGTGAGGGGTGTCTGCAGTGTCCGCCCAATAGCAAGACAGAGGCAGAGGGAGCAGAGTCGTGCCAGTGCATGATGGGATACTTCCGGTTGGACAGTGACCCAGTGGAGCTGGGCTGCACCAGTATGTACAGAGTCCCTCCCAGCATATAATACACCTCCACTGTCACACTGCAAAAAACAAACCCAGTGAAACCACTATGCAGTATTAAAGGCAGAATGAACAGCGTTACAAATTGAAGCGATTCTCTCACCCACGTGTCATGTATTGTATTTCCAGTTCTTATTTTATTTTTATCATCACATCCTTCTTTTTTAAAACGCTCAGCAGGGTTCATGGCAATGTCTGTTAAAGGCCATGACAAGATGCTTCTAGTTGGTTCCACACATTTTGTTGCGTCACCAGTGTGAGACTAAAGATAAAAGTCTTGGCAGTCGCCAGTGCAGAAACATGCTGAAATCGAAGAACAATTGTCCCACAGTCATTCTGCATTGGGAGTAAATTGAGAATATTTTGTGGTACCGCTGCTTTTTGTGAGATGGCTTGTGCATTAAAATCTTGTTGCATACAAGGGGCAATAAATGTCCCACAGTTCCAAGGCTGGTGACATCATGATTTTCTTTACTTGGTTGATTATTCACAAGATTGAATTGGTATTTCTGAACTCCCCCCCACAGAGCCCCCCTCTGCCCCCCAGAACCTCACATTCTCTCTCCACCAGTCCTCGGTGACTCTGTCCTGGGACCCCCCTGGTGATCTGGGGGGCCGGGGCGATGTCCAGTATGGAGTGGTGTGCTGGGAGAGGGCAGGAAGTAAGGATTGGGAGCGCTGTGGAGATACCGTCCACTACCCACGGACTAGCAGACTGACCAACACCACGGTCACTGTGACCGGCCTGCAGGGGGCGTTGCATTACCGGTTCCATGTCGAAGCCAGCAACGCGGTGTCGGCAACCAGCGGAGCAGCTCGGGCTACCAGTGCAGTCAGCATCACCAAGTGTGAGCCCTTCTTCACAACTTTGTAACCACATGTCCATTGTTTTCTGTTGTCTTCTCTCTCTGTGATGATCACCTCTTTTTCTCTCCCCTTTTCTCTTTTCTCCTTTCTATCCCTCCATCTCTCTATATGACTCTCCCTCCTTCCTCTCTTCTCCTGCTAGCCTCACTCCCCATCTTCCTTCTTCTTTTTCTTCTTTCACATTCATCTATATTCTATAGTCTTTCCTTTCTACTCTCTTTCCCCATTCTGTTTCCCCCTTTCTCTCTCCTCCTCCCCATTCTCCATCCCCTTCTCTTGTCCCCTCTTCTCTATCTCTCTTCACCCCTTTCTTTAGCTCTCTCTCTCTCTCCCTATTCTCCAGTCAGCCCCTCAGTGTAGGTCATGGTTACTTTCTCATGTTTCTTGATGTTACAGCCCTGCCGGGGATGACTCAGTGTTTTAAAGGTTTGTGAATTTTTTTTTTTTCCCAGGGGAACCCCAGCCTCCCTGATCACCACCCTCCCTGTGTTTGAGAAGCCGAGCTCAGTGCAGCACTCGTGGTGCTGGGGGCAGCACTAGGGGTCGCTGTGCTCATCGCTCTCGTTGTTATAGTGCTGATTGCCACACGGAACAAATACAAAAACTAGCGTGAGTTCAGATTACTTCCATTAGCAAAGAGGCAGCAATTGTAAAGTGTCAAAGTGTTTAATAGTAACAGATTAACTTTACCCTCTCCTCCCTCCCCTATCTCTGCTCTACCCATTCTCCTCCACTCTCTCCCTGTCTCCCCTCTCTCCTCCACTCTCCCTCCCCTCCTCCTCTCCCCTCTCCCCCTCCTCTTACCCACTTTCCCCTTCTCTCCCCTCTCACACCCCTCTCTCCTCTCCAGTAGAGAACAGGAGGTGGAGTTGCTGCCCGTCAATTCTGGCCGGACCTACAAGCGACAAACTGAGGAGGTGACGTCTGTATCAGAGGGGGTGACCTGTGAGTGTGAACCATATGGACCATTGATCACCTTCTCTCTCTCTCCTCTCGCTTTCTCCTCTTCCCTTCTCCCTCTCACCCTCCCCCTCCACCCTCTACTTCTCTCTCCCTCTTATTCCTCTCTCCTTTCTCCTCTTTGTCCCCTCTTTCCTGTCTCTCTATCTTCCTTCTTTCCTGTCTCGCTCCCCTCTTTCCTGTTTCTTATCCTCCCTCCTTTCTCCTCCTCCCCTGCTCTCCCTGTACTTTTCGCTCTCACCTTTTCTTTCTTGTTCTCTTCCTCCTTTCTCCCCTTTCACAACTCCTGTCTCTCTCATTTCCCTTTCTCCCCCCCTCTGTCAGTCCCTGCCTCCCTCCTCCCTCTCTCTTTCACTCACCTCTTATTTTCAATTTATTTATATAGCGCCTTTCATACACCAGTATCTCAAAGCGCTTTACATGTCCATTAAAACAGAAAGGAATCTGCCGTATCAAGATAATATTACAAAGTAACTATAAGTAATAATAATATTAATAACAACAATACTAATAGTAATAAATAATAACAATAAAAAAAACAATTTAAGAATCAAGAAATTAATAAGAATGATTAAACGCAAAATTACAAAATAAGCTGATAAAATAGATGAAACAGTTACGCAAAGCAAGCAGCTAATAGCTAATAACTAAATACACTTTCTGTTCTCCTTTCAAAAAGCCAGCGTTACCTGAACTTAAAATGCACAGAGGTTTATATGGGGACAGAATCTCTCTTAGATAATCATGGCCAGGCCATTTGGTGCTTCAGTATGTCAATAGTAAGATTTTAAAATCAATTCTAAAATGCACTGGAAGCCAGTGTAGCGAGGCCAACACAGGAGTTATATGAGTCTGTTTCTTTGCTCCAGTGAGAACCCTGCAGCTGCATTCTGCACAAGCTGCAGACAGGATAAGGCATGATGTGGAAGCCCAGCAAATAAAACACTGAAGTCTAGATGAAACAAAAGCATCAGACAAAGAAAGAAAAGACCTCATTTTAAATGTTTCGTAAAAGACACTTCTGTAATTTTTTATTATTTTTATATGAGCTTCAAAACTCAAATCAGAATCAAAAATAACCCTCATGTTTCTCATGTCAGGTTTTATATTAGGGCTTGGGTTGCCTGCATTCAAATCAAAGAAAATGATGCCATTACAGAGCCAGTTGGCACATTCAAATGAGAGCCATCCTCAGGAATCTGATCCCTGATAGGAACTGTTTTGAAAATAGTTTGGAATTCTTCACACTTGAGTGGGAGGGGCTTCAGTACAAGGAAGTGCAGCAGATGATGGATTTACTAATCTATCAATGGCTGAAAAAAGCACTTGAGTTATTAACATCAATACGATTTGAGAAATAGCAACGTCTGGCTGTCCTCAGAGCTCATGTACTTTAATGATGTTGTTTCCAAATATCACAGTGAATGTGCAATTCAGTAGCCATCAAACTGCATTCTGATTTGCGACATTCCCTTTTCATTTTACATAGGGCACTGTTTACCCATGGTGCAGCGTGCTTAGAAAAGATGGTTTGGGTTTTAACTGGAGCCACAATATCAGAAGTACTCAGTCTCTTCCTCTCCCCCTCTCCCCCCTCTCTCAGGGCAGTGTCTGGGGGTCAGTATCAGGTACTCAGTCTCTTCCTCTCCCCCTCTCCCCCCTCTCTCAGGGCAGTGTCTGGGGGTCAGTATCAGGTACTCAGTCTCTTCCTCTCCCCCCTCTCTCAGGGCAGTGTCTGGGGGTCAGTATCAGGTACTCAGTCTCTTCCTCTCCCCCTCTCCCCCCTCTCTCAGGGCAGTGTCTGAGGGTCAGTATCAGGTACTCAGTCTCTTCCTCTCCCCCTCTCCCCCCTCTCTCAGGGCAGCGTCTGGAGGTCAGTATCAGGTACTCAGTCTCTTCCTCTCCCCCTCTTCCCCCTCTCTCATGGCAGCGTCTGGGGGTCAGTATCAGGTATTCAGTCTCTTCCTCTCCCCCTCTCCCCCCTCTCTCAGGGCAGTGTCTGGGGGTCAGTATCAGGTACTCAGTCTCTTCCTCTCCCCCTCTCCCCCCTCTCTCAGGGCAGTGTCTGGGGGTCAGTATCAGGTACTCAGTCTCTCCCTCTCCCCCTCTCCCCCTTCTCTCGGGGCAGTGTCTGGGGGTCACTATCAGGTACTCAGTCTCTTCCTCTCCCCCTCTCCCCCCTCTCTCAGGGCAGTGTCTGAGGGTCAGTATCAGGTACTCAGTCTCTTCCTCTCCCCCTCTCCCCCCTCTCTCAGGGCAGCGTCTGGAGGTCAGTATCAGGTACTCAGTCTCTTCCTCTCCCCCTCTCCCCCCTCTCTCATGGCAGCGTCTGGGGGTCAGTATCAGGTATTCAGTCTCTTCCTCTCCCCCTCTCCCCCCTCTCTCATGGCAGTGTCTGGGGGTCAGTATCAGGTACTCAGTCTCTTCCTCTCCCCCTCTCCCCCCTCTCTCAGGGCAGTGTCTGGGGGTCAGTATCAGGTACTCAGTCTCTCCCTCGCCCCCTCTCCCCCTTCTCTCAGGGCAGTGTCTGGGGGTCACTATCAGGTACTCAGTCTCTCCCTCTCCCCCTCTCCCCCCTCTCTCAGGGCAACGTCTGGGGGTCAGTATCAGGTACTCAGTCTCTTCCTCTCCCCCTCTCCCCCCTCTCTCATGGCAGCGTCTGGGGGTCAGTATCAGGTACTCAGTCTCTTCCTCTCCCCCTCTCCCCCCTCTCTCATGGCAGTGTCTGGGGGTCAGTATCAGGTACTCAGTCTCTTCCTCTCCCCCCTCTCTCAGGGCAGTGTCTGGGGGGTCAGTATCAGGTACTCAGTCTCTTCCTCTCCCCCCTCTCTCATGGCAGTGTCTGGGGGTCAGTATCAGGTACTCAGTCTCTTCCTCTCCCCCTCTCCCCCTCTCTCAGGGCAGCGTCTGGGGGTCAGTATCAGGTACTCAGTCTCTTCCTCTCCCCCCTCTCTCAGAGCAGCGTCTGGGGGTCAGTATCAGGTACTCAGTCTCTTCCTCTCCCCCTCTCCCCCCTCTCTCATGGCAGTGTCTGGGGGTCAGTATCAGGTACTCAGTCTCTTCCTCTCCCCTCTCCCCTCTCTCAGGGCAGTGTCTGGGGTCAGTATCAGGTACTCAGTCTCTTCCTCTCCCCTCTCCCCCTCTCTCAGGGCAGTGTCTGAGGGTCAGTATCAGGTACTCAGTCTCTTCCTGTCCCCTCTCCCCCTCTCTCAGAGCAGCGTCTGGGGTCAGTATCAGGTACTCAGTCTCTTCCTCTCCTCCTCTCCCCCTCTCTCAGGGCAGTGTCTGGGGTCACTATCAGGTACTCAGTCTCTTCCTCTCCCCCTCTCCCCCCTCTCTCAGGGCAGTGTCTGAGGGTCAGTATCAGGTACTCAGTCTCTTCCTCTCCCCCTCTCCCCCCTCTCTCAGAGCAGCGTCTGGGGGTCAGTATCAGGTACTCAGTCTCTTCCTCTCCCCCTCTCCCCCCTCTCTCAGGGCAGCGTCTGGGGGTCAGTATCAGGTACTCAGTCTCTTCCTCTCCCCCTCTCCCCCCTCTCTCAGGGCAGTGTCTGGGGGTCACTATCAGGTACTCAGTCTCTTCCTCTCCCCCCTCTCTCAGGGCAGTGTCTGGGGGGTCAGTATCAGGTACTCAGTCTCTTCCTCTCCCCCTCTCTCATGGCAGTGTCTGGGGGTCAGTATCAGGTACTCAGTCTCTTCCTCTCCCCCTCTCCCCCCTCTCTCAGAGCAGCGTCTGGGGGTCAGTATCAGGTACTCAGTCTCTTCCTCTCCCCTCCCCCTCTCTCAGGGCAGTGTCTGGGGTCACTATCAGGTACTCAGTCTCTTCCTCTCCCCTCTCCCCCTCTCTCAGGGCAGTGTCTGAGGGTCAGTATCAGGTACTCAGTCTCTTCCTCTCCCTCTCCCCTCTCTCAGAGCAGTGTCTGGGGTCAGTATCAGGTACTCAGTCTCTTCCTCTCCCCTCTCCCCCTCTCTCAGGGCAGTGTCTGGGGTCACTATCAGGTACTCAGTCTCTTCCTCTCCCCTCTCCCCCTCTCTCAGGGCAGTGTCTGGGGGTCACTATCAGGTACTCAGTCTCTTCCTCTCCCCTCCCCTCTCTCAGGGCAGTGTCTGGGGGTCACTATCAGGTACTCAGTCTCTTCCTCTCCCCCTCTCTCAGGGCAGTGTCTGGGGGGTCAGTATCAGGTACTCAGTCTCTTCCTCTCCCCCCTCTCTCATGGCAGTGTCTGGGGGTCAGTATCAGGTACTCAGTCTCTTCCTCTCCCCCTCTCCCCCCTCTCTCAGGGCTGTGTCTGGGGGTCAGTATCAGGTACTCAGTCTCTTCCTCTCCCCCTCTCCCCCCTCTCTCAGAGCAGCGTCTGGGGGTCAGTATCAGGTACTCAGTCTCTTCCTCTCCTCCTCTCCCCCCTCTCTCAGGGCAGTGTCCCGGGGTCACTATCAGGTACTCAGTCTCTTCCTCTCCCCTCTCCCCCCTCTCTCAGGGCAGTGTCTGAGGGTCAGTATCAGGTACTCAGTCTCTTCCTCTCCCCCTCTCCCCCCTCTCTCAGGGCAGCGTCTGGGGGTCACTATCAGGTACTCAGTCTCTTCCTCTCCCCCTCTCCCCCCTCTCTCAGGGCAGTGTCTGGGGGTCACTATCAGGTACTTAGTCTCTTCCTCTCCCCCTCTCCCCCCTCTCTCAGGGCAGCATCTGGAGGTCAGTGAGCATTTGAAGTCCAGTCTGAAGGATGTCCTGGTGGAACGCAGTGAGCTTAGTCTGGGTCGGGACTTGGGTTCAGGTGAGTCTCTCCTCAGAGATAATAACCGCAGTGTCTTAATAACCCAAGTGTTAGGAACTCATATTCACAAAGCGGGTTTAATTTAGCTTTTAATTAACTGTTTTTTGAAAGAGGTAAAACACCTACAAAACAAGAACCAAACAACTAGGTTATACAGCTGTGTGGGGTAGTGGTTAGGGCTCTGGACTCTTGACCAGAGGGTTGTGGGTTCAATCCCTGGTAGGGGACACTGCTGCTGTACCCTTGAGCAAGGTACTTTACCTAGATTGCTCTAGTAAAACCCAACTGTATAAATGGGTAATTATATATAAAATTAATGTGTAAAAAAAATGTAATTGTATGTAAAAATAATGTGATATCTTGTAACAATTGTAAGTCACCCTGGATAAGGGCGTCTGCTAAGAAATAAATAACTAGTAATACAGCTACGGCCAAAAGTTTTGCATCCTCCTCTATAGAATGAACTAGTTTTGCTTCATAAAGTCGAATGAAATCTGCTGAATAATGTTACGTTAACATGTTGAATTACCGTTTTGTAGCTTTCAAAATCTAACATGAAATACTGTACTACGATTATGGCTTTTGCGATATCATTTTGTAATTTCCTTGATTACATGATGTTAAATAAAAGATCTAAATTACGTTCTCATATATATTTTTTTTAATTATGTCTCAATCCTAAAATTCTAGGTGACACAAATCTTTTGGCCAGAGCTGTATACTTCAAGTACGCTTGAATGCGTTTTGTTATTTTATTTTGTAATATAACAGGATTTTGTTTCTGCTTTCAAAAATGAATTAAAGAATGGCCTGTTATCTTGAAGCAATATGTACTATAGCAAATTCTGAATAGTTAAAATAAGCAAAGGGACCTCAGTGTGAATACTAGACCCCTCGTTGTCTCTGTTCACATGAGCAGTCCTGCACACCGGTCTGTATCTCACTGGGGTCCGTGTCTCACTGGGGTCTGTGTCTCACTGGGTATGTGTCTCACTGGGGTCTGTGTCTCACTGGGTCTGTGTCTCACTGGGGTCTGTGTCTCACTGGGGTCTGTGTCTCACTGGGTCTGTGTCTCACTGGGGTCTGTGTCTCACTGGGGTCTGTGTCTCACTGGGTCTGTGTCTCACTGGGTCTGTGTCTCACTGGGGTCTGTGTCTCACTGGGGTCTGTGTCTCACTGGGATTTGTGTCTCACTGGGGTCTGTGTCTCACTGGGTCCGTGTCTCACTGGGGTCTGTGTCTCACTGGGTCTGTGTCTCACTGGGTCTGTGTCTCACTGGGGTCTGTGTCTCACTGGACTCTCTCTTACCTGCAGGGGAGTTCGGTGCTGTGTATGAGGGTTACTTCAGACCGACGGACGGGCCAGAGATCAAAGTGGCGGTGAAAACGATGAGAGGTGTGTAACACGGAAACAAACCCCCCTTGGTTTGAAGCAGCCCATAGTTAACAAACATGGGGCACAACCATTTAGAGAGTCCAGTTACTTCCCCCCCAAGTTTTCTCCTCAATTTAAAAAGTGAAATTCCGCTCCCTCACCGCAGCAGCTCCCCACAACAGCTCAGGAGAACTGAAGGTGAGCGGCATCCTCCGATCCCCAAGCCAATAGCCTCTTCACACCCCGGAGCTCCACAGCTGATGTGAGCGACCGCCACCTGGAGGACAAGCCCTGCAGGTGTCAGATTGTTCTCACTGTGTGCCTGGCCAGTAGGGGCCGCTGTAGATCAATGAGGAGAAACAGTCCCTGTTGGTATTGCCTCCCTAACCTAGCTCCAGAGACAGTATTCCCTGTGGAATCCCCAGCGAAGATCGCCAAGTTGGCACAGACAGGAACCTGCACTCCCCTGACTGTATGACTCACCTGCCACACGACACGGTTGGGTCTTTACCAAGTGATAACTTTAAGCTTTCTTATTTTCAACATACATTTTTTCTGGGGCTCACAAAACAATAAATAATAAATGTCTCACCTTTTAGTGTAAAATATTTATTTTTGAGTTGACTCAAGTTTATTGAAACATCATGAGACCTGTTAACTGTGCCCCGGGCTGCAGGGGCTTTGCTGCTCAATGCCATCATTTTCAATTCATTCTTTGCTTCTGACCAGCAGCTGACCAAACACACCCGGGATATCCAAGCGAAATCACAGCAAATGAAACGGGTGTCAATCATACCCAACGCTTTCCTATTGTTGGCTTTGGATCCCAGTAACTCCACCCCACTCAATCACAGCTCAGCTCAGCTGCTCAGAAACGACTCTGAAAGTGCTGAAACCTGTTGTATCATTAACAGGGTTCATGGGGTTGCAATGAAGAACCCCAATCAAACGCTCTGAAAGGTGTAGTAAAGGAGGAAGCCCAATCGTAACTACTGGCAGTACTGTATGTAAGAGGCTGTCTGTCTGTCATTGTAGTGGGGCTCTACAGTCAAGAGGACCTGGAGTCTTTCCTGAAGGAAGCAGAGATCATGCAGAACTTCAACCACACCAACGTGGTCCGACTGTTAGGTAAGAAGCAAGCGGGTATGTGAGCAGGACAGGGCAGGGCAGAGCAGAGCTGGGCTGGTCAGGAAGAAAAAGGTGAGCACAATCCAAGAAGAAGCTGTATCCAGACCTGTCTGTGCTGCGGTTCAGTTTATCGCTGTGAGATCTGAGCAAGAAGGAGATGTTAGAAAGTGAACCAGTTCAAGGTGTTGTGGCTCCTGTGCTGGTGAAGTGACTGCTCTGTCCTGTAGGGGTCGCTCTGGAGTCCAACCCTGAGACTCGCATCCCTTCGCCGATGGTCATCCTGCCCTTCATGAAGCACGGAGACCTGCGGAGATTCCTATTGGCTACACGGCACGGAGAGATCCCCATGGTGAGACTACCAATCAGACTGTAATCAGATTGTAATCAGATTGTAATCAGACTGTAATCAGACTGTAATCAGATTGTAATCAAACTGTAATAAGGCTGGGAATGAGAATTCCACAATGTTTATATCATCTGCAGCTTCTTAATGTTTAATTTCTTACTTGTTTAATATCCAGCAGGAGGAAAGAGAAACTGGAGTATTGTTATTAGAGTTCTGACAGCAATTGTAAAACAGCACAGTGAAAACATGGTAACACATAGGCAAGCATTGTAAAGCACAGAGAGGTATGGTAAAGCATATTAAAAATCAAACCATGGTAAACTAACCCTTATAAAAGTTTCCCTTAGTAAAAGCAAAGCAAAGTGTAATAAAGCCCAGTGTGTTCCTCTCTCACTCTGCTCTCCTCTCTTCCAGTTTGTTCCTCTCTCACTCTGCTCTCCTCTCTTCCAGTGTGTTCCTCTCTCACTGCTTTGCTCTCTTTCAGTATGTTCCTCTCACTCTGCTCTCCTCTCTTCCAGTTTGTTCCTCTCTCACTCTGCTCTCCTCTCTTCCAGTGTGTTCCTCTCTCACTCTGCTCTCCTCTCTTCCAGTATGTTCCTCTCTATCTGCTCTCCTCTCTTCCAGTGTGTTCCTCTCTCAGACTCTGCTCTCCTCTCTTCCAGTGTGTTCCTCTCAGACTCTGCTCTCCTCTCTTCCAGTGTGTTCTCTCTCAGACTCTGTTCTCCTCTCTTCCAGTGTGTTCCTCTCTCACTCTGCTCTCCTCTCTTCCAGTGTGTTCCTCTCAGACTCTGCTCTCCTCTCTTCCAGTTTGTTCCCTCTCAGACTCTGCTGCGCTTCATGATTCACATCTCCTCCGGGATGCTGTACCTCAGTAGCAGAGGGTTTCTACACCGGGACCTGGCAGCACGCAACTGCATGTGAGTCCTGCAGCCTTGAATGAACCCCTCCCTCTCCCCTCAACACCCTGGAGCCTGGAGAGTGGGGATTGGGAGGAAAGTATGGTAGTATCCAGTAGTTGGAGCTGAAAGGCTGGGAGGGAAGCAGTGTGACCTATTCTTGAGAGCTGAGAGACTGGGAGGAGGGAGGGAAGCAGTGTAGCTCTAGTGGTTAGAGCTGAGGGACTGGGAGGGACGCAGTGTGGCTATAGTGGTTTCAGCTGAGAGACTGGGAGAGAGTGTGGCCTTTTCTTGAGACCTGAGTGTCTTTATTAACATGTCTCTTGTCTCCGGGCAGGCTGGGAGATGATCTCAGGGTCTGTGTGGCTGACTTTGGCCTCTCTAAGAAGATCTACAGCAGCAACTACTACAGACAGAAGGTGGCGATCCGGATGCCTGTCAAGTGGATGGCAATCGAGAGCATGGCAGAGTCTGTCTACACAAGCAAGAGCGACGTGGTGAGGAGAGAGAGGCAGTGAGGAGAGAGAGGCAGTGAGGAGAAAGAGAGGCAGTGAGGAGAAAGAGAGGCAGTGAGGAGAGAGAGAGGCAGTGAGGAGAGAGAGAGGCAGTGAGGAGAGAGAGAGGCAGTGAGGAGAGAGAGAGGCAGTGAGGAGAGAGAGAGGCAGTGAGGAGAGAGAGAGGCAGTGAGGAGAAAGAGAGGCAGTGAGGAGAGAGAGGCAGTGAGGAGAGAGAGAGAGGCAGTGAGGAGAGAGAGAGGCAGTGAGGAGAAAGAGAGGCAGTGAGGAGAGACAAAGGCAGTGAGGAGAGAGAGAGGCAGTGAGGAGAAAGAGAGGCAGTGAGGAGAGAGAGAGGCAGTGAGGAGAAAGAGAGACAGTGAGGTGCTAAGAGAGAGCAGATAGACCGCAGGCTAATCCAATCACTTCTCATGGAGACTGAACTGCTCCCTCCCTCAACCCCTAAGAGAAAGGGTGCTCCCTCCATTCCAGGGTAGGCTTGAGGCATGGCGAATGATCTTCTCTCTCCTCTGCTGGTTTCAGTGGTCCTTCGGGGTGACGATGTGGGAGATCGTGTCTCGTGGCCGTAGCCCTTACCCTGGAGTTCAGAACCACGAGATGTTTGAGTTCCTCGAAGCAGGGAATAGACTGAAGCAGCCGGCCGACTGCGACCCCAAGCTGTGAGTAGAACATCCTTCTGTATCACTGTGCACAGTTACAAAGAGGCCCCGATTCTGGGGAGGGCTCCTCCCTTCAGAGGTGATGATGTCATACAAAACACACTGATGGACAGGCAGTTCAGGGTTAGGTTTTTTGTCTCTGAAATTTTAAAGACTTCATTTGTCTCCATGTGAGTGACCTAGATTAAAAAAAAAAGTATTTTAACAAAAAAATAAATAAATAAATAATAATAAAAATATATATATATATATATACTTTCCTTTGAATAATGCATTGTGCTTGATATATCATTGAGGGTTAGGGCTTTATTTTTTTCATGGTAAAAAATGTCTTATTTCACGGTCTAAAAATGGGTATTTCAAGATATTTAAGGATTAAACATAATATTTATTAAAGCAGAACAAATATATAATTTTCTCTAGAGTAACTAGACAACAAATGTTCTTAAATATTTAAATGCTTACCTCAAAAACAATAAATGCTAAATTCTAGACTATTATTTTGAATTTTAGGTCCATCTTTTAAAGACATTCTATTTTCACAATCCGTGAATTATCAAACAAAATAAAAACATAAATACATGTAAAAATAACAACAGACTTGTACTGAACAGATCGATCTTAATATATGTATATTTAAGCTATTCTTTCAGAAACTGGAATTTCCTGTTCTACCCTACAGATTAACCAAGTTTCCTTGAAAAGAATAGTTTTGCTTTTATTCAAACTTTATTTTGAGGGAACAGTTAGTGCTTGTAGTACATGTAGTACAGTATGTTCTCCACTAGAGGGCTCCACACCCAAGGTAATATGCTTGTGTCTGAAAACGGCCCGTTAACCTCACTGGGCCTCTTTGATCATTCTCAACATGTAACCTCTTGAAAAAAAGCAAGTGAGGATCAGAGAGACTGCTGTTAACCAGGAAGGAAATGCATAAAGCCTTTGTTTACATTCCTTCAAAGAAATGGCGGTGCTAATATTAGTGGTGCTAATAAGAGGTAAAGGGACGGACTGTAAAGCATTGGTTAGCACTCCTTTATACGGAGGCCAGGGATATTGTTGATAAAGCTTACAACTGAATTTGAGCGAGTGCATCTCATTACAGCTACTCTACACTGTGCATCTCATTGCAGTTACTCTACACTGTGCATCTCATTGCAGTTACTCTACACTGTGCATCTCATTGCAGTTACTCCACACTGCATCTCATTGCAGTTACTCCACACTGTGCATCTCATTGCAGTTACTCTACACTGTGCATCTCATTGCAGTTACTCTACACTGTGCATCTCATTGCAGTTACTCCAGTGTGCATCTCATTGCAGTTACTCCACACTGTGCATCTCATTGCAGTTACTCCAGTGTGCATCTCATTGCAGTTACTCTACACTGTGCATCTCATTGCAGTTACTCCACACTGTGCATCTCATTACAGTTACTCCACACTGTGCATCTCATTGCAGTTACTCTACACTGTGCATCTCATTGCAGTTACTCTACACTGTGCATCTCATTGCAGTTACTCCAGTGTGCATCTCATTGCAGTTACTCCACACTGTGCATCTCATTACAGTTACTCCAGTGTGCATCTCATTGCAGTTACTCTACACTGTGCATCTCATTGCAGTTACTCCACACTGTGCATCTCATTGCAGTTACTCCACACTGTGCATCTCATTACAGTTACTCCAGTGTGCATCTCATTGCAGTTACTCCACACTGTGCATCTCATTGCAGTTACTCCACACTGTGCATCTCATTGCAGTTACTCCACACTGTGCATCTCATTGCAGTTACTCCACACTGTGCATCTCATTGCAGTTACTCCAGTGTGCATCTCATTGCAGTTACTCCACACTGTGCATCTCATTACAGTTACTCCAGTGTGCATCTCATTGCAGTTACTCCACACTGTGCATCTCATTACAGTTACTCCAGTGTGCATCTCATTGCAGTTACTCCACACTGTGCATCTCATTGCAGTTACTCTACACTGTGCATCTCATTGCAGTTACTCCACACTGTGCATCTCATTGCAGTTACTCCACACTGTGCATCTCATTGCAGTTACTCCACACTGTGCATCTCATTGCAGTTACTCCACACTGTGCATCTCATTGCAGTTACTCCAGTGTGCATCTCATTGCAGTTACTCCACACTGTGCATCTCATTACAGTTACTCCACACTGTGCATCTCATTGCAGTTACTCCACACTGTGCATCTCATTACAGTTACTCCAGTGTGCATCTCATTGCAGTTACTCCACACTGTGCATCTCATTGCAGTTACTCCACACTGTGCATCTCATTGCAGTTACTCCACACTGTGCATCTCATTGCAGTTACTCCAGTGTGCATCTCATTGCAGTTACTCCACACTGTGCATCTCATTGCAGTTACTCCACACTGTGCATCTCATTGCAGTTACTCCAGTGTGCATCTCATTGCAGTTACTCCACACTGTGCATCTCATTGCAGTTACTCCACACTGTGCATCTCATTACAGTTACTCCAGTGTGCATCTCATTGCAGTTACTCCACACTGTGCATCTCATTACAGTTACTCCAGTGTGCATCTCATTGCAGTTACTCCACACTGTGCATCTCATTGCAGTTACTCCAGTGTGCATCTCATTGCAGTTACTCCACACTGTGCATCTCATTACAGTTACTCCACACTGTGCATCTCATTGCAGTTACTCACACTGTGCATCTCATTGCAGTTACTCCACACTGTGCATCTCATTGCAGTTACTCCACACTGTGCATCTCATTGCAGTTACTCTACACTGTGCATCTCATTGCAGTTACTCCACACTGTGCATCTCATTACAGTTACTCCACTGTGCATCTCATTGCAGTTACTCTACACTGTGCATCTCATTACAGTTACTCCACACTGTGCATCTCATTGCAGTTACTCTACACTGTGCATCTCATTGCAGTTACTCCACACTGTGCATCTCATTGCAGTTACTCCACACTGTGCATCTCATTACAGTTACTCCAGTGTGCATCTCATTGCAGTTACTCTACACTGTGCATCTCATTGCAGTTACTCCACACTGTGCATCTCATTGCAGTTACTCCAGTGGGCATCTCATTGCAGTTACTCCACACTGCATCTCATTACAGTTACTCCACACTGTGCATCTCATTGCAGTTACTCTACACTGTGCATCTCATTGCAGTTACTCCACACTGTGCATCTCATTGCAGTTACTCCACTGTGCATCTCATTGCAGTTACTCCACACTGTGCATCTCATTGCAGTTACTCCAGTCTGCATCTCATTGCAGTTACTCCACACTGTGCATCTCATTACAGTTACTCCACACTGTGCATCTCATTGCAGTTACTCTACACTGTGCATCTCATTACAGCTACTCTACACTGTGCATCTCATTGCAGTTACTCTACACTGTGCATCTCATTGCAGTTACTCTACACTGTGCATCTCATTGCAGTTACTCCACACTGTGCATCTCATTGCAGTTACTCTACACTGTGCATCTCATTGCAGTTACTCTACACTGTGCATCTCATTGCAGTTACTCCACACTGTGCATCTCATTGCAGTTACTCTACACTGTGCATCTCATTGCAGTTACTCCACACTGTGCATCTCATTGCAGTTACTCCACACTGTGCATCTCATTGCAGTTACTCCACACTGTGCATCTCATTGCAGTTACTCCACACTGTGCATCTCATTGCAGTTACTCCACACTGTGCATCTCATTGCAGTTACTCCACACTGTGCATCTCATTGCAGTTACTCCACACTGTGCATCTCATTGCAGTTACTCCACACTGTGCATCTCATTGCAGTTACTCCACACTGTGCATCTCATTGCAGTTACTCCAGCTGTGCATCTCATTGCAGTTACTCCACACTGTGCATCTCATTGCAGTTACTCCACACTGTGCATCTCATTGCAGTTACTCCACACTGTGCATCTCATTGCAGTTACTCCACACTGTGCATCTCATTGCAGTTACTCCACACTGTGCATCTCATTGCAGTTACTCTACACTGTGCATCTCATTGCAGTTACTCCACACTGTGCATCTCATTACAGTTACTCCAGTGGGCATCTCATTGCAGTTACTCCACACTGTGCATCTCATTGCAGTTACTCTATACTGTGCATCTCATTGCAGTTACTCCACACTGTGCATCTCATTGCAGTTACTCCAGTGTGCATCTCATTGCAGTTACTCCACACTGTGCATCTCATTGCAGTTACTCCACACTGTGCATCTCATTGCAGTTACTCCAGTGTGCATCTCATTGCAGTTACTCCACACTGTGCATCTCATTGCAGTTACTCCAGTGTGCATCTCATTGCAGTTACTCTACACTGTGCATCTCATTGCAGTTACTCTACACTGTGCATCTCATTGCAGTTACTCTACACTGTGCATCTCATTGCAGTTACTCTACACTGTGCATCTCATTGCAGTTACTCCACACTGTGCATCTCATTGCAGTTACTCTACACTGTGCATCTCATTGCAGTTACTCCACACTGTGCATCTCATTGCAGTTACTCTACACTGTGCATCTCATTGCAGTTACTCTACACTGTGCATCTCATTGCAGTTACTCCAGTGTGCATCTCATTGCAGTTACTCTACACTGTGCATCTCATTACAGTTACTCCAGTGTGCATCTCATTGCAGTTACTCCACACTGTGCATCTCATTGCAGTTACTCCACAATGTGCATCTCATTGCAGTTACTCCACACTGTGCTCCTAAAAGTGTTTTCAGCTCTTAAACAGTTGCAGAGTTCAAGTTACTGTTTAAGACCTGAAAACAATTAAAAAGGTCTAATTAAGCAAACTATCAGTTCTAAAGGTCTAGTTCAGTAATTAAGAGCTCAGCTGGAATGAAACCAGCAGACACAGGGGTCCCCAGGACCAGGGTTGGGAAGCACTGATTTTATTGACCTCCTTTGGAACAAAGTCCTGCAATGGTATGACTTGGAAGTGCCAGGGTTGCCTTCCCTGGGCTAGATCACCCAGAGATCCAGCACCACCTAGTGATCTGCCACTTTCCGGTAGTTTTGCTGCTGTGTACTAGATGGTGCTGGCGCTTACTAATTTTAACATATTGGCTGATCTGGCTTACAATACATAATGACAGGAGCCATTCAGCCCATCAAAACTCCCTGATTTCGAGCAGCTGATTGATCTCAGAACCTCAGGTCATAAAGGATCCCAGTGATTCTGCCTCAACAATATGACAAGGGAGCCCATTCCATCCCCTCACCACTCTCTGTGTGAAGAAGAGTCTCCTTCCCTCTGTCCTAAGTCATTTCATTTCCAACTCCTCTGGTCCTGGTTTCTGAGCTGCGCTTAAAGTATTGGTCAAGTCCTTTAAAAAAAAAAAAAATTAAAAATACAGATGTCTACGGCAGGCAACTAGAACTGAAGAGCAGCTCCTGAACTCCTAGTCAAAGCAGAACAGACTGAGCAACAAACACAAAAGCAGTCATTTCAGTAACTGCAAAAAGAACCTCTCAGAATGACTTCAAACATCACAAATCAAACGCAGGCTCAATCTGCCAAAGTGTGTTTAAATCAGTAAGTGTCAGCGCCCTCTGTTGTCCAGCAGTGTATTGCAATCCCCTTATCAGTCCTGACTCTGCCCGTGTCCTCATCTCTCAGGTACCAGCTGATGACTGTGTGCTGGAGCCCAGACCCTTCGGACAGACCCAGCTTCTCAGAGCTCGAGGGCAGCCTGAAGGAGCTCCTGGCCTCCCTGCCTCCTCTTCACGCCAAGGAGGAGGCCCAGTACATCAATCAGGGCCTGGAGCTCGCGGTGCAGGGGCTGGGGAGGCGAGGACAAAGCCCAGGGCAACCTGTACCTGCCCAACCCCACCACAGCACCACTAGAGGACAGCACGGCTTCCTGCAGCTCACAGGACGAACAGGGATATCAGGTCTTCAGCAAGTTTCAGTGAACTGTAGCGCCTTCCCTTACATGAACACAAGACCCCTTATCTCAGTTTTACCATTTTTTTATCGAAAAATTTCCAGGTTTTACAAAAGTTATAGGTCGTTATTTAGCAATTCTAAACACATTTTACACCTGAAACAAACAGAGAGACCACCCGATATTAACACATATTATCAAACATTCCCGACACCCGACTGTATAAAACACAGTCTAGATCAGCCAAGGTAGCAGTCTAATGACAAGCTACTGTGAATCTGCTTTCCTTTTGTTTTGCTGGTAATACACAGACTGTGCACTAGATGGTGCTGGTGCTTACTGATATAAAGACACTTGAGCAGATCTCCCCTACACATGTCTATGGCAGACACCTAGAGCTGAAGAGCAGCTCCTGAACGTTCACTGTGGCCTGTGACAAGGTGAAATTATTGAATCCCATCAGTGGTTTATGAAGTGCATTACAACATTTGACCAGAAGGTGGAACTGCTGTCTAAGGAAGCTTTTGATTAAGTTGCAAAAGGCTGTTGATTTACATTCAGAAAGCCTAGATATGTCTCACACGGTCTACAGCTATGGACTGGGATCCTTTAAGCCCCAGCTTGACAAAGTTTTGAGAACCAGACAGCACTGATGGGCTGAACGGCCTCCTTTCTTATGGTCTTCTCGTCTGAATAGAATTTCTCACTTCTTTATTCAAAGTTTTGTAACTTTGCAACAGTAAAACTCTTTTTATCTGTGCAATGGTACTAACACACATTTCAATAAATATAGGATATTATAGTTATTTCTGAAATATTGTGTTTAATTCAATTTTTGATGTATATAGGGCAGCAGTGTGGAGTAGTGGTTAGGGCTCTGGACTCTTGACCGGAGGGTTGTGGGTTCAATCCCAGGTGGGGGACACTGCTGCTGTACCCTTGAGCAAGGTACTTTACCTAGCTTGCTTCAGTAAAAACCCAACTGTATAAATGGGTAGTTGTATGTAAAAATAATGTGATATCTTGTAACAATTGTAAGTCGCCCTGGATAAGGGTGTCTGCTAAGAACTAAATAATTATTATAATAATAACACAAGCTAGATCAGCACAGTAACGGCTTAGAAAAGAGCTGCCTCATCTAATGAATCTAGTTTGTTTTGCTGTCTATGTGGAGTGCCTGAGATGCAAAGCCTGTTCACTAGATGGCGCTGTATCCCCCCACTATACAGACACTGATATAGCCTGTGTTATCCGTGCCCATAGTGAAAGACAATGGGGAGTTTCCATGTGTGTTCTAATTTTACTGGAGACATTGTGCTCAAGCCAAATGAAAAATGGCCCTATTCATTCGGGTTTGCATTGTCTCATTTTATTTTAGTTGAGTTTAATTCAGTTATTCCTGTTTTGTAAATAACCACACATGGAAGCTCCCTCAATGACAACTACGCTTGGAGAGCTGCTTCTAAACAGAGTAAACACAATTTTGAGAAACTGCAGTAAGAAACACTCAGAGTCATTAACAATGTAAACAGTGTGCAATTTAAAACTACTTTTATCATTCTAAATGGCTTCATTTTAAAAGATATTAAAGATGATTTACTAAAATCATAACTTTTAATAATGTCAGCAACTAATGTTAAAAACTGTACAAATATGGATTTTACTCATTTACTATATAAAACTTTTTTTAGTATGAATGTAAATACAGTATCAATATATTTTTATATTGCAAGTTGAATAAAATGTGTTTTTTGAAGATGAATGATTCTTTTATTTATAGGATGTATAGATATAAAAACGCCAAGCTTGTTTTAAATGAATGCTACACGTGACATTTCTTTCATGTATCTGTAACCCTGTTATCCGATTGCATTATTATCATTATTCAGGACATGCTATTGAGAGTATCAAGTCTGGGGATACACAGAGGTGTCTGTCTGTCCATTTGTATTGTCACACATCCGTCTGTCGGTATGCCACTCTACATTTTAATATACTTTATCATGAAATCTCCTTAGCTTATCGGATGGCATGTCCCACTTCTCCAATGTTCAGCTCTTCATTTCTATTTCAAGTCGTGAAATTCTTCTTCGTACTGAGAGCGCTAATTGTGATTTCGAAATGTCTGTTTTTCGTTAAGCATATAATAACTCAATAGGTTAACGTCACATTGTTCAGCAGGTTTCATTCGACTTTATGAAGCACAGTGAGTTAAGTCTATAGGGGGATGCAGAAGGTTTGGCCAGAGCTGTATGTTACTGACAGGCTTGCTGGCAGAGCCGTCCATATGAAGAGATATTCAAACTGAACTGTATTTAAGATTCTACCTGTATATAAACACCAAATAGTGTGCTTATCAGAATAGGAACTTATCACCCCCCTCCCCCACCATGTGGAAACCGGTCCTGCCTCTCTGAATTTAACAGTGGGGGTGCAATGGAATGGAAGCCAGCTGGGAAGCAGAGGTCTGGACAAAGAGCCCCCTACCCCTCACACACACACACCCTCCCCCCAGCAGCCCTGTATCCAGGGAGACTGAAGCCTTCCCTTGTTTCTAGGGAAAGCTATTCCACAGGAAGGAAACATTCTCCCTGTGAGCCGACAGCAAGATTCATTCATTAGGGCAGAGCCAGAGGAGGAGCGCTGCTCCTCGGTGTCTAGAGCAGGGAGGGGCTACCCTGGAACCTCCAGTCCATTCCATTGCAGGGAGGGGCAACCCTGGAACCTCCAGTCCATTCCATTGCAGGGAGAGGCAACCCTGGAACCTCCAGTCCATTCCATTGCAGGGAGGGGCAACCCTGGAACCACCAGTCCATTCCATTGCAGGGAGGGGCAACCCTGGAACCTCCAGTCCATTCCATTGCAGGGAGAGGCAACCCTGGAACCACCAGTCCATTCCATTGCAGGGAGGGGCAACCCTGGAACCACCAGTCCATTCCATTGCAGGGAGGGGCAACCCTGGAACCACCAGTCCATTCCATTGCAGGGAGGGGCAACCCTGGAACCTCCAGTCCATTCCATTGCAGGGAGAGACAACTCTGGAACCTCGTCCAGTCCCCAAGCCAATCACCTCTTTACACCCAGGAGCTCCACAGCTGATGTGAACTACTGCCCCTAGAGGACAAAGGCCAGCCCTGCAGGTGTTTGAGCTCACCAGGTGCTGGCCAGTTGGGGGCGCTGTAGAGCGGTGAGGACATTTTGACTCCCTATCCTGTTGTTGTGCCACAGCCACTGCTCTCTGTGGAGACAAATATCCCGACTTTTCCAAGGGAGACATCTGGAATCCTTCACAGTGGGATTCTTTTGGGAATTGTCAATACTTGAACACCAATATCACGTTTCCATTCGCACAATGAAACCAGTCTATACAACTCACTGGCTCCAATATCAAACAGGGGCAGCAACAGGTCTGTGTGTGTGTGTATGTATGCGTTGATGTATGTCTGTGTCTCTGTATGTGTGTGTGTCTGCTTGTGTGTTTGTCTGTGTGTGTATGCTTCTCTGTGTGTGTGTATGAGTGTATGTGTGTGTGTCTGCTTCTGTGTGTGTATGCGTGTGTGAGCTTGTGTGTGTGTGTGAGAGTGTCAGTGGGTATTTGTGTGTGTGTCTGCGTGTGTGTATGTCTGTCTGTCTGTCTCTGTGTATGTCTGTTTGTGTGTGTGTGTCCATCTGTCTGAGAGTGTCAGTGGGTATTTGTGTGTGTGTGTGTCTGCATGTGTGTGTGTGTGTCTGTGTGTGTGTGTCTGTGTTTGTATGGTTAGGATTACTATCAATATGGGGACAAAAATTGAGAAAATGTCCCCACAAAGACAGTAATTCCTGAAAAAATGATGTTGTGGCGACATCCCACTTTGTAAAACACCTTTTTAAGAAGTAAATATGCCTTAAAAAAAAAAAGTGCCAAAATATTTAGTTGTCGACTTTCATCCTGTGTGGAGTTTTGTCTGACTGGAGTTAGAAATAGTCAATAAAAATGTAGTGAGAGTCAATGAGAAGTCCCCACAAATATAAGAATGCAAACGTGTGTGTGTGTGTGTGTGTGTGTGTGTGTGTGCCAGTGTGAGTGCATCAGTGTGTCTCAGGGAGTATGTGTTGGACAGGGTTGGGAAAGTTACTTTTAAAAAGTTATCTGTTACAGTTACAAGTTACTTGAACACAATTGTAATGAGTTTACAGTAACACATAGTTACTTCTCAGGCACAGTTTACAGAGATATTGTTTTGGGTTTGGTCAGGCAGCAGCTGGAAATATTCTTTGAAGATCCAGTTATCGAAGCCACTCCCTCCCTCCTCTGATCCTGTTTTCTAGCAGGATGATCTGGAAAGCGCGTTAGGTGTGACGTGTAGGGTTTGACTTGCACTGTTGAAGCGCTTTCTGATTTTGCTATGCAATAGCCAGAGCATTTTTTTTAATATAACTAAAAGTAACTACGTTATTGGTACCCATAAAATGTAATGCGTTACCACATTTCTATCTGAAAACCCCCATTATAGTTACAAGTTACTGAAAGATGTAATCAGATTACAGTAACGGATTACTCCTCAATGTTGGTGTTCAGGGCTTGTGGCCGCTAGCCCTCCTCGGTCAATATTTGCCGAAGGAATCTGAAATGGTGATGACACAGGAATTAGAGAGCGAGGCTGGAGAGATAATGATCCAGCCATATGGCTGTATTTACACAGAGGGCAGCTGCACAGACTCCCTGCATTGTGAGAGCAGGCTGGAGCTCTTCGTTAGATTATTATACAGCTCTGCTGGCCTGGGGCTGATAGCACACGCGCCCCATTGTCTGCGGGCTCATCTATTTAGCGGGGAGGGGGTGGTGGCAGGGGGTGGGCGGCCAGCCAGCCACAATACAGGGCAGTTGGGAGACTCTTTGTTTGCCCCCCCTCCCGTCTCCACCATGGAAAAGAAAAGAATATTCAGCCCCTCCTGCATTCCGCCAGCTCGCTGCTTCTTAGATTATTTATTGAAGGATGTATTTTTGGTACTTAGACGTGATCTCTCTAGCTATTAAACACTCAGTGGTACTGAATTCAGAAATACGACTTGCAGTCGAAACGTTAAGCCATTGAATTGATTGCTTTTAACGTTTCTAAAAATAGAAGTATTACAAGTTTATCAACATGATGTTGTAATTCTAAAATGACTTGAAGATATTTATTCTCAACAAATGTTCTGACATACTTTTCTTTCCCTTATGGAAATTAATTGCATGGATAACATATTTAAAAACATATATTCAATAGAAATGTAACATATTTTAAAACATGCATTCAAATAATATATTGGCATATATTATTATTTTTTTAAATATACACATTATTACTGTTTTTGACCAAATATAAATTTAAATATTACCAGATATTAGATATTAATATAACCAGATATTAAATATTAATATAACCAGATATTAGATACACATTTATGTCAAATCTATTGCCATATATTTAATTTGCATAAGGATATCTTTCTTTCCTTCTTTCATCCAGAACCTTTCAAAAACTCTAAATTCCGTTACCCCTCTAAAAAGAAGCTATTAGAAGCAGCAAACCTCACCCCCCGCGCCCCCACTCACCTGTAACCCAATCCCTGCTCCTCACAGCTGGCTCTGTTTCTGTCGAGGCCGTGCTGCCCTGTCAGAGAGTGATTAACCTGAGAGCCACAGGGGAGGGAGCTGGGGGGCTTGGGTTCCAGGCTGAGGAAAGCAGAGAGGCCAGAGAGGAGAGACACCGTCCCTGGAGCCCAAGCAGACATCTGTCCACACGCTGTCCAATCTGGACGCTCCAGCAGCAAGCAGGACGGGTTAACTGTCACTGAACCCTCTCCCCTTCTTTCTTTCTTTCTTTCTTTCTTTCTTTCTTTCTTTCTTTCTTTCTTTCTTTCTTATATATATTATTTAAGATATAGTTAGAACAATTCTTCTAAAACAACATGATTTTACCATACATTATATATTCAATATTGGCTATATATATATATATATATATATATATATATATATATATATATATATATATATATATATATATATATATATATATATATATATATGTAGTATTAGAATTCTCTTTAGTTCTTTATTTCTTTATTTAATGTTTATTTTTCCAATATTTTTTCAATATCAGTAACATTTATTGTTTGCTGTGGAATTTAGAAATACTGAAAGAAAGCTCTTAATAAACGTAATAATAAATGTTTTGACTAGAAGTCTTTCTCAATGTGTTCAACTATAGACTTTCACACAGAGTAATAATTAAAAACATCTAAACAGTACAGAGTTATCTCTGCTAAAACGTATCAGGTCATTTCAATACTTACAGCTTACATGCAGGCTTTCTCATGTATTCCCAAAGTGATGTTCCCCTATAAGAGTTAAAGCACAGCAAAGCATAATGAAGCACAGTGAATGCTAACCTATGGTAAAGCATAGCTTAGCATTGTAAAGCACACTGTGGTATGATAAAGCATATCAAAAAAACAAACCATGTTAAATGCATAGTATAACCATGGGGAAAGCTGCTAAATTACAGTGCTGAGTTTCTGAGGTGAACTATTCTAAGGGAAACTCTAAAACAAGTTCAGTGTCAAGATTGCTCATTTTGAACTGTCAAGTTGAAGACTCATTGTATTTGGAGAAGACAGGCGTCCGAGCTGTGACCCTCGCCCTCGCTGGCCATCGCCAGGGTCAGGGGCCTCGCAGCTGCCGGTCAGGAGTCCGGAGGCCAGACATTGACCCAGACTGGGAGGCGGAGTGACTGCCGTGAGACTGGACAGGCCAGAGAGAGAAACTGACCTCTTACCCACTGCACTGCTCGGCTGCAACACAAACACTGAACTGCCTAAGAAGATTGCCCTAACAGTGTGCCTGCAGGACTCTGCCCCTAGTGGAACATAATCACACTGATAGTGTGCCTGCAGGACTCTGCCCCTAGTGGAACATAATCACACTGACAGTGCGCCTACAGGACTCTGCCCGCTAGTGGAACATAATCACACTGACAGTGCGCCTACCGGACTCTGCCCGCCAGTGGAACATAATCACACTGACAGTGTGCATGCAGGACTCTGCCCCTAGTCAAGGCAAGAAACACAGTAAAACTCTGGTTTAAGATGAGCGCAGATAACAAAAGAATTGCAGTTTTGAAAAAGTAACTTCATTTTAAACAGGATATCTGGTAAAGAAACCCCAGCTGCTTCTCCTCGTGACTGACAAGCTTTCAGCCAGTAAGATGCTCTGACCCTGCTGAGGTGACCCAGGAAGTGCATGTGCATGTGTAACAGACTTCCTGGAAGGCAAGGCAAGTAAACTGAGAACATGCACACACACACTGACATGTTTCACACACACACACACTGACACGCTGACACACACACATACACACTGACACGCTGACACACACACACACACACTGACACACACACACACTGACACACACACACACACTGACACGATGACACACACACACACACACTGACACGATGACACACACACACATACTGACACCCACATGCACACACACACTGACACACACACACACACACTGACACAATGACACACACACACACACACAGACACACACAGACACACAGACACACACTCTCACACACACACACACACTGACACGATGACACACTGACACACACACACACTGACATGATGACACACACACACTGACACACACACACACATACACACACTGACACATGCACACACACACATACACACACTGACACACACACAGGCCTTTTTCAGATAATCTTGCATCTGGAAGGTGAAATCTCCCCACTTCAATGGCTTTCTTCCCGTCAGTAACCAACCACCTGCCTCCTCTGTTGACTGACCTGCTTTCAGCCAGTAGCACGACCCTGAAGACACTGCAGAGGTGACATGACCCAGGAAGTGCAGGTGTAGCAAATTGCTGAGAGTAAGGACACTGAGAAGTGCAAAACAAGTAAGACTTGCTGAAATTATTTTGTTTGCTGCAATCATTGGAAGGAGAGGGAGACGGAGGGAGAGAGAGAGGCAGATCTACACAGTCCCCTGAAGCTGGCCTGACGACACTGTTGTTGATTAGGCATTGTCATTGTTACAGGATGGTGAGGGGGTGAGGGTCACAGTGACACAGCTGAAGAATTCTTGCCCTGTCCCAGCAGGTGCAAGAAGCGCATTCCTGTCTGAAAGGAAATGTATCAAAGACATTCCTGCGCTGCAGACGGCAAGCTGGAACAACCCCTCCTCTCCTCTGAACGGGACAATTCAGGAGGGAGGGGCAGGCAGCTGCTAGGCAGGGCCCTTGATAAGCCTGGAGATTAGGAAACAAAACAGTAGAGGAACACACAGAAACAAAAACAAAAGGGATATGGGTACAGCATGGCTGTGTGTGTGTGTGTGTCTCAGTATATGTGTGTCAGTGTGTGCGTGTGTGTGTGTGTCAGTGTGTGTGTGTGTGTGTGTGTCTCAGTATGTGTGTGTCAGTGTGTGTGTGTGTGTCAGTATGTGTGTCAGTGTGTGTGTGTGTGTGTCAGTATGTGTGTGTCAGTGTGTGTGTGTATGTGTGTGTGTGTGTGTGTGTGTGTGTCACTAACTCCCCTGCAAACACATTGAATCTGGTTTTGTTTGTTAAACACCTGCAGCATGAAATGACTTTATAATATACAGCTCTAGACCCTGATATTGATGTGATGCAGTCTTCTGAAATGTCTTTATAATATATAGCACTAGACCCTGATATTGATGCGATCCAGCCCTCTGAAATGTCTTTATAATATATAGCACTAAACCCTGATATTGATGCGACACAGCCATCTGAAATGTCTTTATAATATACAGCACTAGACCCTGATATTGATGCGATCCAGCCCTCTGAAATGTCTTTATAACATACAGCACTAGACCCTGATATTGATGCGATCCAGCCATCTGAAATGTCTTTATAATATACAGCACTAGACCCTGATATTGATGCGATCCAGCCCTCTGAAATGTCTTTATAACATACAGCACTAGACCCTGATATTGATGCAATCCAGCCCTCTGAAATGTCTTTATAATATACAGCACCAGACCCTGATATTGATGAGATACAGCCCTCTGAAACGTCTTTATAATATATAGCACTAGACCCTGATATTGATGTGATACAGCCCTCTGAAATGTCTTTATAATATATAGCACTAGACCCTGATATTGATGCGATCCAGCCCTCTGAAATGTCTTTATAATATATAGCACTAGACCCTGATATTGATGTGATGCAGTCTTCTGAAATGTCTTTATAATGAATAGTACTAAACCCTGATATTGATGTGATGCAGTCTTCTGAAATGTTTTTGCATCAAATTGTTTGTATCAGATGGAAATGATATCACTTGGCAATACTGTTTATTCTTATTTAATGATATAGCATAACACAAACATATTGTATAGTGCTGTGCAAGTTACAAGCTGATTTCACCCCTCAAGGTCACAGTGGCCAGCAAGCCCACTCGTGGCAAAGCCACTGACCTCTCAGCTGTGAGGTGGATAGCAGCTTGTATCGTACAGCAATTAAAAACACAAACAGAATGCTTGGGTATACAATGAAAAGTGTAGAGCATAAATCAAAGGGGTTATGACGAGGCTGTAAATCTTGGAGTTGACAAACCTTAACCAATACGTTAAGCACAGCACAGAAACCAGGACCCACAGTTGGAGACATACTTAGGAGAGGAGACACTTCTTCACACAGAGAGTGATGAGGGGATGGAATGACCAGCCATGCCATGTTGTTGATGCTGAATTATTGGCTCCATTCAGACTTGACTTGGAACCGGACGAGCACTGATGGGCTCAATGGACTGTAGTTCATAATTCTTTTTCATATGTGCTTATTTTTGCTCTTGGATTTATACCAATGAAGGAATGATATGTTGGCAGGTATAATATTGATGATTAAAGAATTGAAGAGAGAGACAATTCCAGTCGAGCCCAGGGCTAATGTCTTTTCTTTCTTTCAATGTTGCTACGCTAAACAGCTGTTCTCTTGAGCGCCCTCCTGACAGAGCTCCCTGGTAAACACAAGCACTCCTGCCTCGCAAGCTGCTTGTTCAGCCGCAGGTGAGCCTATTGAAAGGTGTATCGGGACAGTGCAGCACACACTGACACGCACTCAAACACACACACACTGACACGCACACACTCAAACACACACACTGACACGCACACACTCAAACACACACACTGACACACACTCAAACACACACACTGACACGCACACACTCAAACACACACACTGACACACACTCAAACACACACACTGACACGCATTCAAACACACACACTGACACGCACACACTCAAACACACACTGACACACACACAAACACACACACTGACACACACTCAAACACACACACTGACACGCACACACTCAAACACACACACTGACACGCACACACTCAAACACACACACTGACACACACTCAAACACACACACTGACACGCACACACTCAAACACACACTGACAAGCACACACTTAAACACACACACTGACACACACACACTCAAACACACACACTGACACACACACACTTAAACACACACACTGACACACACACACACTCAAACACACACACTGACACACACTCAAACACATACACTGAGACTCACTCAAACACACACACTGACACGCACACACTCAAACACACAGACACTGACACGCACACACTCAAACACACACAGACACACACACTCAAACACACAGACACTGACACACACACACAACACACACAGACACGCACACACTCAAACACAAACACTGACATGCACACACTCAAACACACACACTCAAACACACAGACACTGAAACGCACACACTCAAGCACACACAGATACACACACACTCAAACACACAGACACTGACACACACACACTCAAACACACACAGACACGCACACACTCAAACACACACACTGACACGCACACACTCAAACATACACTGACACGTACACACTGACACGCACACACTCAAACACACACACTCAAACACACACACTCACGCACTAACACACACACTCAAACACACAAACACACACAGATACGCACACACTCAAACACACACACTGACATGCACACACTCAAACACACACACTCAAACACACAGACACTGACACACACACACACACACTCAAGCACACACAGATACACACACTCAAACACACAGACACTGACACACACACACTCAAACACACACAGACACGCACACACTCAAACACACACACTGACATGCACACACTCAAACATATACTGATACGTACACACTGACACACACACACTCAAACACACACACTCACATACACACTCACGCTCTAACACACACACTCAAACACACATACACACACGCACACACACTGATACGCATACACTCAAACACACAGACACTGACACGCACTGACTGAAACACACACACACACACACACACACACACATACTTAAAGCACAGTCCTTTATATAAGTTTCCAATAGTAAAAGCAAAGCAAAGTGTACTAAAGCACAGTGACAGCATGGTAAAGTATAGGTAAACTTTGTAAAGCACAGAAAGAATGGTCAAGTATATAAAAAAAAAACATGGTAATATATGGTAAATGTATAATATGTACTGTGCATAGTTACTGTGGTAAACTTTTAGAAGAGGAACACAAAATTAATTGAAAAAGTCTACAAACCAACAAACAAATGTATTTTGCACTTTGAAGCAGTCTCTTTACTGAGGTGGCCAGACCCCCTGCAGTGTTTACAAGAAACTCATAATCCTGATAGTTTTGATATTTTTTATTCACACAAGGCAAATCAACGAGGGAATTGGCTTTTACTCAGGAGCGATTGTCAGGACTCATGAGAAAGATCATTTTTCTTCTGCACATCGCAGTGCATCCAGACCACGCTCCCTCCTGCAACAATGCTGGTGATTGAAATGAGGGGCATGGTGTAGGAACAGAAAACCAGCATTGTTGCAGGAGGAGGGAGCGTGATCTGGATACACTGCAAGGTTTAGAAGACAAATTCTCTTTCTCCTGGTGAACGTTCCCAAGTAAAAGTAAATTGAATTCCCGAGTTGATTTATGATGTATGAAAAAAAAATATCAAAGCTATCAGGATTATGTTGAAAAGATATCACTGTGATGTGGACAACACAGCATACAGTAAAGGTAATGCATATATTACAGCTTGTGTGTTTAGGCTGCGCATTGTTTGTGTCTTGCATACAGCTGCTCAGTTAAGTACCCTCTCTATTCAGAGCCGCCTGGTAAACACAAGCACACTCCACCCTCTGAGACTTGTTTATTCAGCCCCAGGTGATGCCCAGTGCTTTGACAGAATGACTCCTATTGAAAATGATATAAAAAAATGTGCTCACAGCACCCCAGAGCACAAACACAGAAACACACACACATAGATAAGCAACCACCAGCACCTGCTGCCTGACAGCCTCAACACTCCTGGGCATTTGGGTTTGCATGATGGTGAAAAAACAAACTTTTTCCATGTGACTGTCATTTTAGTTTTATTGGTGAAAAAAATATAAGAGGCATCAATCCTTAAAACTGGGCCCTATCCTTAAAACGAATGATTTTTGTTTTTAAAGAGATTATAAACATTCTATAAAGATTCTACGAGCGATGAAGATAAACCCTCTTCCTACAACTACTACTGAAGACAGGCTAAAAGAATTGAATCGAGCCTGGAACAAAGAAGGACAAGGAAGGACATGACTGAAGTCTTTACAATCTTAAAAGAGTTGACATAGTTAACCTGAACTAATACTTTAAGCACAGTACAGAAACCAGGACCAGAGGGCACTGTTGGAAATTAAGTGGTGATAGAACTTAGAACAGAGGGAAGGAGACACTTCTTCACACAGAGAGTGGTGAGGGGATGGAATGGGTTACCTAGTCATACTGTTGAGGCAGAATCACTGGGATCCTTTAAGACCCGACTTGACAGAATTTTGAGATCAATCAGCTGCTTATAACCAGATATGCCAAACGGCCTCCTCTCATTTGTAAATATAATGTTCTTTTGTTATTATTATTTATTTCTTAGCGGACGCCCTTATCCAGGGCGATTTACAATTGTTACAAGATATCACATTATTTTTTACATACAATTAAATATTTATACAGTTGGGTTTTACTGGAGAAATCTAGGTGAAGTACCTTGCTCAAGGGTACAGCAGCAGTGTCCCCACCTGGAATTGAACCCACGACCCTCCAGTCAAGAGTCCAGAGCCCCTAATCACTACTCCACACTGCTGCCTCCCCGATACCAGTGTTGGCAGTCAGCATTACAGAAAGATATTAAATGAAGAATTGGCGCCACAGTCATTCTGCATTGGGAGTAAATTGAGAATATTCAGGGTAACACTGGATTTTTAAAAATTATTTTGCACATATGTAAAGAGGAGACAATGATCTATTCAGGGATACCAAGATATTTAGTGAGTACGTGATCTCGTGGGATAAAAGGGGCACAAAATGTCCCGCCAGTTTTTCAGTAAATTTGCAAAGTAAATGTACAGTCTTCCCATGGTTATATTATCGTTTACCACAGTTTATCATTATTTCCATGTATTTTAATCTGCTTTACTGTACATCTCTGTGCTATACTATGCTTCCCTATGCTTTACCATGCTAGGCTTCATTACACTTTGCGTTTACTATTGGAAACTTTTAGGGCTGACATAGTTGACCGCCAGTGTATATATTTATATATTTGCAATACCTTTATTTGGAGTATAACAGATAATAGATATTTATCGCTATGCAAATGAAATGGCAACAATACAGCAATGGCTTAGCCTAGGGCTAATGTTTTTCTTTCTTTCAATGTTGTTACGCTAAACAGCTGTTCTCTTGAGCGCCGCTCCCCTGACAGAGCTCCCTGGTAAACACAAGCACTCCTGCCTCGCAAGCTGCTTGTTCAGCCCCAGGTGATCTCCTTGGCTTTAACAAAACCACTCATTCACATGAGTAAGAGGACAAACGCAAACATGCCCTTGACACACAGCACGCAGACACACTCCCTCCCTCACCCCTCGCCCTCATTGCTATGTGCTGATAAACAATCAGAGGACCGGATACTGATAAGGACTCTGGCACGATGAATCTCAGTCCCCACTTTGTATCGGTACACACAATGTTCCATGAAATGTCTCATTCATTATTTATGTCTCAAATGTGCAGTTTTGAAAGAAACACATTTTAATTTTAAACCATCTGGTATCTGGTGCTACACTAGGTTGAACAAATATATTTACAAGCCTGTCTAGGACTTCCTGGGTCACCTGGAGGGTGAAATTGTCCCCACCCCTTCACTGGCTTCTTTCCTGTCAATAACCAATCAGCTGCTTCCGCTATTCTGAAATGCTTACAGCCAGTAACATGATCCAAAAGACACTGCTGAGGTAAACTTATCCAGGAACTGCAAACATATAAACCAAGAATAGGACAAAGAAACAGAAATCTTTCTAACCAGAAGTAGTACCAGAAATCATGTTTTAAAATGAAAATACTTATCTGCTCTATCATGTGTTTCTTTTAAAACTGCACATTAGAGACGTCTGTTGCTAACGGAAGTGCAAAAGGGCTAAGACTTATGGGATTGTTTTGTTCACTAGTTACTTTAACGAATGTACTTTCTTGTTTCAATTGTGATTTTCTGTTTTAGTTCATCACATCCTGGAGAAATGTTAAAGAGATATTAATGAACAAAATGTAACACTCGCTCCTTGCAGATATTTCACTGCTGCACTCCGTTGAGTCCCTGCACTCCATTTCAAGAGATACCTTGATAATGACACAGACATTGAAAACGTGCCAGTCATTGGAAAAGCAGTGAGCTACTGAGGACTGGTTTTGGGGTGTTTAAACAGAACGGAATCTGTTTCTGTGTATTCAGCATCTCTGCTTCCTTTATATGATGTTGAAGGGGAATTCATCCTTATCTCCTGAAGGTACACAAGGAATTGAACACGTGTTCAAACAGTTTCTTCTTAAAATACATTTGAGACTGACTCAAGTATCAGGAAACTGATAATTTGGATGACGGCATGTTTTAAACCCTGTTTCGTGCACCTCATTGCAAAAATAAGAAAGTTAGCATCATTTTAATGTGGGACACATATGTCCCTTGTACCTTAAAGGGTTAAGATGCAATCGATAGATTTTGTTCATTAATAGCTTGAAAAAAATACAATAAAGTAATCAAAGACATGTTTACCATAACCTTGTGCATCTTTTATACAGAAAAAGGGAGAACTGACATTGCAGAAGATTCACAGGAATTATTTTGCTAGTTCAGTATACTTTAAACTAGAATCTGTGTCCTGCTAATTAATGCGGCATGTGTACAGATCACCACTACTTTTAATATAATATAGTCAACTATGGTGACTCCAGCGGTCCACTGACTATAAGCAGTCATAAATCATCACATCACAGTTCAGCCTGCTCACCAGGGGGGGTAACGTCACCCAGAGTGCCACTTGCCCTGCTGCTGGCTATAGCTATCATACTCATGCATCCACCTCAGTTCAGCCAGCTCATGTGGAGGGGTAACGTCGCCCAGAGTGCCACTTGCCCTGCCGCTGGCATGACTCTCATTAATCAATAACCAAACAATAGCTGCCATCAAGAAATAATCATTCATCTCAGTCAGCTAGCACACGGGCAGCTCTAGAGCTCAGTGGACAAGGCCACGGGCCAAAAAGTATGTTACGTTCTCTGGTCCCTTGTCAGAACACAATAAAGATTCGGTCAAATCAATCTTTGGTGGATGTCTCCTTTCTGAAATAGTAAATTACAAAAAGGTCCTGAAAAGATCTTTTGAGATGGGCATATTGTGTGTGTCAGTGCTGTCAACTCCAAAGATATTAAGCAATGCTACAAGCGGGCTTGTTATAACTAGTCTTGGTCTGCAATATCTTTCTGCATACACATGAACCGTATTGCTGCAGCCTAGCGATCTGTTGATTCAAGTCTAGCAGTCTGTCTAAGCATGGATCAACAATATAAAAGCATTTGTAGCTAACAAAATAACTTCTTCTGTTCAGCACTATAGACAGTAGGTCTCAAATGTGCAGTTTTGAAAGAACCACATGCTATAGCAAACAGGAGGTTAAATACATGTCCCTGTGGAGTGACATGCTGGCAGCCAGACCCCGAATGACCTGGGAAGTGAAGCAGTAACAGACTTCCAGAAAATAAGGCTTGGAAACTGAGAGCATTAACTGAGTGTGGTACCAGATGTTTAAAATGCCATCATAAAGGGCAGCTTACTGTAGTACAGGGCTGAAATATTTCTGTTATATTCTTCCTGCTGTTTCGATTCACTTTGTATCATTGTCTGTTTCAGTCATCTCTCTAATTACAGCTGGTACACCAGAGTGTAACCATTAACCTGTCCCCCTGCAACACTCCACCCCTAGTGGGCAGCTGAATCATTTCTATTTAGGGGTAATCCCTGGACAACCCCAGATAGGAGGTCGATGCAAATCAATTCTCCATTGCTGTAAAAAGCTCTAAAAAACACCCTTCTAGGAGTGCTACCCCACGTTTTAAAACCTCTTATTACCCCCGGAGGCATTCATATGTCACACTTTACAGATTTGTATATATTTCAAGAATCTCTTTTCCAATTGTCGTGAAACTTGCTGGCTTTAGCACAAGTCATACACACACATGATAATCTTATAGAATATGGAGGCTGTTTGTCTGTCCGGCTGTTCAGTTTGTCATTTTAGGGTTTTGCATATCGAAACCGACTGTCCGATTGTGAGGAAACTTATTAAGGACCTTCTTTAGCGCGTTATTCCGCGTATCACAATCTGAGGGTGTGTGGTGTCTTTCTCACTGTGTCACACATACATTTTTACATATAACTAGAGAACTTCTAATCCAGTTATAATGAAAAAAAGGACATGTGTTATTAAGAGTATCAGCATCTTGGATTATACAGAGGGACCCTGTTTGTCACGTTTGGTTTTTACATATTGTTAGAGAGACGCTTATTCCATTGTGATTAAACTTGGTCTGGATATGCTACAGGATATAAAGTGCAGGTTTGCTATCAAGGATGTTTCTTTAAAAAAAATGGCATATTTGAGACCTATAGTTTAAACAAACCAACAAGTTAAAGCAAGAATCCAGCAGCCTAACTGTGAGCAGGCAACTTCGCTTGCAATGCTATCACCGGTGTTTCAATATGGCACTTATGATTCACCTGCATGTATTTACTTTACAATGGAAACAATTCATAGACGGGTGTCTTAATCCTTTAACAACTTTATATAAACACACTTGTTCCTCTTTTCAAGATACACAAATATTTCAAACATAACGCTTAAGTTTAACTGATGCATCCTGGTACCTGTGCTGTAGGTCACATGGTCTGGTTGCAGCGAGACCATAGGAAGGAACTTGAACTTCAACACAGGAAGTGATTAGCTACGAGGAAGCAACACGTTTTCATGGTTTTGTTTTTAATATATATATATATATATATATATATATATATATATATATATATATATATATATATATATATATATATATATATATGTACTGTGCAAAAGTTTTAGGCAGGTGTGAAAAAATGCTGTAAAGTAAGAATGCTTTCAAAAATAGACATGTTAATAGTTTATATTTATCAATTAACAAAATGCAAAGTGAGTGAACAGAAGAAAAATCTAAATCAAATCCATATTTGGTGTGACCACCCTTTGCCTTCAAAACAGCATCAATTCTTCTAGGTACACTTGCACAAAGTCAGGGATTTTGTAGGCATATAGTCAGGTGTATGATTAAACAATTATACCAAACAGGTGCTAATGATCATCAATTCAATATGTAGGTTTGAAACACAATCATTAACTGAAACAGAAACAGCTGTGTAGGAGGAATAAAACTGGGTGAGGAACAGCCAAACTCAGCTAACAAGGTGAGGTTGCTGAAGACAGTTTACTGTCAAAAGTCATACACCATGGCAAGTCTGAGCACAGCAACAAGACACCAGGTAGTTATACTGCATCAGCAAGGTCTCTCCCAGGCAGAAATTTCAAGGCAAACAGGGTTTCCAGATGTGCTGTCCAAGCTCTTTTGAAGAAGCACAAAGAAACGGGCAACGTTGAGGACCGTGAGACGAGTGGTCGGCCAAGAAACTTACTGCAGCAGATGAAAGACACATCATGCTTACTTCCCTTCGCAATCGGAAGATGTCCAGCAGTGCCATCAGCTCAGAACTGGCAGAAAACAGTGGGACCCTGGTACACCCATCTACTGTCCGGAGAAGTCTGGTCAGAAGTGGCCTTCATGGAAGACTTGCAGCCAAAAAGCCATACCTCCGGCGTGGAAACAAGGCCAAGCGACTCAACTATGCACGAAAACACAGGAACTGGGGTGCAGAAAAATGGCAGCAGGTGCTCTGGACTGATGAGTCAAAATTTGAAATATTTGGCTGTAGCAGAAGGCAGTTTGTTCGCCGAAGGGCTGAGAGCGTACACTAATGAGTGTCTGCAGGCAACAGTGAAGCATGGTGGAGGTTCCTTGCAAGTTTGGGGCTGCATTTCTGCAAATGGAGTTGGGGATTTGGTCAGAATTAATGGTCTCCTCAATCGTGAGAAATACAGGCAGATACTTATCCATCATGCAATACCATCAGGGAGGCATCTGATTGGCCCCAAATTTATTCTGCAGCATGACAACGACCCCAAACATACAGCGAAAGTCATTAAGAACTATCTTCAGCGTGAAAGAAGAACAAGGAGTCCTGGAAGTGATGGTATGGCCCCCACAGAGCCCTGATCTCAACATCATCGAGTCTGTCTGGGATTACATGAGAGAGAGAAGCAACTGAGGCTGCCTAAATCCACAGAAGAACTGTGGTTAGTTCTCCAAGATGTTTGGGCCAACCTACCTGCCGAGTTCCTTCCAAAAACTGTGTGCAAGTGTACCTAGAAGAATTGATGCTTGATGCTGTTTTGAAGGCAAAGGGTGGTCACACCAAATATGGATTTGATTTAGATTTTTCTTCTGTTCACTCACTTTGCATTTAGTTAATTGATAAATATAATCTATTAACATGTCTATTTTGAAAGCATTCTTACTTTACAGCATTTTTCACACCTGCCTAAAACTTTTGCACAGTACTGTATATATATATATATATATATATATATATATATATATATATATATATATATATATATATATATATATATATATATATATATATATATTCAACTCAAGGAAAGGGGTCAGTGATAATGTTGCTAGTAAGAAATGTGTGAATGGATTTTAAATGATTCTTGTTTAAATAACAAGTGAGCGCTAATGTTGCAATAGAAAAGGGAAGTCAAACGCATATTTGTTCTTTTGTATATTAAAGGTAAACATTCACATTATTATTATTATTTGTTTATTTAGCAGACGCCTTTATCCAAGGCGACTTACAGAGACTATGGGTGTGTGAACTATGCATCAGCTGCAGAGTCACTTACAACTACGTCTCACCCGAAAGACGGAGCACAAGGAGGTTAAGCGACTTGCTCACGGTCATACAGTGAGTCAGTGGCTGAGCCGGATTTGAACCGGGGACCTCACAACACATTTAGAACATTGTATGGTGTCTTACAATACACTTAGTCAAATACTGAATTCATTATTTTCCTTTGAAATTACAGTGTCAAATTTGTAATTATTATTATTATTATTATTATTATTATTATTATTATTATTATTATTATTATTATTATTATTATTAGCCTTTGTATTCATCTCTGTGTTATTTATGTCACGTGCAGATGTGATTGTGTTTTATTTTCCAAAAGAAATAAAATCAAACGAGTTTGGGATTAAAATATGCATTTATTATTATCTTAATCAAATTGCTAGAGGAGTCACATGGAGTCACATGGCGCGGTTGTTTTAAATGGCTGTTACATTACAGCATGTCGGTCTTCTAGAGACATCATTTAACTGCAGATGCAGATGGCGGCCCTGATACTAAATACAGGGCTGGCCATTTAACAGGACGTTTGCGTCAATGTGAGCACATGGGTCTTAAAGCAATGCCCTTAATTCCGAGGTGGTCTTTATGACCTTAAGGCAAGATGTTACTGTATTACATTGTAGGTCACGTCCCCATTGGAACCCATCAGCAGCAGCTTCACTTACAATGTCACCGAGAGTGTGGATCTCACACTCAGGACGTCAATGACAAAGCATTTGAAACATCTAAACCACAACAGGTTGTTTAAAAACAGATGCAGCGCATTCATATCACGTTTCGTCTGTTTTTCATTTAGATGTAATGGCTTCATATGTTTATAGGTCTTCAGTGTCTACCTCTGATCAAGGTGATGGTGTACTTTCTGTTGCACTCTTTGTATGACACAGTAAAAAGTGCAGGATAAATACACTCTCATCTTGAGAGGCAGAGATTGAATACTTATAAGCATACAAGACAGTTCTATATTGCATAGAATGAAAGATGCGGATTAGTCAAGGGAATTCAGATTCACTGCTGCATTCCCGTTCATAGCATGCCAGGTGTCTATTGTGTGTGTTTGCTTCCTTATCTAAAAGTAAACTTATATAGCCTATAATATAAATGTGTAGCAGATGGTTTAACTGATTTGTACATAAAGTTGTACAGAAATAAAAAAAAGAAAAATAAAGTTTACAATGTCGCACTAAAGCATAGCGCCGATACCGCTGAACAAAATAGCCGGCTCCTTTGCAAGGAGCGTATATCGGGCTTATGTCTCTGTGTGTGATTACGTCACCTACCAGCCCTGCTGCTGTCTTCCCCCGTACACGCTACACGCTCCCCTGCCAGCCTCAAGTCAACCCCGGACTTGCTCACCAGGCTACAGTTCGACGAGTGCGTGCCGGGGTACCTGCGTCCACTTCAGACACCTATGTGGCGATGTCACGAAGGACGCAAGGCAAGGTTCCGGTGCAAAACTTTTTATTTGTTAAACAATAATTGAAGCTAAGAGAAAAAGTTTAGCCTTGAAACCTTGTCTTGCCTATTCTGTATTATTAACTGTGGTGCAGTGGATCCCTGAAATGCAAACAGCACGAGACAGATGGCGTGCTTGGTCTTGCACGTGAGTAACCTCCTGATGCCGGCGCTCAATGGGACACGTCATTGCACTGAAGCAATTTGTCCCAGATTAACGTTTGATTTTTTCTCTTTTGTAAAACGTTTAATATTAATATAATTCCCTCAAACGGGAGTTCTCTAATTAATAACCTGGGTGTTTATCTGATGTTATGTTTTTAAAGCCTTTTACCCAGTCTTTAATTAATTCCTGTTGTTTTTAAGAAAAAAATGTCACGTTATAGCCACAAAATGAGAGAAAACCAAATTGACAGTTCTGAAGAGAGCTTTGAATATATCTGCGGTCTGGATGGTTTATAAAACGAACAGGCGTTCCTTTAAAAGAAGAGGAGTTCATTAAATTAAAGGCTTGAAAAGAAATCCCCAAGCGTGGGAGTTTTTAACTTAAACAGAAAAAGTGCACCATTGATGTTACAAAACTAGTAATAACGTTTGAATCACGAAGGTAGCCTTGTGATTTAGATATAATATTAACCCACCAATATTGGCAAATCGCCTTTACAGTAAATCCTTCCTGGTCTTCTATGAACAGCGCATCAATGAATCGGTTATTGATCGCATTCCGCTTTCAGCACTAGTACAGTGAACAGCAATTAAAGCACACAGACAGCCAACCTTATATTAGGGATGTTTCGTTTTATTGATTAAATATCCCAGAACATTTCATGATATGCAGAAGTACAGAATACCTGGGTGGTGGTGTATTTTGTCTTGCTTGTTGTATATAAATAAGAGCTTCTTATTCAAAATAATAAAAAACACAGTTTTCTTTTTTTTCATAAATACAAAAAAGCAGCACAATGTTTCATACAAAAAAAGCACAGCATATATAAATAAATAATATAATTTATATCCCCCAGCTTTTCGTGGGGAACCATACACATCACAAGCACACACACACACACACACACACACACGAATATATAAAAAAAGCTAAACAAAATATGTCGCTTATTCTTTTTTTTAAGGTTTTTTTGTGTTTAAGGCAGTTTTGTAACAGTGTTTGAAAGTTTCACACAATTCTACAGGGTAACACAGACAACAACGTCTTAAATGTTTTTTTTTTTTTTTTGGTTTTACCTATAGTTTTACATAGCAGGCTGCGATAGCAGAATCACTTGTCTGGTTTCTGTGGGGTGGCATTTGTTGATATGCCGTGTTAATCCGGGAGAGGAGAAAAACTTCTCAGAGCAAAACCGGCACGGGTACACCTCTGCAATTTGGGCTGCGACTACTGCAGACAGAATTCTCATTGGCGCAGCGGGCTGCAGTACCGCGTCTCTGCCGAGGTAGATAGGACCGGGAGCGGCCGTGGCGGTGGCGAACTGGGGGTGCCCTGGTTAAGTCGGGGCTTCTTCTCCAAGATGATTTCAGCAGCCGCTTGCTGGCTCTGTTGCGAGACTGCGCTCGGCCTGTTGTGGAGGGCAAGGTGCTTCCTCAGGTAAGCCTGTCTGCGGAATTTCTTGGAGCAATGCGGGCAGTCAAAGAATACGAGCTCCTCATCAGAGCCCGAATCTGAAGGCTGCGGGGATGGCGTGCTGGCTTCCCGGCTGGACTTGTTGATCGGGTGCGGGAGGAGCGGGCTGTGCCGCCCGGGAGAGGATGTGTTCGAGTGGGTATCTGAGGGGGCAACCAGCTGGGCGTTGCGGGGCTTGTGCCAGCGCCTGTGAGAAGCCAGGTTAGCCGGACAGCTGAACACCTTGTCGCACTCTGAGCAGCGGTACTCCACTCCGGACGATGCGTGAGCACTTGTGCTGCGCCAGGAGAGCGGGTCTGAGTACCCCTCTTTGCACAGCTGACAGATGAACTTGCCCAGCGGGCTGCTGGTATTGGAGCGGGGCTTGGAATCCTCCTCTGGGTCTTCCTTGATGCGTAAACCCAAAACCGGAGACGTGGTAACCTCGTCTTTCAGCTTTTTCGCCGCTGCTCTGGGCGGCCGTAGTCTTGGCTTTTTGGAATGTGGCTGTTTCGCTTTGGGTTCATCGGCGGCTCGTCTCTTCAGTGATTGCGGGTGTTCTGACAGTGATGCGCGGCTGCATACAGAGCCCAGTTTGGTGGCCATGTCGGCTAGGGGAGGCAGGAAAGCCATTTGTGCGCCGCCTTGCGATGTGAATGAATTTGGGCTCGGCTCTGGGAAAGACTCGGCTTGTACGGGCGAGCTGGAGTTGCGTTTTCTGTCCAGGTATCCCCGGTGGATGGGTACTGCGGCGGGTACTCTGTGCTGACCGGTCGGTTTGGACTCAATGACGGGGCGCAGGGGCCTCTGGCATCCCCAAATTGTATCCGGCTTTCCACACTCTGGGTGTTTGCCATAACCAGGCCGCGACTAGCGAGGGAAGAAGGCGCGGCGGAAGGGGCAGTAGGAGCAGCGGCGCTTCTTTCACAGGTATCCGGGCAGCGAGCCCACGTCGAGGAGATGACGGAAGTAAACTTTTGCACTGCAGTTTCATCCTCGACACTGCTGCGTACCCTGTAAGACACAGGGCCGGCTTTCTTGGTCCGCTTTACCAAAACCCTCTCGGCATCTTGGCTTCTTTTTCCGTATTCCAACAATAAATAAATAAATAAATAAATAAATAAATAAATAAATAAAATAAAGTGTCTTTTTTATTTGGTCACCAGCCTATGTTTCTTGTGGAGAGCGAGGTAGCCGTGTAGTATGTTCTCCTGTTAGAAAGTAGAGCTCTCGTCCCTTGCAGCTCTCGCTGATACTCACACCTCTCTCCACGCCGCGGTATTTAAAGGCAGCAGGCACCCATTGTTTGCCCGCGGGGCCGCAGATGGCTGCAAACTAAGCGCCAATAGGAGCGGCCGCAACCCGATCCGCTCGTGTCTCCGGGGAGCAGAGCCAGCAGCAGATGTGAGTTTTTCCCCGGCGCGTGGTCCCTCAGAATTATGCAGATTGACGCTCAGATGCCACACGCCAAGCTCCGCTCCTTTTGTACGCCTTGCTTTTTTTTTGTTCGGGGGACCATTGAGTACACACGTGCCGGGCTTTGTCTTGATTCACCAGAACATAAGAAAAGAATGAAAGAAAAAAGAGAGGAGAGAGAGACCCTCTAGGGATGTAAGGGGGGTATGGGGCCTCTCCAACGAATGCTGCAGAAAAGTTTAAAAATCTTGCTCCATCAGTCTGGGCGCCCCTAGGGCGTCTGATCCGGACAATAGATGCAGTCTGCCGGGCCATTGTGAACGAAATTAACCATTTTCATCGCATCCCTTCAACCCCCAGTCATTCCTCACCCCAGATCGAAAGAAAGAGACTAAGGGAGGAATATATTTACATTGGCAACCTCTAGAATGCAATAAGCGTCATGCAAATGCTTTCAGTTTCGAACAAACAAAAGACAAAAAAATAAAAGAAGGAACCGAGGACACGTATTTGTGGAACAAAGCTCCACAAAACCAAAGTGGGAAGAGCTAAACGCAAGGGATTTGTGTCCAGCCCGCATTCGTGAGCACGCATCGAGAGCAGCGATCCGAATCCCAGCGGCTTTAGAGGCGCACGGTCTGAAATGGGGGCTCATTTCAGCACCGAGTTCGGGAGCAGTTGGGCAGTGCCACGTAAATCTAAATCTTTAGACATTAATAAAGTCTGAAATAAAATTACACACAGTAAAACCTAAAAACATTCTTTCTTTCTTTCTTTCTTTCTTTCTTTCTTTCTTTCTTTCTTTCTTTCTTTCCTAATCTATTGTAATCAACATTTAAAGTACGAATGTGCGGGCATGTCATTATTATTATTATTATTATTATTATTATTATTATTATTATTATTACAAAAATACTGCAGCGGAATACATTCAACTGAAGACCATGAAAAAAAACTTCTAGTCAAAATGTTCGTCTCTGAATTTATTAAGTGTCTTAGTATTTCTAAATTCAGCGCTATTAAGTGTTTAATAGTAATGGATGATACTACTAAGAAGAAGACTCAAACATATACCTCTATGTTATTATTATTATTATTATTATTATTATTATTATTATTATTATTATTATTATTATTATTAGAATACGTGTATGTTATATATCGTGTGCACTGTGTCACTATTACACGTTAACAAAGACATGTATAATTTATACATTATTTTTTCGCACTTCACTTAGGAATATAGTTACTACCCCCCACCCTCTAACTGCTGTGTAGTGGACAGTGGACCGTGCCTGTCGTCTCGAGGGACGGTGTTGATTGTTACTGGAATTTCAGTGGGGGTCTTTCTTTCTTTCTTTCTTTACATTATTGTAATTTTGAAAGTGTGCCTCAGCGGCAGAGCCACGCGCTCACCCTGACCCCTCCAACCCGCATTAACATAAAGCTGGAGACGCGACTCCCCGTGAACACTGCGCGCGGGTTAACTGTTTACTGCCCGCCGAGGGGACGCTGTATTCGACCTCGGGTTTGAAGCAGGGGTAACAATATACTATTCATCATTTGAGTTGTTACTAATTGTTTTATAAAGTGTTTTTAGATTTTGGTAATCCACACACACGTTAAAGTTTTTCTTTCTTTCTTTCTTTCTTTCTTTCTTTCTTTCTTTCTTTCTTTCTTTCTTTCTTTCTAGTTGCACATCAAAATACACATTAATACACGTTAAAACATGTGCATACGATAACGCATCCAGTATTTGTAATAGACGATTATATATTTTAATACCTATGGTCTTAATGTACGAACAAAATCTATCTATCTATCTATCTATCTATCTATCTATCTATCTATCTATCTATCTATCTATCTATCTATCTATCTATCTA